>PVIA01002264.1:0-188377 GCA_004024845.1 Tonatia bakeri
GCATTAGCAACCATTATTCCTCCCAAATTTGTGGGGAGGAAGTGTCTTATAGTCTGAAAAATACGGTACATGTGCTTTAAATCATTAAGGACAAGAAGAATTGGCTTAATGGGGGAAGTAGAAATTCACCTTTAATCAGAATTCAGCACTTGAAGACTGAAGAAGCATGTAAATAGAATCTAATAAATTCATTTAAGAACTACACCAGATTTAAAAAAAAACAAAAAACATTTGTTTATAGGAAAACTTCCAGGAAAATGTGAGATGCACTGGAAATTTCTAAGGAAGGGATTGGGTAAGTAGCATTCCTCAAGACTTATCTAACCTCTCACTCCTTTCATTAAGTGCCACTAATCAATGTTCTATAAAATAAAATTTGGAGAAAAATGGACAACATATTTTTAATCCAATCATACATCTTTATAAAGTATTCTGTATAAATGGAGGGGCGTGGAACATAATCCAGAATCTGAGTGACTTGTATGAATGACCCACGAACGTGGACAAGTGTGGGAATTGACTATGGGAGTAGGGGGTGGAATGGCCAGAGGGCAAAGGGGGGGAAATTGGGACAACTGTAACAGAATAATAATTTAAAAATGACCAAAAATTGATATAAATATTTAGTATTTTTATTAAAAGTAATGTTTATACTTAAAAAAAAAGAATCTCAGTTACTGGGAGCAGAAGGTGTAGAGAGGTTTCTGCCTTTGTTTAGCTAGTTACAGTCTAGTGATTTCCTTCCTTGGCACACAGTTACATTCCAACTCAAACCTGAGCCTCTCTCTCAGCTTTAGTCACTCAATCAAAAATAATAATCATAATAACCACAAAAGCCACTGACTTGGTCCATATGAGAAAGCTGAGACCCAAAGAAATTATCTACTTTGCCTGATGTCATTCAGTGAGAAAGTGGCAGAACAGCACAAATAGAAAATTCAATGTTCCACAATATCCAACATTCCCTAAATTTGTATGTACTTAATATATACTTCAAATATAGTTATATATGCTAATATAAAGCAGAAAATCTAAATAAGTATCTATTTAACACAGATTAAAGCACTAGCCTTTTGACTAAATTATAATAAAACCTCTTAACTCATATTCTGCAAATGTGACATGTGGAATAATTCAAGTAGGCATAGGTAAACATTTTTCCTAGCTTTAGTAATGAAGAAGGCATATGTCTAATGTAAATGTGATCAACACTGGAAACATTTAATTCATATATGCTAGACAAAAAGTGATTTTCAGACATCTTAACAATAACCCATCAAAAACTGATGTTTTTTCATCAACTAAAAGATTTTTATAACACTTTGTTCATGTTGTCATTTTGAAAAATAAATTGGCACATGAAATATTCTTAATAAGGGTAGTCTTAGACAAACATGCATGGAATACTCTCTGTTCTTTCCCCATCACCCCACAGAAGCCAATGTTTTGATTAAAGTGGAATCAACCTGTAAAAGTTAATATCTTAAAAGTGACTATAAAAGAAAGCAAATGGCAAGTGGCCCAAAATACTAATCTCTATCTGATGGAAGAAGTGAGTAAACCTTTCTTTTAGTGGCAAAAAATTGAACTTTGTATATCAAACAAGTCTCTTTTTCTGCACTGGGTCCCTTCTTAAGTAACCACCCACTCTTTAGGGGGATATCCCCTCTGCTCCTGTTCTGGGAGTCTCCACCCCTCATTTCTAGAAGACTTATTCCACCCCTGGAGTCCTTACCACACTCTTGGGGTCCATACCTCTACCCATGGGGGGATTCTCTTTCACTCTTACAATTTGATCTACCACCCATATGCTAATGACTTCCAAGTCCATTACTATAGTTGGCCACATTAAACACTTCTGCAGTGAAGCAACGAAGAGGAAAAAAGAGGAGAGGAAGGTGGTATCTCCAGGGCATGCGGTACCAGAGGACCTGTTTACATCTCACAGCATATCAAATTAGGCATTTCTTCACCTTCACCCATCACCCTGATCCTCTACTTTTGTTCTCAATTTCAGTTGTTAATGCCAGCAATCCATTAGATGTCCAAACAGGGAATCTGAGATTCATTCTATATTTCTCCATTGCCCTCAGAATCTACATCCAGTTAATCTCCAAGGTCTGCTATCTTTACTGAGATTATATTGCTTTTCCTTTTTTTTTTTTTTTTTTTTTGCCTGGATAACTGATAAAGTCTCCTAACTGACCTGCATGCCTCTGGACTTTTTCAACCCTCAAATCCTTCAAATCCATCCTCTATTCAAGAAACTATCCCCCAGAGATCTCTGTAAAACACCAAACTGACTCTATCACATCCTTAATTAAAACCCTTCAGTAGCACCATATCACCTACAGGAAAAGCCTAAACTCCTTAACATAACTTCCAATCTAGTCTCTGTCCACTGCCTAGTCTCACCATCACTGCCCCCGCCCCAGCTCTGTGTAGTCCAGTAACTGCTTATGACTTCCTGTTATGCCTATACTATTTCTTTCTTTATATATATTTTCTCCCACCTCCCACCCTCAATCCTACCCCCCTTTGGCTTTGTCCATGGATCCTCTATACATGTTCCTTGATACTTCCCCTTCTTTCTCATTACCCCTTCCCTCCTCCCCTCTGGTTACTGTCAGTTTGTTCTTTATTTCAGTTTCTCTGGTTCTATTTTGCTTGCTTGTTTGTTTTGTTGATTAGGTTCCACTTATAGGTGAGATCATATGGTATTTGTCTTTCACCACCTGGCTTATTTCACTTAGCATAATGCCTGTACTATTTCTGACCTCAGTGTCTTTTTTCACACTGTCTCCTCATTCTCACCTTCATTCTGCAGAATTCAACTAAGGCATCATCTCCTCCAGGCAACATTCTCTAGCTCCTGGGCTAGTCTAGCTAACCATTCCCAATATTTCTGTGATATCCTATAACCTACCACTGGCCTTTTAATAGTAGCTTCCTAAATCTTTCTTTATGGCATGTGTCATCCTTGAAGGCAGAAAGCAATGTCTTACTCATCTGCATGTGCCCAGTTCTTAGCACAAAGCCAATTACATATTAGTTGTGCAATAAATGCCTACTAAAAGAATAAAACGAGTGACCATCTATGATGAGCACAGACCCACCAAGCTAGCCTAGCTCCTCTCTGAGTTCCTCCCCACTACCCAGAACCCCTGTCAAGTTCTAGGTGATGGTCTTGAGTAATTACATCAATGTGGACTACATTAGAGATTAATTTAAACTTCACTAATATGGCTGGCCTTTCCAAGTCGGCATTAATTAACAAAGTTTTCTCTGTTGATATAGTTCACATGGAATGTTTTTTTGACCTGAATTATTCTGATATACATGCCTTAGTTTTCTGTCACTTTCCACAGATGGAGCCTTCTACAGTAAACAACAGAGATTAGAATTTTTAAAAAGTTCCTGTTGAAGATATTTCTAAGCATAATATTATAACCACCTATTTTCACTGAATCATAACCCCTTTCCTCAGTCAAACCTTTTTGCCTTTGGTTCCAGTCCTACCTTTTTTCTTTCTTTGGGAATAATTTGAGAAAAAAATCCACTTTTCCATTCTGGAGTAAGAAGAGATTGGAAATAATTAAAACATACTTTACACTGAAGGTATAAGTGCTTTTGGCTCAGAATAACCAACACAACTCAAAAAAGCATTTAAACTACATTTCGCCCTGGCTGGTGTAGCTCACTGGATTGAGCGTGGGCTGCGAACCAGGCATCGCGGGTTCAGTTCCCTGTCAGGGCACATGCCTAGGTTGCAAGCCATGTCTCCCAGCAACCAACCGCACATTGATGTTTCCCTCTCTCTCTCTCTCTCTCTCTCTCTCCCCCTCCCTCCCTTCCCTCTCTAAAAATAAATAAATAAAATCTTAAAAAAAACACTACATTTCAAGTGAGTAACTAGCTTAGTCTTCCTTATAAAACCACTGTCTAACTTGCTTAAAGAAAAATAAAATATTTTCAAGTTGACAGGACTAAAGCTATCATGTATGAGTAAATGCAATCAGCATAATATTTTAGTAGAGCATCATGATTATTAAAATACATAATAAAAATAAGCATTTCTGCTATTGGGCCCCTCACACTGCAGGGAAACAAAAGGAGCCTGGCCCATGGGCTCGTAATCTAAATTAAACAAGCAATATGAGCCACACAAGTTTCACAGGTGAGAATCAATTAACATTTTATCCCAAGCAGAGAAGGAAAAGGGAAAGAAAATTAAAATCAATACTAACAGCATCAGAATTCATTTTAAATCTTATCAGAATCATCTGTGATGTGACTATAATTTAAGAGGTTTACAAGACCACCAGTCCAGCCTGATACCCCCTTATTCCTGCAATTTCTCAGCTAACCCTAAAAAGAGCATATTTGTAGGGTTGGATTTTGCACAGTCTCATACAGCCAATGGCAGATCTGCCTGGAGACATGTGACAAATAAGATGAACTCCAGGGACCCACTCCTGTTTGATGGCTCAAAAATTTGCTTAGTATTGTCTTTCTTTACTCTTTGTGATTAAGCATCCAACAACAGAAGACACATTAAGCCCATATTTCACCATGTTTGTCCATAAGTATGTACCCTCAAATCCTCATTACCAAGACTATTTGAAATTGACATATGATGATTTAAAGCTCTAGAATATACAGTTGACCCTTGAATAGCATGGATTTGAACTATTCAGGTCCACTTACATGTGGATATTTTTTCAATAAATACATATAGTACTGTAAATGTCTTTTCTCCTCCTTGATTTTTATAACATTTTATTTAACTTTATTGTAAGAATAGAATATATAATACATATAGCACATACAATATTTATTAATCAACTATTTATGTTATGGGTAATGCTTTTTCCAATCAACAGTAAGCTATTAGTAGTTAAGTTTTAGGGGAGTCAAAACTTAATATGCAGATTTTTAGGCTGCATGGGGGTTGGTGCCCCTAACTCTCACAGTGTTTAAGGGTCAACTATACTTCCATTCTCATAGTATTAGTTTTATTTTCTACCAAGTCATTAAAGCACACTTACCAAATAAGGATGAATGCCCAATCAACCCCCTACCATTTTTTAAAAAAAATGTCTTGTCAGTTGGCTTCCAATTGCTAAGCACTAAAGAATCATTACCAAAAACAGTACCCTTGCAAAAAATACAGTGTGCTATTAGGTGAAAAAACCTTAAGATATCTTCACCTTAAATCTTGCTCCAAGATTTTCATAATTGAAAATCTCCACAAGAATTAAGTTGGTATTTTCAAAAAGTTCAGAGAATGAAGCATGGAGTTAAGCAGTACTGTCTATTAATTTTTTTTGGGGGGGCATGGTTACTGGCCCTCAGCACTCAATGGGTTTTCTTTGGCCTTACACTTCACTCAGAAAGGCAAGACAAAGCAAGTTGCCCACTGCCCATCAGACTGCTCTGAGTGTGGACGAATCCATGACAGCTCATATCACTAACACAAATTACATCTAACTTCACAGGAGCACACACACAGAGTAAAAGTCCACATCTAGTAAGCTGGACAATCACAAGATACACATCACTCTTAATTGGCCCCTTCCTATAACCCTCCCTCCAGACCTTGTAAAGGGTAAAGCTCTCTCCAGGGTACAACTTCTTACCTCAATGACAAGACCTCATTCTGCACACACACACACAAAATGTCTGTATTGTGTGGGGTGGGAAACAAAAATATAAGTATTTCATACACCCTAAATGGTCTTAAACTAGCCACACAGGATAACTATAACAATAACAAAATACAACAAATGGTACATAGAATACCTTCTATGTACCAGAGAGGAGCAAATATCAAATAGCAATTGCTATATGGAAGGTCCAGTAACTGTGTTATTGAAAAACACCATCAGTTCAGTTATTTTCCACACAAAGAACTGAAACATAATAACCTCTATGCACAAAAGAATCTTGGGCTTTAAAAACATGTCAGAAGCATCAAAAGGCATTAGAGTAAGCTATATCCAACGTGGTGATTTACCCTTGACATTGTCTGAATGTTCCAAAGAAAAATAGAGACACAGATTTTCAACGTACCAAAATACTGTCCTTTAAAAAGCTTTGTTATCTTTCCTTGTACCAGAGACTTGTTTTCCAAACTTAATTGTTCAGATTCCTCATCTTCAGGTTTGACCCCACACCAAAAGACTCCATATATCTTAGACATGGAAAAAAGCTTCAGAGATGTTTTGTGTTGATTATGTTTCCCAAAATGGTATGTTGAAGTCCTAATGTCCAGTACCTATAAATCTGACCTTATTTGGAAATCTGGTCTTTTAAGTTGTAATCAAATTAAGATGAGGTCAGTACACTGGGCCCTAATCCAATATGACTTTATAAAAAGAACAGAACAGATACAGACAGACAAGGGCAGAATACCTACCATGTGACAACTAAGGCAGGGATTAAAGGGCTGTAGAGCCCAAGCCAATGAAGGCCAAGGATTGCCAGCAAACCAGCAGAAACTAGAAAGAAGATGGGAAAGATTTTCCCCCAATAGGTGTCAGAGGGATCCTGGCCAGCTGACAGCTTAATTTCAGACTTCTGGACTCTAGAACTAAGAGACAATAAATATTTGTTGTTTTAAGCTACTCTAATCATGGGTACTTTGTTACAGAACCCTGGGGAACTAATACAAGGGTGATCTCTTCCCTTCTTCCTTCCAGCAAGACTTCATAAAAATTAATCCTAATGGGTAGACTAAATTGAGGTCACTGAACTCCTCTGTAATCTATCCCAATGGATAAGATCCCCTCAAATCAGAAACTTTTCTGAAACCATAAGGGAAATGAAAAATCATTATTGCAATTCACTACCTTTAAACTGAAAAGTATCTTTGGACACTGCTGGGGTAAGTGTGCCTTCTTTTTCCTGGGGAAGGCAGTGAAGCAAATTCAGAAGTGCCAGCAATCAACTTCTGACCCTTGTCATTTGCTTTTCATATCACCCAGATCTAAAGACACTTTAGTAACTTGATGTTTGAACATCTGCAGGTATAAGCACATAGATAATGACAACTACATCTCATTTAATGAAATCACAGCATGTACCACTAGCAATTGGGAAAATTGAGCGTTCCTATTGAAGAGACTATAATAAAATGTGATGTAAAGAAGGTTCCAGTTTGCTCTGTTTGGAACAAAGACATGTGGGATATATTCACAAAGACAGAAGACAACTCTGGAAAGCACAGAATCAGAGAACTTGTTAGGGGCTGGTTAACACCAGTGTGTTGTTGCCTCTCACGTGCCCCCTATTGGAGATCTGGCCTGCAACCCAGGCATGTGCCTGACTGAGAATCAAACTGGCAACCCTTTGGTTCACAGGCCAGTGCTCAATCCACTGAGTCACACCAGCCAGGGCTGCCTTAAGCAGGCTTTCTACCAGACTGCCGCTGGCTGTCTGTTTCTCTATGTCCAAAGAAGAGGGCGGGTGGGAGGTGACACTATTTGTAATATGCTTTTAGATATCTCAGCTAAAGCCGATATTGTGTCAGAATGAAAAAAAGGTCTACTATTTTAAACTAGAAAATAAGTTGGGGAAAAAAGAGAATGTATTCCTATACTATAAAATATTAATCAAAGTATTCCATGTTTAAATGTATCAGAAAGCATGACATTTAAGGGAACAATCTAGTAACTGGACCTTTAAAGACCACAATTACATCTTGGCTTTTCTGGACATTACAAATTCCTCTCTGCTATATATAACAAAACAATAATGTAATCAATAAAACTCATTATGGTTTTTATCAAATTGACACAAACAATAAAATTTATTAACAATCATTTTAAGTAATACAAGTACTTGTGGAGCTGGAAAGTATGAAAGGAAAAAGGCAAATTTGGAAAAAAAATGAAAGATGAAAGACAATGAAGAAAAATAATTCAAAACCTCCAAGTTAGATGAGCACCATTAGGTCACTCAAGGTTAAAGTTTATACAACACAGGCCTTCCATTTAGTACTGAACACAGTGCAGACAATGAGGTGAAGAATCCCTGCTTCCTCAGACTTCCCAGTGAAGCACACCACTATAGAAGGTAAAGTAGGCAACAGAGAATGATGATCAAAACCTGTGTTCAGGAACATCTCTTTCCATTTCACTCCTTTTATTGATTTTTTAAAACCCACTTGGAACTCTCTCAGTCAGCTTGCTTGCAGAGAACATCGTTTAATGCACCTTATTGATTCAATTGTACACATTTATACTTGTGTGGAAACTTTTGCTACAGTGCCTTTATTCATCTTTTAATTATTAATATAGGCCAGAAAACACGAAGAGCTTTATTGTAAATATATTTACTTTCTCAAATTATGGCAACAAAATTATCAAAAATTTTCACCAAATGAAGCCTGGTAATTTGCTTGTTCCTCTAAAAAAAACCTAGTTAACAGGTTATATGTCAGAAGTGCTGTCAATAAGAATTTTTTTCTAAAGAGAGAATTACACAACACTGAACAATTCATTGGATGAAAATGTTTTTTTTTTTTAATTTCTAGGAATATTACTGACATGTCCTTAATTTAGCCCTGGGAATGTCAAGCAAGTGTTCTGTTTCAAGGTGACCATATTCAGATTATATAGAGCTCACCAAATAAGCAAGCTTTCTGGGGAAAAAATGCCACAAAATTCAGATCTGTGCAAACAGTTGTAGACAGACCATGAAATGGCATATATTGTCTGGTGAATCACTTTACCACATTTAAGTTACTATTTTTTATTTAATCTTTATTGTATTTTTATCCATTACCATGTAGTCCCCTCCCCCTCCCCCTCCTCCCTGCAATCACCACACTATTGAATATTTTGTCTCTAATTTGCCACATGGCTCTCTAGTTCTAGGGAAAGATTCATTCTCACCCAGATACTCTGCAATAGATTAACAATAGAAATTAGGGAGATCAACTGGGTGAGAAATCTATAAAACAAGCTTTACATCCGCAATGAAAGGTGGGTTTTGGGACCTTTAATAGAAGTGGAAGGGTAGTACTGAGCCCTAATTGAAAACATAGGAAGCAGCAAAAACACTAGATTCAAAGTAGAATATAGACAAAACATTGGCTGCTCATCCTACATCTCTTCCCCCAAATCACACTTTAGGGAGTCTTAAAAATAGTCAACTTCAACTTGAATGAATTAAGTGAACCAGAAGATAGAGTCCTCATGCAGGTCAGATCTAATCTCACTCTGTCACAGAAGATTTCTATTAGAAGACAGTTTTAGACTTAGATTTTTAAAAATATTTACCAGCAAATACACTTCCCATTGCATTTAGTACTTTCCAATATCAAGACAATGATGTATGTAATAAAATCAAGAAAAGCATTCTGAAAGACACTTCCAGAATCATGGGTCCAACTGGGAAAATAATTTAAATTTGCACTGCTACATACCATTGTCCTTTCTTTAAATTTTTCCAATCCCAGATAATAGAACTACTCCAGAAGCTACTTCTGGCCTGACTGGTCCCAAATATTAATAGAGTGGCTACATAAATTAAGTATTTATAATAAAATAACAGACAGCCTGGGCATTGGACTAGCGACTGACACAGATTTCCTCAAACAAGTGTTGGTCTGGATCTCTGGGAAACCTCTGCATTGCTCAGCAGTAGCAATGAATGCTTGAATACTCAGACAGGTTCAACTTTCTTCCCAGCTTCACCATTCCTAAGTATGGATGCTCCCTCCATTTGGTTCAGATCTTCACTAAACTACGACAGATAAATGGGAGCCCTTCCTCAGAAGTAATCTCATTGGCCAAGGACACCACCCACTTGAACAAGTTATGTCCATCACCCAGAAAGCACATTCAACATATCTACATACCATGAGTGAAAAGCAAAATAAAATATTCAACTAGAAAGAAGACTAGGCTTGACCTTCTAGAAAAGACCACCTGTTTAAAAATCTGGTATCCACAATAATAAATGTTATCAAGCAAGTTATAATTTGTGAGTATCCTGAATGTACCTTCACTTTTAAAACCCATGTATAGCTAATCTGCAATCACACTAAACATGCACTGGGCTCTTACACAGCAAACATTCCTAATAATGTGGGATCTAATTCTTATTCTGCTCAATGTCCCCCACTGGAGATCACCCTCATCTGAACCAATTCTGATAGAACTGGGGTTATGATTTTAAACCATTTTTCTCTTCCTTCTATAGAATTCTTTAACTTAAACCTAAATTTATCAATATAATTAGTTTCCTTGAAAATCTTGTGTATTTCAAATGAGAACGTATAGAAAAATGTTACTAATAAGGTGTTTTCCAAATATAAATATAAATCATTAGGAATGCCATATTTTTAATTTTATAGTGAGAATACTTTCAAAAGTCCTGTTACCCAAGCTCAAAAAATACATAGTATATGATATAACCAAGAGGAAAATAATTTTATAAATTAGGCCATAGTATTTTAAGTGTAAGAGTCTTTAATCACATCTTAACATAACAATATGTAGCTATACAGTCAAATATATAGTCAAACAATCTAGTAATTTGAGGAAAAGTTCTCTGACATTAAGTAAAAAAGAAAAATATCTTACACAGAATAGACCTATTTTAAGGTTAAATATCTTTCTTTAGTGCCATATATCGAATTATAATGGCACAAGTTTTTAAATTAATCTTTTTAAAAGACTAATTGGTAAAGATAATATTAAACCATTACTCATCCACACTGAAATAGAAAATGTTTTCATTCAATACTTTTCAAAGAGAAGTATCTTCCAAACAATAATTTTTTAATTGTATATCTATATTTTTGTTGCTTCTGCTTCTAGTGTCACATTTTAGAAACTGTTGTTTAATCCAAGATCTTGAAAATTTAAATCTACTTCATCTTCTGAGAGTTTTACAGTTGTAGCTCTTACACTTAGATCTTAAATCCATTTTGAATTTTATTTTGATATGGTGTGAGAGAATGGGGTCTATCCAAATGTTCTTTTTTTTTAAATCCTCACCCAAGGATATGTTTTATTAATCTTAGAGACAGGGAAAGAAAGAGAGACATTGATGTGAGAGAGAAACATCAACTGGTTGCCTCCTGTATGTGCCCCAGGGGATTGAACACACAATCTTCTGTTGTAGTGGACAACTGAGCCACCTGGCCAGGGCTCCAACTTAATTCTTTTGTATATAGAAATACAGTTGTCCTAGCACCATTTTTTAAAGAAGACTATTCTTTCCCCATTGAATTATCTTGGCACCCTTGTTGAACTAAATTACATTTTACAGAATTTGTCTAGCTGCTATATTTAGAATAGGCTAAATGGGCAAGGGTGGAAGTAACGAGACCAGCTGAGAGATTACTATCATAAACCACTTAGCTCAATGAAGAGCATGAAGTAGAAGTGGTGAGAAGTGGTCAAATTTCAGATGTTTCAAATTCTGGAGCTGATAGGATCTGCTTAGAGAGAACTTGAAGCTGATTTCCAGTATTCTTTGGTTTTGAAATCACAGACTGAAATTTTGGTTTGGAGGAGAGTAACATGATTATCCAGGCTGCTGTATTAAAAACACATGGAAAGGGGGTGAAGAGAAAAGCAGAGGGAACAGTCAGAAAGCTGCAGAGATCATCCTTCAGTGATCATTTATTTGCATTGTCATTAGTACCTCTTAGAGACATGATGAGTGACCTCAAAGAAGGAATTGTGAGAACTACAAATCTCCTCACTGGTCAATAGAGAATATATTACAGGCGAGATGGGATTTGAAGCACTCCTGAAAACACACACCTCCAAAACATTTTTACTGAAAGACAAGAGAGCCTCTTTCTTATTAACTCAGAAATTGTTTTTGTTTGTTTTTACTGTTGAATACTTTTTATTGTTCCTCAAGTAGTTTTTCTTTTTTAAAATATATTTTATTGATTATGTTGTTACAGTTATTCCATTTTCCCCCTTTATTCCCCTCCACCCTGCACACCTCCTCCCACCTTCATTCCCTGCCTTTAGTTCATGTCCATGGGTCATACATATAAGTTCTTTGGCTTCTACATTTCTTGTATTATTCGTAACTTCCCCCTGTCTATTTTCTACCTGCCATTTATGCTACTTATTCTCTCTACCTTTTCCACCTCTCTCTCCTCCCACTCTTCCACTGATAACTCTCCATGTGATCTCCATTTCTGTGGTTCTGTTCCTGTTCTAGTTGTTTGCTTAGTTTGATTTGTTTTTGTTGTTGTTGTTGTTTATTTGTTTGTTTTTAGGTTTGGTTGTTAATAGCTATGAGTTTGTTGTCATTTTACTGTTCATATTATTTATCTTTTCCTTAGATAAGTCCCTTTAACATTTCATATAATAAGGGCTTGGCAATGATGAACTCCTTTAACTTGACCTTATCTGGGAAGCACTTTATCTGCTCTTTCATTCCAAATGATGGCTTTGCTGGATAGAGTAATCTTGGATGTAGGTCCCAGCCTTTGATGACTTTGAATACTTCTTTCCAGCCCCTTCTTTCTGTAAGGTTTCTTTTGAGAAATCAGCTGATAGTCTTATGGGTACTCCTTTGTAGGTAACTGTTTCCTTTTTCTCTTGCTGCTTTTAAGATTCTCTCTTTATCTTTTATCTTGGCTAACAAAATTATGTTGTGCCTTGGTGTGTTCCCCCATGGGTCCAACTTCTTTAAAACTCTCTGAGCTTCCTGGACTTCCTGGAAGTCTTTTTCCTTGGCCAGATTGGGGAAGTTCTCCTTTATTATTTTTTCAAATAAGTTTTCAATTTCTTCCTTGTCCTCTTCTCCTTCTGGCATCCCTATAATTCAGATGTTGGAATGTTTAAAATTGTCCTAGAGGTTCCTAAGCCTGTCTTCATTTTTCTGAATTCCTGTTTCTTCATTCTGTTCTGGTTGAATGTTTCTTTCTTCCTTCTGCTCCAAACTGTTGATTTGAGTCCCAGTTTCCTTCCTTCCCTTCACTATTGGTTCCTGTATATTTTCCTTTTTATAGCTTTCACTTTTTCCTCTGTTTTGCAATGACACTGAACCATTTCTGTGAGCATCCTGATTAACAGTGTTTGAACTCTGCATCTGAGAGGTTGGCTAGCTCTTCATCACTTAGTTGTATTTTTAATAGAGTTTTGATCTGTTCTTTCACTTGGGCTATTTTTTTTTGTTTCAGTGCACCTGTTATGTAGTAAGGGGTAGAGCCTTAGGTGTTCACCAGGGTGGAGCAACCCATATTGCTCTGTTGTGATGCTGGATGTGGGGAAGAGGTCTGAGAGGGAACAGTGCCACTTGCTCCACTCTCTGCTAGTTTTCAGTCACTTTCCCCACCACCCACCATCAAATTGGGCCCTTCTGGTGCTGATTCTTGGGTGGTGGCTATGTATACATTCTAGGACCCTGTGGGTCTCTCCAACGAACTCTGCTGTGAGTCTGGGAGTTTCTCCTGCTGGTGTCTCAACCCCCACAGGTGTTTTCAGTCAGAGGCTTTGAGGCTTTATTTCCCTGCACTGAAACCCTGGGTTGCATGTTCTGTCATGCTCTCCAGTTGTGGGATTGCCCAGTCCACAAGCTACTGCCTTGCCCAGTCCTCCAGCCACCACATTGTCCACCCAGGTCCTCCAGCTGCTGCCTTGCTGAGAGTCCTCTCCACTCCGGCTGCCTGTCTCCACACCTCCTTTGGGTTTGGATGAATGTTTTTCTTTAACTCCTTGGCTGTAGGACTCCATACAGTTCAATTTTCTGCCAGTTCTGTTTTTTGTTTTTAAATTTGTTGTTGTCCTTCTTTTGGTTATGTGGGGAGGCACAGTGTGTCTACCTATGCCTCCATCTTGGCCCAAAGTCTCAAGTAGCTTTTGATGTAGACTTCCTAATAGGTCCAGCCCAGGGGATTCTCAGGCATAAATCCTCAACTTCTATTAAAGCCTTTTGAGAAGACAGTCAAAGCACAACTCAAATATATCATTGTGCCTTGAAAGGAGAAAAACACTATATCTCTAGTGTCTCCTGAAGAGACTTAATCTTCCTCCTCTGGCCTCAGGAGAAGCAGGTATAGCAGGATATAGGGAGGAAACAGAAGCTATTTTTCTTTTTCTGCATAAAACAGGTGATTTTCTTCTGGACTTAGTAGCTCTCCACTCCTATCATAGACAAGATTCCCATTTCAGTGAAAATATACTGAGTTCAGGGCACAAAAAATGTCAAGCATTTTTTTTTCCAGTGAACACATGAGGTTTCAAGGCTTCTCTGAAACAGGTTCTGAGCAATACCTTAACTAGTTCAGACAACCCATTACTCAAACAGACAAAAAGGCTCTTCAAGACCCTAATAAGCCCTTCAAGTCATTTTTTTCCAATGAACCAACAGCTAATGAGGAAGCAATACCCCCCAGCACCAGAGACAGAGCAAAGGAGGTTAGAGTACCATGTCAAGGATTTCCAAGACACAGAAAGGGAAATTTAACTCTTTCTCCATGCATGGAGATAAGACAAAGAAAAAGTGGGAATCCTGGAATAATAGGCAGTTAGCACTTAGGTGTAGAAGAATGAAAGACTTGTGATGAATCATTCATGGAACTGATATTAAAACAAACAACCCAAATGTAAATATGAAGACTATTTGCTTCAATTAAGTCTAAGTTACAGGAATGTGAACTTTAATATTTCCTTGGTGTACAACTTTGCCTATGCTTTTGACATTATTAAAGTTTGTTTATACAGGATTTGGCTTTTCATCTATTATGGAAAAATTACATCTTGCCAACAGCACTATAGAGGCCTAAACACAGTAAATCCTCCACTAACCTTGAACCCAAGCTAAAGTGAATAGTCACTCTCCTTGGTTCTGAACTGCCTAAATAATGCACTGCATAAATAGTTGTGAATATAAATTACATCTCCTAGGCATTTTCACATTTATGGATTACCAACAGGGTATACTCCTTTTTGCAGAAGGCAACATTTGCAGAAACAATGCATTGTGGAGAAAATTCTTAGTGAAATAACTGGGAAGGCACTCAGTCACAAATGATGATCATATATTTATTAAACACTGAGAGTGTTCTGGGCCTTTAGCCCCACAGAGGAGGTAACAAGGATACTGCAGCCTCTGGTCAGAAGGTTTCACAAGAGCATAGAAAAAAGAAGCTGCTTAGCAAAGATGTAAGAAGAGAGGTAACTGCAATAAAAAGCTTGAACCCAGGAAGTATCATGAGACAGGTAACAGGAAGTGGAAGAGCAGAAGACAAGAATATCAGCCAGAAAATCAATATGAGGGAAACTTACATTCCCATTAGAACCACCAACAAAATTTATCAACATGGAAAAATGCTTATAATAGGTTGTTATATGATAAAAGCAAAATATTAAGTGATTAATACACCATGACTAAAGGCATGTATATAAAAAGCTGAAATGTAGAAAAGAATATAGAAAGCCCCAAACCACTAGAAGTAAGTAGTAGAATTACATAGTTTTCTTTGAAAATGTCCTTTATTCTTATTGTAGATACACATATATGCACACACTATATTTTTATGGGCAATTACGTTATATGTGAATATTCATTGCAGCTCTATGATTGTTAAAAAGAGGGAAACTCAAATATCCATGTATAAGAGACAGATTAAATAAATTCTTATATATACATAAAATGATCTCCTATACCATTTTAAAATTGAGGTATATCTATTTCTATTGACACGAAGATATGCCTATGAGATATGACAAGTAAAATTCTTAAAAGCACATTGCAGAAATATATGCATGATATAATCATTTATATGAACTAGCTATATTAATGTATATTGGTCTATACACAAGAAAGAAAGCATCTAGAGTAATAGACACTAAATGACAGGGAAATTATGGATTTCATACACTCATTTTCTACATTATTGCACTTCTGTAATGTTTGAATTTTGTATAACTTTGTATTATATGTGTCATTAGACAACTTCTGAAAGAGTAAAACTTAAATTTATCTGAAGGAATCTAAAACACTAATTTGAAAGGATATAAACACCCCAATGCTCATTGCAGCATTATTTACAATGGCTGTTTATTGCAGCCAATTATTTGGAAGCAGTCCAAGTGTCCATTAGATGAGTGGATGAAACAACTATGGAACATTTACACAATGGAATACTACTTGGTTATAAAAAAGAAAAATATTTACCCTTTGCAACAGCACGCATGGACTGGGAGAACATTAAGCTAAGTGAAATAAGCCAGTCAAAGAAAGAAAAATACCATATGGTCCCACTCATATTTGGAATCTAATGAACAAACTGAACTAATAAGCAAAATAGAGACCAATTCATAGATAGAGAGTAGGCTGACAGCTGGCTGGGAAAGCGGGAGGTTAGGATATAGAGGCACTGAGAAAAAAGGTAAAAGGACTCATGGACGTGAAAAACAGAGTGGTGACAGCTGGCTGGGGGTGATGGGTGAAGGTTGAAAAGGGTATTGGGGGGTAAATGGTAATGGAAAAATATAATTAAAATAAATTTGAAGGGACTAGACAAAGAATGTGTATGAATGACCCACGGACATGGACAACAGTATAGGAACTGAATGTGGGAATGGGGGTGGGATGAGCTGAAGAGGGCAAAGGGGAAAAAGTTGGGACAACTGTAATACAATAATCAAAAATGACTTAAAAAATTAAAACAACTGGCATGTGGGGACAAACTTTTTAGAAGTTTATGTTAGGGTAATGAGGGATAAATTCCAAGAGGAGCTTTAAAGGGTAGAGGGTGGTTAGGGATAGAGCAGGGAAGGGTATAGACAGGCAGTATAACTAAGGGATGAAAATAATTGGTCTTGCTGAGGTCTAATCTGAACAGATGTTAACCAATCACCCTACATTGAGGGGCAGCAGGAATGTGAATATCAAGTGAACATAAAGGCAGGAGAAGGTACTTCACAGGGTCCAAAGGATCTCTGTTCATTTGCACAGTTCTCACAAAAAGTAATGGTGGCTTTCTGAAAGGTAGAGAGGAAGTGGCAAAACATGGAAAAGTGAGGTTGAGAAAAAGTGGGTAATCGTAAATAAAATAGCACAAAAGAAAAACAGGAGAGTAAACAGAATTAGTGAGCAGATTCAGAACATACAATCAATTTAAAAAAGCCACGCAAGCACAAAGTAACCCATTTCCAAATCCTTTGTGCTACTTTTGGTACTATCATTGTGCATGAAAAGAAGGTATGGAAAAGGGTAAAAGTCTAGCAGAATCTACTATGGTAGTAAAGTCACATATCTTGCTTTTAATGTCAAAGTCTCCCATTTACTTCTTCTATGACTGTTACTGTCCATCATGAGCAAGCTTCCTAGGCAGTGTCATCCCATCCTCAAACTTGAAAGTGTATTCCCACTATTGCCATCACTCTTTAGAACTATAAAATCTAAGATAGTGAGGACTGAGTTTTCATATTCCATGAGCAGGCAAATAACCAACGAACACTATAAAGTCAAGAAGAAAAGAAACTATTTCTAAGCCTTCCTCAAGCTCAGAAAGAACCTGTATGTGGTGGTAGTAAAAGGGATCCCAGATCATTTGGCAATGTTGAGGCATAAAGTTTTGAGGGCTTAGATGTAAACAGCATGTGAAATTGGATACCTTTACTTGAAGAGCATAAGATTAATCAATAATCTCTGGTCTAGAGTTTGTAAATGTGGGTTCATGGATCCCAAAGGAGTCCATGGATAGAATTCACAGAGATTCTTAAACTCAGGTTGGAAAAGATTAGATATACATTTTTACCAATAGCTAACTTAAATTTAGCATTTGCTTCCATTATGAATTTAGACAACAAATCAAGGTAGTAAGCAGTACTTCACAACTGTCACCAATACAAATCATAGGTATTTTCATATCTTATTGTAATTGCTGATATTTCAAAATATCATCTACATTCATAATCAGTTTGAGATTATAGTGGTCAGCCCTGGCCAGTGTGGATCAGTTAGGTGGAGCATTGTCTCATAAACAGAAAGGTCACAGATGGAGTCTCTGATCAGGTCACATGCCTAGGCTACAGGTTCAGTTCCAGTTGGGGCGCATATGGGACAAAACCGATCAATGTCTCTCACGTGGCTATTTCTCTCCTTCTCTCTCTTCCTCCTGTCCTCTCTCTCGCAAATCAATAAACACATCCTCAATGAGGATAAAAAATAATAAAATAAAAAATAAAATAAAATTATAGTGGTCATTATACCCAATGCAATATCTAATATAATGTGTTAATAAAGAAGCACATGTAGCCCTGGCTGGTGTGGCACAGTGGATTGAGCACTAGCCTGGGAACCAAGGGATCGCTGGTTGGATTCCCAGTCAGGGTACATGCCTGGGTTACCAGCCAGGTTCCCAGTCAGGGGCATGTGAGAGGCAACCACACATTGATGTTTCTCTCCATCTTTTTCTTGCTTGCTTCCCCTCTGCCTAAAAATAAAATAAATAAAATCTTTTTTTTTTAAAGCACATGTATTACCACAAAACAAATTTGTTTAAATAATTTGTTCACTCTTTCAGTGTATTTGGTCCCTTGTTATTCTACATATTTTATTTTATGCTTTACCTTACACACTGTACTCAAGAAGGACATAGACTCTACCAAATAATCAAAGATGCTCGTGACACTAACAACGTTAAGAACCCTGCTCCAGACTATACTGCCAATAATTCAAAGCATTATTCAGGCACCAGTCCCACTGCTTGAAACATTTTTAAATGTGAAGATAAAGCCATTTGAGAATCTGCAACCATTCTGTTATGTATGAGTTATTTAAAAAACTAAAAAGTTCAAAGTTATGGTATAACTTATATAATAGAGCTGCTTATACATGAAACAGTCCAATTTGGGTTCTTCTTATTACCTTATAGCTTAGGATTAAAAACAGAAGCATTTGAGTCAAGGACTTGGCTTTGAATCCTATCTCAAATTTACTACCTGCCCTTCAGGAAGTTAGTAAACCTCTCTAAGTCTTCTTTTTTTTAGTTATAAAATGTGAATAATAATACCTGCCTCAAAGCATTATTAAGAAAATTAAATACATGCAAAACACTAAATAATACATGTAAAGTACTAAGCACAGTACCTGGCATAGAAAGTACTCAATAAGTTGCAGCCATATTACTACTTTATTTTAGTTATTAATGTCATTTAAACAAGTTACATTGAGTGCTTAAATGATTTCTTCAAAATATGGTATAATTAAGAGGCAATATTGTACATTGTTTCAGAATACCGACTCTAACATCAGACTGCCTGGGTTCAAATTTTCCTCTACTACTACGAGCCCTGTAACACCAAGGTAAGTTGCTTAATTTCACTGAGATTCAGTTTCCAGATTCTGTATATAAAATATGGAAAATAATAACATCTACTTCATAGGATCATTATAAGGGTCACATTAGCAACCATAGATGAAATACATAAAAAAGTGCCAGCACACAGTGAACTGTAATTTTCAGCCATTATCATTCTCATCATAGGTTTATCATATAATGGTTATCATACAATGGTTTCTCATCAAGTCACACTGAATGTTTTTTTCCTCTGTTTTCTGAATTTTAGTAAAAGTTTATTATAAATACAGTGGAGTCAGTCCCATTTAAATGTAACTATCTACAGGAATATATTTTGATGTTAATAAGAACAAGGCAGGGGGCAAATTCAGCTGCAGTTTGTTTCCTAGGAGGAATTAGAAAGTCCCTTCTTTCCATGGCTTTGTCAAACCCTATACAGGAAAGGTTTTCTAAAGTTTGAAATGCTTCTTTTTTGACAACAGATTTGTGCCATATAGAGATAAACATAACTTTGCTTTTTTATCTTTAAACAGGTGCAGAGAGGGGCCTCTGAGGCCCAGGCTGGAGCTCACCTTGGAGAAAGGAGCTGTGGAAATGCTGGGCTCAATGACAACAGCAAGGGCAATGTCAGCATCCCTGGTGCAGACAGATGCCCCTATTTCCCAGCAGGGGACTGGCCTTGCTCCTCACCTGGCAATTAGTAGTGTCTGACTTCATTTGAAACCTATACACACTACTGATCTCTGAGAATGTAATTTCAACTCCTTAACAGTTAAGGAGTAGTTACATTTATACAGTCATAAAATTATTTCAGCCCTTTTAAGGCAACCTCAAGGCTGATGTGGCCCCCAGTGAAAATGAGCTTGACATCCCTGCCTTAAATGTTCTCAAAGTGTAACATTACAGCTGAGACATGATCAGCTCCCGTTGGAATGCTGGCTTTCAAACACACAAGGAGCTTTTCAAAATACCCCAGGGATAAGTAGGCCTAGTCTTGAGTGCTTGGCCACTGGAGCTCAAACACACAGAGGGCCCTTCCAAATCTCCAGGCTGCTGAGCTTGGTTATCAGTTCTACTCTGATGGGATTCTGTAGCCAAGCACTTTTACTGTTTCGATTAAGGTAACATCTCTGATCTAGAACCTTTTATCAAAAGAGCTTTGGAACAAGATTGAGGAATGTGTCCTCCATGTCAACAGGTGGGGTAAGTGGAAGACAGGAGAGAAATAGAGGAATGTCTGTCCATGTGCATGTGTCTGCACAGCTGGCATTTGGTGCCACATTTTCCATGTGATCACATTTCTTTCATGTCCTTTAAAATAAAATATTTTCACAGAAAATGTTCATATGGAACACTTATCATGGAAAATTTTCTTCTTAATTAAAATCCTTTCATATGGAACACTTATCATGGAAAATTTTCTTCTTAATTAAAATCCTACATGTCCTTAATTTTCATAGTTAAGCATTCTTTCTAATAGGAGAATAATCTTCCTTCAAGTGAATATGGTTTGTTACTGCTCAGATTAAACCAGTACTCGCCTGTCTCTATAACCTGATATCCTAATACTTCAGAATGACAAACAAGACTTCTATGGTCTTGCCCCCACCTACTTCTTAGCTTCATTTATCTCCATGGCTGCAAGGATGTTATACCTCTCCATGAGTCCTCAAAATTTTTGCCCTACTCCTTAATACCTATAAGTCCTAGCCAACACTGACTTCTTACCTGGAATATTTTGTCTTCCTAGCAGTTCTGACAATTTTCTTAATCTGTCCCAGCTCAGCAAAGATCACCCCTACTTTTACCAATTGTTGTCTCCCCAGAAAGACTGACCCACTCCTTTCTCTGTACCACAAAATGCCCCATACCTCTGCCTACCACAGAACTTTACCGCAGCTTTTAGTAGCTTTATGGAGAAATAATTCAAATTCACTAGACCGCACATTTTAAAGTATACAATTTCATAAATTTTAACATATGGACTCAATGATGTCAAACCACTGTTGACAATTGATATAATGAATATATCCACTTCCTCCAAATGTTTTTCATGCCCTTTAGTTAATCTATCTCTCTTATCCGTTCCCATCCCCAGACAACCACTGGTTTGTTTTCTGACACAATAGATATGTTAATATTTTCCATAATTTTATATACAGAGAATTGTATGGTACATATTTTTACTTTTCACCTTGCATCTTTCACTCAACATAGTTATATTAGACTCATCCATGTAGTTTCATGAATCAATAGTTCATTACATTTCACTCCTGCGTAGTTTCAGCACAGATATCGTTATGTCACAATCAGTATCCGTTCACCTGTTGAAGAACATTTGAGTTTTTGACTACCACAAAGCATGCTGTTATGAACAGTCATATACAAGTATTTCCAGGCAGAGATACATGTTTTCTTTTCCTCTTGAGTAAATATCTAGAAGTGGGAATGGATGAACGATGTGATAGGTATACATTTAAATTTTTTAGGAAACTAACAAACTATGTTCTGAAGTACCTAGGCCATCTTACAGTCCCACTAACAGTGAACGAAAATTCCATTTCCTCCATATCCTCATCAATATTTGACATGGTTAGGTGTTTTAATTATAGCCATACTAATGTTTGTTGTGTAATCTCACTGGGGTATTAATTTGCATTTCCCTAATTAGTAATGATTTTGAGTATTTTTCCATGTGCTTACTTTGACACTCATATTTCTCCTTTGGTAAAATATCTGTTCAAATCACTTGCCTACCTTTTCATTATTAAGTTTTAAGAAAAGTTATATATTCTGAGTGAAAGTTCATTATAAGATATATTTGCAAATATTTTTCTCCCAAACTGTGGATTCTCTCTGTATTTTTTAACAGTATCTTTTTTGAAGAGCAAATTTTTTAATTTTGATTAATCCAGTTTATCACTTTGTTCTTCTATGAATTATGCTTTTAATCTCACATCTAATAATTCTTCATCCAACCCAATATCACAGATTTTTCCTATGTTTTCTTCTCCAGGATTTATAGTTATAGTTTTACATATATTGATATGTCTGTGATCTATTTAAATATATGTCAGTGATACTCTAAGATATGGTTCAATGGTCACCTTTTTTTTTTTTTGCTTATGGATATCCAGTTGTTCTAGAGCCATTTGTAGAAGAAACAATCCTTTCTCTACTAACTTGCATTTGCTCCTTCATATAAAATCATTTGTCTCTACATGAACAACTCTCTCTCATTCTTCCAGTAATCTATCTGACTGTTGTGATACCATCACCACAGGCTTGATTACTGAACTTTGTAAGTCTTGAAATCAGGTAGTTTTAGTCCTACAACTTTGTTCTTCTTTTGCTAAGTTGCTTTGGCTATTCTAGATTCTTTGAGTACCTATCTAACTTTTTAGATTAATCTTTTAAATTTCAAAGACTGCTGACATTTTGATTTGGGTTGTCTTGAATCTATATACCAATTTGGGGAAAACTGACATTATAGCAACAGTGAGACTCCTGATCATGCATAAGTTATAGCTTGCCATTTACTTAGGTTTTCTTTAACTTTTCTAAGCAATATATCATGGTTTTTCAGTATATAGGTTTTGCACATCTTTTGTCAGATTTATCCCTAAGTATTTCACACTTTGGTGCTATTATAAATGACATTTTTATTTCAATTTCTGATTGCTTGTTGTTATTATATGGTAATACAATTAATTTTATATATATTGAAATTGTATTCCAGATTCTTGCCAGAGGTCACTAGATTAAGAATTAACATCTCAAGGCCAAGTGGGAGAAAGGAAGTTAATCATAGTTACCTATGGGCAAAGGGATGCTGTGGAGACAGATCTGTTAGGGGAAAGAAGAGAAAACATTTACCCTCAGCATTTCTGTTTCTATGTTTTTGCCCTAACACGGTGAGTCTATGAGATATTATCCAAGTTGTTTTAGCAAAATTCTAAGATTTAATGCAAACAGTCCTTCCTAAAACAATTTTTGAAATGTGAAACAGTATAATTCCTCACCAGAGAAAAGGACCTCCAGGGGATCAGTAACAGTCATGCTTCACCTTTCTTTTGGTCTCTAGGCTGGTTTCTACTTTTTTCCTCATCCCACTATGACCAGGTTTTCTTAGTAGGAATCCAGGTTGTACCTTTCAGAACTTGGCCATAAATGGAAGTATTTCCTCTATGTATGTATCTGCTTATATTTTGAATTATTGGTCTTGGGTTGCTGACCCTAAAGTCTGCTTATGTTCTTCTTGACCCCACATCAATACATAGGATGCTTGCTTCACAATGCAGCACACCCTGTATGCTGCCTCGGTTCTCCACAACAGAAAACTCAGAGGTCACATGGTTCTCCACTCTCCACATCACCAGAAAGGACACCATTGTTACAAACCCCAGAACACAAACCATTCATTATTCTACCCTGCAGAAAAAACTTCAAAGCAGGTCCCTAACTGAAAGGCTCTGGGGTTGAACATAAGCATCTTTAGCTACAGGCATGTCTGCAAATGACCATTGCTGTCAGAATCATTGTCTTTGAGTATGAATGGCACACTGTATGAAGGGCAGAGAAAAATAGAGACACCAGGGGAAAACATACAGAATTAACATCAAAGAAAAAAATCTGGTAAAAATTCCCTAAGCTGCCTCTTATCTCTCTCCCTTGACAGAACAGTTGTTCAGGAGGCCTCCATCACTGCTCTAAGCAGGACCTCACATACCTGTGAAGGTCTTTGAAGCATCTCCTTCTCACGCTCTCTCTGGTTATAGATCATTACTTGTGGTGCCTAAATTTATTTCATATAAATTTTCTAACTGTCTTACAGCCATAATACATTTTTACTGTATAAAATTAGAGAACACAATTAAACCTAAATAAAAAAAGCAAATTATCATTAAAATTACCAGGCAGAGATTACCATTCCTAATCATTTTGTATATGTTCTCCCAGAATTTTCTCCTCTGTTACAACATTTTTAACAAAAATGAAATTATAAAGTAATCCACAATCATCTTCTAAATTGCCAAGTAGGCAAAATGGCAGAAAGGCATGTTGATTACTTTTTGGTGTGATTTTTTTTAAGATTTTATTTATTTATTTTTTAGAGAGGGGAAGGGAGGGAGAAAGACAGAGAGAGAGAAATATCAATGTGTGGTTGCCTCTCACATGGCCCCCACTGGGGACATGGCCTGCAACCCAGGCATGTGCCCTGACTGGGAATCAAACTGGCAGCCCTTTGGTTTGCAGCCTGTGCTCAATCCACTGAGCTACACCCACCAAGGCTCGATTACTTTTTAGTGTGATCTTAACAAAAGAAATAAAATGTCACAGAGAGCTTCAGAGCTTCAACCAAAGCCACAAAATAACTATGGAGGGAGACTTGCACTACCTCCAGCCAGCTTACAGTTAATTACTGAAGTGAACAGAATTAACAAGCAAATGGAGAAATCCCTTACTAATTAGAAAGTGATACCCAGAACACTGTCACTCAGCCAGGTTGCATGAGACAGATGCCCCATTCACAGACAAATCTCTAAGTAGCCTGTACGCACATGTGATCACACACCTGTGAGAGGAAAGTGGAAAGAGTTGAGGCCATGTATTCCTGGTGAGAAGAAGAAAAAACGTAGTTAGAGGTCCAGAGAAAAAAGATGGGAATGAGGTAAGAGACACAGCACACCACTTCCCATTTTATGTACAGCCTTGTCTCTCACTGGATGAGAAGTCTTCGGCAAGCATCTTATTCCTATTTTTTTAACCCCAGTGGCTGGCACTTAGTAAGGGCTGCCCCAGAGATAGCTGAGTTGAAACTGGGTAGGGAGAAATTAGCCTATGTAAGACACTACAAACAAGATAAAAATATGATTACATTTCTCTCATTATAACTGTAACATTGTATCTTAGGCAGAAGCCAACCCTGCACATGGTAAAGGCAAAGGTTCATAAATAAGCTGAACAATATTAGGGCTCTAGGCATCCTTAACTCAATTTCTTAACACATACACAATTAACGTTCCAACACTTAGTTAAATATATTTTCACTAAGGCACAAGGTTCCAAAAAATGGGTAGAATATAATGATACAAGATACCCAATGTGGTATATTAATTGCAAAATGGCCCCCAGTTCTCTGTTCCTGTCTGTACCCATGCCACTTGATACTTGAGCTGGCAGCTTCCCTCATCAAAAGGTAGAGTCTATTTCCCACTCCTTGAATCTGGGTTGGCCTTGTGACTTGCTTTGGATAACAAAATACAGTGGAACTGAAGGTGTGCCAGCTCAAGACACAGTCTCGAAAGGCCTCGTGAGCATCTGCGCTCTTAGAACCATGCTGTCACCAAGCTGCCTGCCGCATGATGGGAAACAAGAGGACCTGCAGCTCTGCCGCCCTCACCACTCCAGCTGAATGTCAGGCAACCACCGGCCTTGTGGCCAGACAGCCCTGACCCATGCTGCATGTGAACAGATGCATGATATTTCACCAAAGAATTAGGGAAATGCAAATTGAAACCACCATGAGGTATCTCTGAACACCTATCAGGGTGGCTAAAAAGATGATAACACCAAGTGCTGATGCGAATGTGGAGAAACCAGATCACTCAGATATTGCTGGTGGGAATGTAAAATGGTATAGCCACTGTAGAAAACAGTTTGGCAGTTTCTTATGAAACTATAAACCAATTGCACTCTTGGGCATTTATCCCAGAGAAATGAAAACCTGGGATGTGTTCAAACAGAAAATCTATACTACATAAATGTCCACAGCAACTTTATTCATAGTAATCAAAACTTGAAAACAAACAACCCAGAAGTCCTCTGACAGAAAAGTGATTAAAAAGTTGGACTCCTCAGCAATAAAATGGAACAAACTCTTGGTGGAATCAACAACTTAGATGAATCTCCAGGGAATAATGTTGTATGGAAAAAAAGCCAACCCCCAAAGATCACATACTGTATTTATATAACTCTCGTGAAATGACAGAATTACAGAATCTAGAAAACAGACTGGTGGTTGCTGGGGTCACAGCTATGGGGAGGGGTCAGAAGAGAGGAGATGGCTGTGGGCATTTAAAAAGGGCAACAAGAAGGATCCTTGTGTGGAAATGCCTGTGTTTTTAGGGCATCAATGTCAGTATTCTGGCTGTGATATTGTATTGCAGTTTTTGGAAGATATTACCATTTGGAGAAACTAAGTAGAAGATAGAAGGGATCTCTATCTTATGTCTTAAAGCTGCATGTAAATGTACAGTTATCTCAGAATAAAAGGTTTAATTTAAAACTAACAACCTCAGTGGTTTTGGGCAAATTACTGAACTTATTTATAAAGCCCTGATTTCTTCATCTGTAAAATGGGGATAAAACAGTGGCTAATAGGACTTAAATGAGATGATTAAATGAAATGATATTTAGAATGTTCTTAGAAGATAATTGGCATTCAGTAAATGTTGTTATTAATAATATTAGTGTCAATAAAAACAAATAATAAACAAAGATACATAAATAAATATTTGTAAGGTAGCTCAAGACACGGCTCGGCGCCTCCACCTCAGTGAACAGGTGGCAGCCTGGCCAGCAGCCATAAAGAGTGAGGAAAACAGACTGTATCTGGAGTCCCAGCCTTCTCAAGGCCCCTGTGTTTATCACAATCCTGTAGCATTTCCCATACTACCACGGCTCCCTCCACGCTGCTGCTCCCTGACCCAACAAGCAGCACCAACACCAGAGGAGGAGCAGTCTCCTGCCCATCCTCGGGCCTCCCCCGCCTTGGGGCGCTCCCCTATAAAGGGAGTAATAAAAGGCATGTCCACAGCTACTGGTCCTCCGGGTGGTTTTTTCGGAATATTACAAACAAAAGAGCAGCTCCCCAGCTTGGAGCTCCTGTGTTTTAGTATTTTTTGTTCATTTGTTTAAAGTCCAGACAGATTTTGTGGGCATAACAGCAAGGCAAGACGATACCAATCCCTGTTGTTAAGGTACTGAACTTTTTCCACCCACCACGCTCTGCTGAAATAGTCTCTACAATGCCTAATAAGGAAATGTCTCATTTTCTTTAACTTCTAGTGATGGAGAAGTCCATCTTTCAAAGTACAATGTAACTGCAAAACTCTACATCAGAGGTTGACATTCCGAGCCACACATCACAATCATCTGATAAGCATTTTAAAAATAAAGATTAATGGTTTCTATAAACATGGCATTTTATATCACCTTGAAGAGTGATGTCTCTTCAGTATGTAGCTGTAGACAACACTTAAGATATGTACCGGTACTTCTTGGTTGATGTCTGAATCCATCCAAGATACAGGATAATCAAGCTGCACTGTATGTAGGTACATCCATTCATTCAACAGATAACTACTGAGTATTTCTATGTGTTAGGTACTGTAGTCAATGTTATAGCTACAAGAATGAACAAGATTGACATGGTCTCTGCCTTCACAAAACTTATAGTCTATCAGGAGAATAACATAATGGCTTGATTATCATAAAATGTATAATAATGGGGATTACTGAGGGGCTTTGGGGATACCACCCTAGATGTAGAAGCATCTACTCATCTGAAAGGTTATCAACAACAGTCAGAATGTCTGCCATACAGTGATACACTGTGAAACATAGCTCAATTTTTTCTATTTACATAATGAAAGTAATCGCCTCCATTATCTGCCATCATCAAACAGTATTCTGGTCTGATTAATTACTTTCTATAAAGTTGGAAAGTATCACTTTGTACTAAAATTTTATTTAAACTTCTAAAAACTAAATCCTTCTAAAATGCAACAAGCTTTACACTTTCCTGAGCCACTAAAACAGACAAATGATTGTGATTTACTGTCTTTTCAGTGGCACTTGATGATCATTATGAGTGCCAGGATCGTGTACTTACGTTGAACTCTGCTGAGACATGGAAAGACTAGAAGTCTTGCCGCATGCTGCAGCCTGCCGCCTGTCTGTGCCCCCCCGCCCCCTGTAACCAGAGACTGTGTCAGCATGCGTGCCCCTGCACCACACAAGCAAGTGCACTGAAGCACCGTTTTCTTTATTAGGGCCGCTCGTCCACTCTGCCTGCCTCTGCCGTCATTCCTCCCTCCCAACCTGCTCTCTCTGGCTATACTGTTCTCTTGTGTTTTAAATGCTAGATCAATGAGAGAAAAGGGTGAAGGGTTTACAGGAACAATTATAAAGAACACAGGACAATAACAACTAGGGGTGGAAACCGGGGAATGAGGTGGGGAGGACTGGGGTGGTAGGGAGGGGTAGGGGGTTAGAAAACTGTATTTGAACAACAATAAAAAAATGTTAAAAAAATGAAAATTTCCAAAGGAACCTGAACAATAAGTACCATACCTAAAGTAAAAATACCCTTTGCCTAAAACAAGGTAAAATGCACAGGATTTGTAGGAAATCTTTTTGGGGAGCTAAGGGGTACTGTGCTTTCCTGACTTACTTCCAGATCACAAATATTCCCGAGCATTTGAGTAGAAAAAACAGAGACAAACACTAGCTGCCGGGCAGTGAGCGTTACGTTGATTATGATCATATAGCATTTTTCCCTACAAGGAGCTGAAACATTTGTACTATTATCTGATTCAACTTCTCCAAATTTCTGAGATACAGAAAAAGGCAAGTATAAATATTAATACTTTGAGCAGAAAGCCATGACTACCAAAATTCTAAAGGAATTTCCTCAAGTCACGGAAAGAGGCCTGAGGGCCTTCCTGCCTCTCTGCCCTCATCTCATCTCCAGGAAACAGCTCTGCCACAGAAATGCCCACAAGATACCCAATCTTCCACTCAGATACAGAGAAATTAAGATAAGGTAAAATGGGCTCCTCAAAACTATGATCAGTGAAAACTTTTAATAAGTGCTTTCAGCCTGAAGGAAACCGTCTTTATTTCATACAGAAACTAGTACAGAAAATACCTAAAGCTCAGAGGAAAATACCCTCAGCATCCTCCACAAGAAGATGGACACGTCGTCTTTCCCAGCACCCTGCAGTTACTTCAGATAATTGCGGTAACTCACTTTTCATACAATGAGAAAATTCACAGCATTCTATGACAGTATATAAAACTCTATATACATTCTCACAGAAGTGACTTTCATTAGCATATTACACACAACAGCACTCACTATCTTTGATGTCATCTCACTTTACTGCATTAGCCTTAGCTGCTTTCAGCTGAATTTCTCTATGTTTGGACCCACTTCTCCTCCCTGTTCTATAAGAAGGACTGTGGTTCCTTTCTTTCTCTTCATTTGTTTCAGATGAATCACCCAGAATTCATGCTATATAACAAGTGTTCACAATGTTCTCACTTCTTTAAGCTGATCTGTGTCCCTTTCCAGCCTCAATTACTGCAACTTTACAAACTCTTATAGCAGACGAATTGGAAACAGTGTCCCAAGTAGTAGCAACAGAACAGGAAGAGAAACAAAACAATAAAAAGGCCTCTCTGCCCTTCTCTGGGTCATCCTACCTCCTCCTGCAAATCTAACTAATGCATATCCTCCTTCTTTACTTTTTCTGCACTAAATATCAAATAAAGCTGAACCTACTGGTACAAATACAAGAATCACGTTTAATGTGCTTAGAACTATTTGAGATGGATATGATTGCTGAGATATGTCTTGAAGGATTGCTCAGTGTTGGCAAAAGTCTGAAGAATTCACCTGCCACCATCTCCAGTTAAGTGAGAAACTCATATATTAAAGCAGCTCGGGAGCAATTTAAACTTCATTACCAATTTGGTTTCTCCTTCTACAGTACACTGTTTGTAGCTCCAGGATAAAAGTTACAGAAGCAGCCATTTCCATTCCTTCCATGCATACCTCCCCTCAATCTTCCCTTACTCCCTGGCCTGTCAGAAGCCTACTGTTGCAAAGAGGTAAGAGTATGCATGTTGAGCGTTATTATTTATTCTACAGGACAACCAAGTCTCAGTTTTGTGAGATGATTGAGGTTAGGTATAAATGAACTTCCTTTTTAACTATCAGAGTTGAGTTTCTTATCACCTTCCTCATCTATTTAGTTAACCATGGGATAAATTTGATTTGAAGGCCTTATGATTTTTCCTGTATCTCTTCTAAATGGTTGAAGTAGTAAGTATTAAACAAGACAAAACACACTATAGAAAGAAAAGTAGAAGCACAACCTGGATACCTTGCTTCCAACAAGAGTAAACCAGTGGTATCTATTTCCACCAGATAGAAGTCAATAATCAGGGACAAGCACTCACTTAGAAGCCTACAGTCTTAAAAAGGTACTGTTGTAGCCAACTGTGGGAACTAAACAAGGTATTTACACTCTTACTATTTATAGTACAAAACAATACTCATTCTACTTAAAGTCAGAAGTTAGTTTAAGGGGGGAAAGTGTCATTATATGAAGCTTGTAAATAGGTGTATTTAAGGAATGTTTATATTTTTGTTAATGTAATTTAAAAGATGTTTAAATAATTCAATCAATTCTCAATAATCCTTACTTACAGAATTGAGTGATACAAAGGGCAGACTAAAAAGACAGACTGTGTAGCTTAACTATAGCTCATAAATCTAATCTCTTTATCATGGGCAAATGAGTGCAGCACATATTCTTCAAATTTAATAGAATTTGTCATTTCAGAGCAGTTGAGAGTCTTAAATGGTCACTGTGTCCAACTCTCTTATTTTGTATCCAATAGAATTTTGGTTTAAAATGCTTACGAGATTTACACAGTTGTTAAATGGAAGAGTGGGGCCTTAATCTAACCATTCCAACTGATATCAAGAGGTGGAGCCATGTGGACTGTAGTCAAAAGATGTCTGAAAACCCACTTGTTGGCCCAGTTAGCATCTTCCCTCCTTGACCCTATCCTCACAAGGTTCAACCCTCAAGCCTTATTCACTTCCCCAACACCAGTAACAAACACCTACTCAGAACCCACTCTATACAGTCTAAGATTGATGAGATGCTCCAACGTAAATAGGACTTAATATACTTTTATCTTTCTATGGCTTGATCAATAACTTCCTTGAGGAAATAATTAGCAATTTTTATTTAAAGAAAACCTTAATGAAAATTTTGCTAGCTTACAATAAGCAAAATAATTTTATAAACCAACTATGCAAGAGAAATAATGTAGCTTAAAAATAAAACATAAACACAATCTAAAAATAGTTACATGTGCGATCACAAATCTTGAAGACTCACACAATTTGTAGCCTAAATGTGAGAATTTATAAGGTTCCTGAAGAATTCCAAAAGAGATTCCATAGCTTCTCACAATATTCCCCAGCAGAACCTTTTAAAGTTTACTTCTCTCACCACCATCACAAAACACCTATTTAAAACCTGCCTCCTGCAGTTTAACAGACATAGTGTTTATTCTAATTCTGCACAACTGAGGTCAGTGAAGATATAAACAGGGGATATAGTGCCTCTCAAGTATCACCCAAGTACAGGAGAAAAAAATTCCCCAAACTTGTCCCTAATCCCAGACTATACCCTGAAACAGTTATGAAAAAAATGTTTTTTGTTGTTGTTGTTGCAAACAGCTTTTCATTTATTTTTATTAAATATATTGGGGTGGCATTGGTTAATGAAATTATTTTAAACATAAAAAAATGTAAACGTTTGTGAGAAATCCTTAAAATGTCTATGAGAGAAAACCCTGCAGGAACAGAAGGCCTTATATTCTGCAATGAAACATCCTCATAAGCAGCTGAGAAATGAGCCCACTTGTAACAGCACAACCAGGAGCCAGGATAATTACAATAGAAACACTTTATTTCAAATCATGAAAAGAGTTACACTTGATCTTCTTGTTAGCAGGGACTGAGCAGACAGCAACATTTACTGTGAAATGTAAGGGCAGATAACAGCTGATTTGAAAGGGGATTGTATAAATCTAGTTAAAGAACAACTTTAGAAGATTATTTTCAATTACTAAGATAGCATCATGGCTCTTAGAAAAAAAATGGAAAGGTTTGTTCTTTACACCACACACAGTGTATAAAATCTAACAGAACCGCCTGCTTTTAAGCATTGGTATCAGCCAGCAGCTAAAATGGTTTACCTCCACTGTACCCTCCTTCTTCAAGTCATTTTCAATTATTTCTAGCACTTACTCATCACTGTGAACAAAAAGTCATTTTAAACCAGAGAAACAACTTTTAAAAACACCATCCTCTTCAGAATAATTACTAAAGCTTTTAGATTTCCAAGTGACTGCAGGCTGAGGCCCAAACATTCTCAGTTAAGTGTCCTGACAGGTGAAGCAAATGCCATTTTATCAGCTACAAACAGGTACCTTTTACTGCATGACCCCAGCCCTAGTGTAGAGGCCTCCCAGGCATACCTTGTTGTACTGCACTTTGCTTTATTGCACTTGACAGATTTGTGTTTTTATAAGTTGAAGGCAAGACCCTCCACCAGCAAAAAATTCTGACTCGCTTTATTGCAGTGGTCTGCAACCAAACCCACAATATCTCTGAGGTGGGCTGGTACTGCCTACTCTACTTCAACATTGCCACCTTAAAACCTTTTAAAAGCAAAACAGAATTTCCCCAGGAGAATAGGTCCATGATGCACTGGAGGTTGAGGCAGGTCTTTGAAGAGAAAAATATAACTAAGGGATTTTGAAAGTAAGCAACAGCAAAATAATGATCTCATATTTCATCTGTAGGTACCTGAGGATTTTTTTAAATTTTATTTTAATTATTGTTCAAGTACAATTTTCTATCTTTTACTCTCATCCTGGCCCACCCACCCAGCCCTCCCCAGCTCCCTTCCATTTCCACCCACCCCTAGTTTTTGTCCATGTGTCCTTTATACTTGTTCCTGTAAACCCTTCCCCTTTTCCCCTAAAATTCCCTCCCCTCTCCCCTCTGAATACTGTCAGCCTGTTCCCTATTTCAGTGTCTTGGTTATATTTTGCTTGTTTCTTTGTTTTGTTGGTTAGGTTCCTGTTAAAGGTGAGATCATCCACTGCTAGGACTATATCCTAAGAACCCTGAAACACCAATCCAAAAGAACCTATGCACCCCAATGTTCATAGCAGCACAATTTACAATAGCCAAGTGCTGGAAGCAACCTAGGTGCCCATCAGTAAATGAATGGATCAAAAAACTATGGTACATTTACACAATGGAATTCTATGCAACAAAAAGAAAGAAGGAGCTCTTACCCTTTGCGACAGCATGGATGGAACTGGAAAGCATTATGCTAAGCAAAATAAGCCAAGCGGTGAAAGGTACCTGAGGATTTTATGTTAAACATTTATCTTCAAATACCCCTGTTCTTCCTAACCAAAATATTCTCTTATTACAAAGAGAAAGAATTATCTCATTTAATCAAGACCACTGCTGTAACAGTGATAAATCCTATAGCAACTTCATGATCTGGAGGAGCCACAGCATCATGGCCATGCCTCAAGCCAAAGCATCACGTCCTCTCCAGTCCTGGGACAATGGGATTATTGTCATTGCAATAGCTCAATTGTGGAAAGGCTGGCTTTGGTAATCTGAGGCCTAAAATCCCATAAGCTCACATCACAAATGTTCCCCTATTTATATGTCATGATTATTTTAAGGTGAAAAATAACTAAAATTATGTTCAAGTCCCTATGTCCCATTGCTCAGAAGAGCTGAACAGATCTAGTTTCTAAACTTGTAGACACAGGGAGGGTCAAGCTATGGCCAATCAAAATCCTGCAAAGGAGTTAACTAATTTCCTCATTGGCTAGAAGGATGGTAATTGAGAGTCCTCCATAAAAGAATGAAAAGGCTATCCCAGCTGCAAGTTATCATAAGCTTGTTGGCCCTTCATCTGCCCGACTACAGCTGTATCCAACTCTGAGTTCAACCAAAGAGATTCAGGCTCTTGTGGTGCCAAAATGTACCTCTTAAAAAAATGCCCAATTGAAAATAACTCTGCTGTGCATCTTTCAATAGAACTGAAGTGCACTTCACCAACACAGAGCACATGCATCTTGAATTAGCAGAGAAGTATTTTTAACACATGAAGGATAAGATATGAAATTAGTTTCAGGGGGAATGGGAACCTTGGAGATTATTTACTTTGCCTTAATTACTTTGACTCACCATTAATTTGGCTTTCCTGGGGTACTAAATATTTCATGCTAAGATTTTGAGACTAAAGAGATATGAGCACAAATTCAGAGTGTGGAATCAGCAACAGCATCTTCCACACTGAGCCACAGACGCCCCCACTGGGCATCCAAGGCCATTCATGGATGCTCGGCTCAATGACATTTTCAGTTGCTGTTTCTGTGTTGTTTTAACCCTGAACCCAGAAGCTCTTTCCTGAAGTATGCTGGGAGCCAAACTTTATGCAGCTTCTGTTTTACTCCTCAGCCAATAACATCACTAGTGCTCACAGCTACTCACAGCGACTGCCAAATAGGGCAGGCAGCAAATGCCTCAAGCCAAGGAGAGAAAAGGAGACTGCACATTAAAAGTTTTTAATGATCAATGCAATTGGGTGATGGAGTCAATTCCAATAAAGGTGACTAAGAAGATATTATAGCAGGTATTCTGTAATGGGTTCATTAGAGTGCCAGTGGGAAAGAATGCACTCAGCTCCCACCAAAGCACTTCCAGTGAGCAGGGTCTGCCATGTGCAGCTGCACACTTGCCAAAGCACTGTACTCTCCCATGGCTCTTAATCAGCTGTCCACTGGCAGATCCCACAAACACAGGCAGTGCCTAGCAGCCAGCAAGAGCTCAGGGACAGCCATGCAAGTGGTGCCAGATGCAACAGAGAGTCACTAGGATCACTCAGTCTGTCAGTGCCCTCCAGCTCCACCTGGCATTTGGCAATCAGCAAGGAGAAGAGCAAGAGAGCCTGAGAGAGCTGGGGCCCTCCTTGGACCATGCTCACAAGCAACTCTTATTCTAAATGTTAGCAGAACTGGTCCTGTGTTACATAATTTAATTCTATTCCTGTGAGCTTAAATCATTACTTTTCTCAGCTAAGTACTGGATACCTTAACATTCTCTTTTTCAATATAAATGTATCTGATAAAGTTGTGCTTTTATTATAAACTTCCCTTTTTCTTCTTCTTGATAAGGGTATTATTTGTCTTAATTGAGCCATATCCCTCCAGCATCCTGAACCCAAACAAACACAGCAGCCAAGTTTACACATCTCCAAGCCCCCCAGTTCTCTATTATGTAATTAAATTCTGTCATGGAAATATGCTACCACAATAAACATTTCTAATTTAACCATAATAATATACATCTTTTATCATAGTCACAGCTTTAGAATGTGCTCATATATACCAATCACTTTATCTTACCCATTTTTCCTATCTGGCCCCTTTCCACATGGCTCATGCTCATGAAACTCTCATCCTGCAGTCATTTCCACAGGTAAGCCTGTTCCCTTTGTCTCTGTTGACCCAGCTCCCTTATTTTCTAGGTCATGTACCTCATCTGGGCCATTTGCTCTTTCAGTCATTTTTATCATTTACAATTCTCAGGTGAATCTTCAATGCCATATCTCAATTTCAATACTAAACACTGCACTCCTTTTGTACCATCAGTTAAAGTAAAGCTAGTTACTATTAATAATTTCTATCTTAGGAGACAAAGAGTATCAATGTTTGGAAGAGTTCAAAAGTCTTGTTTCTTCCACTTACTAGCTATGACAGCAGAGAGGTTATTTAATCTTTCTGAGCTTTTCTTCTTATTACTGACATAAAAATGTTCCCACGAGGATGACATGGAATGACATATGCAGCTACGTCTGAAAATACTCAAGACATGACTATTATTCTGAGATCTTCTGCTAGGTTCCCATTCAAATGCCCCTTGTGTTCACACTAATAAAGGCTATCCTGGCAAACAGCACCTATCTGCTATTGGGTCCCTAAAAGTGTGTCATCCCAATGAGCTTCTCCACTCACTTCCTCAAAATGATGACCAAGGCATACAAGGTCCTGCCATTGCAGAGATCACTGATTTCTAAGTTAACTTTTTTCTAGTAAATTCAACTGGAAGAATTTCAGAAGTATTATAGGTAAAAGTGCAGAGTAAGAGCACGCATGGCCGTCAGCTCCCAGCACTTCTGAATGCTCTTGGCTGGTCTTTCCATCACACACTGGAATGGGAAGCAGCAATAGACTGACTGCAGAGCATAGGACAATGGCGAGACTCAGATAGGCACTCAGGGACAGGCAGTCTACCCTAAGCATCACCCACCAAGCACTAAAGTTGCAGCTGACTGAGTGCATTCCTCCCCATCCTTTTCTCTTCACCTTCCTGATGAAACATTTTATACCACAGAAGCTTTGATTAACCTCAAATTATGTCACTTCAAATTTATCTTGTTCAAAGAAATTGTGACACCTGAAATTCTGCTTCAATTCTGAAGTCTGCACTTAAAGATTCAGATACACACATACACAGCTCACAACAGGCAGTTGAGGGATTTCAACATATAATGTATAATTGCAAAAATATGATTTTACAGGTTTTACAGATTTGATGGTTTATGGCTATTAAAAGGTAAAATTAACAAACCTTTTGATCCAGCAATTCCTCTAATAGAATTTACCCAAATGAGATTATTGCACAAGTATCAATTGACAAACCATATAAGCATGTTCAGAGCAGCAATGATTTTTAGATTGAAAAACTGGAAAAGTAAATGTCTCTCAGTAAGCCTTATAAACTCTAACAGACACCATTAGCTGCTTCCCCAGCAAGACATTTCCCCTTCTTTTCCAGCAGAACTCTGAGTTTCCTATTCATGAAGCTTGGATGGGATTAACAAAAAACTTCTACCCAGATCTAAAGCAACGAAAATGCCATTCCCTTGGTCACACTACCTAAGATGGTCCAAGTAGAAGGCAGCCCAGAATTTTAGTCTGATGATTATGAGAAGCTCTCTGAATAGTGAACAGGCCCCTAGAGGTGCAGTTATTTTGCTACATAAGAAACATGAAAAAGAGTAGGAAAGAAAAATTATAAAAAACATAATCCTAAATCTGAATTACAGTAAATTGTGCCAGACATCTCTATCCACTGGAATTTTTAACATATTTGTTTTTATCTTTTTTATTTATTATGCTGTTACAGTTGTCCTGATTCTTCCCCCTTTGCCCTACCTCCACCCAGTCCCCCACCTCCACAGGCAATGCCCACACCATTGTTCTTGTCCATGGGTCATGTGTGTAAGTTTGTTGGCTACTCCATTTCCTATGCTGTACTTTACATCCCAGTGGCTCTTCTGTGACTATTTGTACTTCCTAATCCCCTGACCTCTTCACCCATTCTCCCACACCACCCTCCCATCTGGCCACCATCAAAATGCTCTCAAGCTTGTGTGTCCTGGGATTTATGTTACTTACAATAAAAAGCCTCGAATAAAAGTATTAAATCATTAAAAGATAATATATGTTTAGTGACATGGAAAGATACCCCCACATATTGTTTTAAAAACAAAACAGCAGACCATAGAATAGCACATGAAACAAAATCCCATTTACTTAGAATTTTATTTCTACATGGTATGTACATGTGAGACAAAGACAGAAAGAGAAAGAGAGAGAAAGATATGCCTGGAAGAATTTTACTAAAATGTCAACAACAATTATGTCTAGTATTTCTTACTAATTTTACTTTCCTTTTTGTATTCTTCTATAGCATTGCTCTTGTAGGATGGCCTAAATTTCTGTGGGACAGAAAAATTAAGATTTTTTCCAAAAGCTAGCTATTTACTGATTCTGTTTATCTTTAGTGAAAAATAAACAAAGAGCTTTGCCTCATATCCATTACAGGAAAAAAATATCGAAGAAGCTAGCCAGACACACAAAGTATTATTTCATTATAAAATTCCATGATGAAGCAATAAAACCACTTTAAGATCTGAATTTGTATATGCTGAAAGAGAAACACAGCCAAAGGTGCCTAAGTGCCTTTCTGGAAGTGTGGAAACAATACTGATCAAAATGAAACATCTCACAAAGGCTGAGCACTTGCTATTCCAAAAAGGGAAAGATAAAGTGGGTGAGGGCCAACAGTGCAGGGAGAGCAATACATACAGCTGCTTCCAGAAAGGGCAGGTGCCATGGAGGCCACTCAAAGCTGCTGAAAGGCAGCTGGTCTGCGGTGCTATGCTGTTGGGAAGAGTACCCTGATGGCCACTGGTTACCAAACACACTTTCACGTGGGGATAAATATCCAAGGAAGGAACTCTGCTTCTCAGTGGCAGATCTTCGTTCCAGTTACTTTAGCTTTCCAAAGGTAATAAGTAGTTACAAGCAAGCTAAAAACTAGACATTCTCTGTGACCCCTTTCAATTATAAAATTATAACTTAAGTAAATATATTTCATAAATATACAGAGCAGAGATTGTTTGAAAGATCTGCACACAATCAGGATAGAAACATCTGAGTGTTGCAGACCCCGGCTGAAAGTGACAGCTATAAAATGTAGCACTGGGTTTGAAAAATCTACCAAATGCAAATGGAAAACAGAAGCAAAATTGAACCAGAGGCACAGATTCACAGAAGAGACTGAAAGCTGTAAGAGGTGGGGAGGGAGGTGGGGACTGACTGAAAGAAGGTGAAGGAATTAGTCAAAGAACATGTAGGAAAGATCCATGCACAAGGACAATGGTGTGGGGACTAACCATGGAACTGCGAGGCAGGCTGGAAGAGGCGGGGGGGGAGGGAATTTGGGATAACTATAATAGCAAAAAACAATAAAACATTAAAAATAATAATGATGAATTTAAATAAAGTAAAATAAAATAAAACTAAATGAAAACACACTTCAAAATCACCAAAATTTATCAAGTGATGACTGCACTTAAAATTGGATATTTAAAAATGTAATTATATAATTGGTGAAAGACAAATACCATACAATCTCACTTATAGAGGAATCTAATGAACAAAATAAACTAATGAGCAAAACAGAACCAGAGGCATAGAATCATGGAACAGACTGACAGCTGCAAGAGGGGAGGAGGGGATGGGGACTGTTTGAAAGAAGGTGAAGGTACCAGACAAAGAACACATATGCATGACCCAAGGACAAGTGGTGGAGGCAATTTGGGCAGAGAGGAGCAAAGGGGGAAAACTGGGACAACTGTAACAGCATATGTAATAAAATATTTTTAAAAAGAAAAAATTAAGTATGCAATTATACAACTAAAAAAGAAGCCAAAAAATTCTTGATTTGTTTATTAGTGTTTTTTTACTACAGCTTATAGGATTTTCTGACTATCAAGTCTCAAAAAGTGTAGCTTCTAAATAAAATTAGTTAATTGGAGTTAATATCTCTTTAAAGTAATATGAATCTTGTAGACACAAGGTGACTGCAGATAATACTAGGACAATTTGTTTTACAAGTTAATTTTGCTTCTTTTAAAATAAATCACTACACTATACCTACATTGTATTTCATGAAATGCCATTATTCTCAATCAGTCACAATTTAATTCCAGGAGATCCACAATGCTCCAAGAAAGAAAAGATTCAAAAATAAACACCACCCATAAAATTGTCCATATCACATTATCTGCCTTTGGGATCAAATTAAAGACACATCGCAAAAAAAAGCATCATTTCCACTCAAAATTACAAGCAGGTACTAGGTTATCCTTTGTCTATTCTGTGCCTCATTCTAGTTTCATCCTACTCTAATGGAATGTTGGCAGCCTCCAATCTTAAAGGACATAAGAACAACAAAAAGGACAACAATGAATGGTAATCAAACCTCATTTTCAATAAGAATCCATTAGAGTCCCTCCTCAGTTCTTCTGCATAAGTATCTTGAGGTAGACTTAAGTAGCTGTACTTTTAACAAGCATGCTAGATAGATTTGAGTAGGTTATAAGTCAACCTGTGGGAAACAGTAATGTAAACAATTACAAGGTGATTGATTCACTTATAAATAATCAAAGCTGATTTATAACTCTGTCTTGGATAATTCCACTCTTCTCCCTATCTGTGGTCACTGTATTTGTCTCTTGTCCAGGAAGCCACCAACACCATCACTCCTTGGACTTGAGCATAATTTCCAGGTGGGCTGTCTTACTTCTAGTCTTATCCTCTCCAATCTGTTTTCAGAAACTTGAAGAAAGATATTACATACTAAAAATCACATCACATCACTCCTTTAAAATTCTTCAATGACTGCTTAATGGGTATTGGTTTTCCTTTAGGGGTGATGAAAATATTCTAGAATTGATTCAAGATGATGGTTGCACTACATTGTGAATGTCTCTGATTTGTTCACTTACATTACATGAATTTCACCTCACTTTGAAAAAAGACAAATAAAACAAAACAAAAACCTTTCAATAGCTATCCATCACACTTAGAATAAAATCCAAAATCCTCAGCATGGCCTAGTAGGTCTGGCACAATCAGGTCCTAACTTACACCTCAACAACCTCATTCCCTGTACTCCAGGCACACTGTCTATCTTTCTGCCAACACCAAGCTCTTTCTCATGTCTGGGTTTCCCACACTGGACTCCCATCTGGACCCAATTCTTATTCAGGTCTTAATTTCTGAATTACTCTCCCATATAAGCCTCCCCTGACCACTTCACCCTCATTATATCCTTTCAAAGAAACCTAGTCTTTTCTAACTACTTATCAGGTGTTCTAATTATAAAATTATTTTCATTTTGCCTAATACCCATTCCTTTCCAGTAAACTCTGGATCACAGGAGGACAGGAACAGCCATCACTTTTGTTCATTACTGTACTCCCTAGCATGAACATGGCGCAATAAAAACCCATTCTTTTGGCTCAATGAATGTGTAGCAAGCCTTCCTAAGAGAACATTAAATCTCTGTTACAAATGGAGTATCAAGCTAGGTCACAATATTATGTGATATTTAAAATATGTATTGACAAAGACTTCTGGCAAAGATGGAGGTGTAGGTAGACACACTGTGCCTCCTTGCACAACCAAAGAAGGACAACAACAAACTTAAAAACAGAAAACAACCAAAACTGACAGAAAATTAAACTGTATATAAGTCTGACAACCAAAGAGTTAAAGAAGAAACATTCATATAGACCAGTAGGAGGGGCAGACACTGGCACCTGGGGCAAAGAAGACTGGTGGTAGGGCAGAGGCTGGAGGACCGGGGCAGGCGGCTGGCAGACTAGGTGAGGCAGTGGCTATCAGACCTTTTGCCTCACACATTTGCATTCAGATAAACCTGGAGGAATACCTGGGGAATAGGACAGACCGCACAACCCAGTGTTCCACTGTGTGAAAATAAAACCTTAAAACCTCTGACTGAAAAAACCTGTGATGGTTGTAGCAGCAGGAGAAACACCCAGCCTCACAGGAGAGTATGTTGGAGAGACCCACAGGGTCCTAGAATGTACACAAACCCATCCACCCAAGAATTAGCACAAGAAGCACCCAATTTGCTTGTGGGTAATGGGAGAAGTGACTGAAAACTGACAGAGAGGCTACCAAGCAAGTGGCATTGTTCCCTATCAGGCCCCTCCCCCACATACAACACCACAAAGTAGGGACATGGGTTGCCTCACCCTGATGAACACCTAAGTCTCTGCCCCTTACTATATAACAGGTGTGCTGAGACCACAAAGAAATGGCCCCCAAAAAGAACAGATGAAAGCTCCAGAAAAAAATAATACAACAAAGCAATGAAGAGAAAACCAACCTATCAGATGCAGAGTTCAAAACACTGCTAATCAGGATGCTCACAGAAATGGTTGAGTATGGTAGCAAAATAAAGATAAAAGTAAAAACTATGCAAAATGAAATAAAAAATATATATAGGCAACCAACAATGAAGAGAAGGAAAGCAGGACTCAAAAACAATTTGGAGTAAAAGCAAGAAATAAGCATTCAATCAGCAAAGAATGAAGAAACAAGAATTCAAAAAAATGAAGAGAGGCTTAGGAACCTCTGGGACAACTTTATGTGTCCCAACATTCAAATCATAGGGCTGCCAGAAGGAGAAGAGGAAAAGCAAGAAATTGAAAACATAATGAAGGAGAACTTCCCCAATCTGGCAAAGGAAACAGACTTCCAGGAAGTCCAGGAAGCTCAGAGAGTCCCAAAGAAGTTGGACACAGGAAGCACACACCAAGGCACATCATAATTACATTACCCAAGATTAAAGATAAGGAGAGAATCTTAAAAGCAGCAAAAGAAAAGGAGATAGTTACCTACAAAAGAGTGCCCATAAGACTATCAGCTGATTTCTCAAAAGAGACATTGCAGGCAAGAAGGGGCTGGAAAGAAGTATTTCAAGTCATGAAAGGCAAGGACCTACATCCAAGATTACTCTATCCAGCAAAGCTATCATTTAGAATGGAAGGGCTGATAAAGTGCTTTTCAAATAAGGTCAAGTTAAAGGAGTTTATCACTAAGCCCTTATTATATAAAATGTTAAAGGGACTTATCTAAGGAAAAGATAAAAAATATGAACAGTAAAATGACAACAAACTCACAACTATCAACAAGAGAACCTAAAAAAAAAAAAAACTAAGCAAACAACTAGAACAGCAACAGAGGCACAGAAATAGAGATCACATGGAGGGTTATTAGAGGTGAGAATAGGGGGAAAGGTACAGGGGAATAAGAAGCATAAATGATAGGTGATATCATGTTGTGATAGCACAAAATAGACAGGGAGAGGTCAAGAATAGTATAGGAAATGGAGAAGCCAAAGAACTTATATGTACAACCCATGGACATGAATTAAGGAGTGGGGGTGGGATGCTGGTGGGAGGAGGGTGCAGGGTGGAGGAGAACAAGGAGGGGAGGAATGGGACAACCATAATTGCATTATCAATAAAATATACTTAAAAATAAACATAAAATATATGTTAACATTATTCTTTTAACAAATGGATGAGAAAAATCAGAAACTACTTAGGGACAATTCAACACAATAGAGAATGCACCAACTAGTGCACAGAAAACAACTTCTCTAACTTCTGCAGCACCTGCTTTGTTTCTTGACAAAATCAGTTCCTATAGCTTCAAAGAAATTCCACTTAGAAACTTTCTCCTTATGCCACTGCACAAGGAAATATAGTCTCTGTCTCCACTGAGTAATAAGGAAAGAAATTTAGACTATACATTTGCAGAAAGATGCATCTGAAATGGGTAAAAGACCAGGATTTGGCAAGACGTCATGTGAAACTGTTGAGGACTCATGTAGGCACAACCGTCCTGAAGGGAAGGGCACAGAGTACTACCAGGGAAAAAGGACCTGAATTCAGTCAGTACTGAGAGATAAAGGATAAAGTAATTCAAGGAAAAACTCAGAACAGCAGGCATAATCAGTGATTTATTACTAAACAATCTGTTCTGTAGTGATTCTAAGAGTGCAAGTGATTCATCTTTTCTAATCTTGCCCTTGGATACTCCTAATTTATCCATGAGGCTGAAGTGTGTCTTATTACTTACCTTCAAAACATATACCCATTTAAAATATACTTTTCTTTTCCATTGTTAGTTAGTCAGAGCCACCTAATCCACAATTCTCCTGCCACTTCCGATCATTATGGAGAGCAGAGGCAAAAAAGTGGTCTTACAGGCAGGTTCCGAAGAGCTCTGTCTGTTCAGAACTATATGCACCAGCCCACAAACACCACCCAGCCCTGTTCCCACTGCAAGAGCAGAAATGAGGACCTGAATACACTTAAAGCCCATCCACAGGCTATTTGTCAATATTTATATTTTTCTTTAGCCAAAACTTTGAATTTTCCCAGGCCTAATTCCATAGACCTGGTGCTGATTTGCATGGCCATTAACTATAAGAAAATCTTCATGTGTGCTGCAATGGTACCGCTCCTGGTATCTGAGTGTGGAGCACCTACAATTACATTGTTCGTATGGCCTTTGAACATCTTAGTCCAAGACAGCTCTAAACCCTTCTACCTGCTCCAATTCTCAGCTCTGTTCAGCTGGGGAATGTCTGGAGAGGGAATGACACTGCCCAGTGTGGGCAACTACAGGTCCAATATGGCAACAACAAACAAGGCTGCTCTCCATTGGCAGAGGAACCACAGAGTCACTCCAATACCCTGGCACCTTCTCTAAGATACTTTCTCTTCTGTGTCCCTTTCCTTAAGGCAGTTTGTATGGCCACCATGTTGGACCCAGCTTTGCTTCCTCCAACATGGCTTTTAAAGTTGCTTTGTCCTTGAAGATGCTGCTTGAATCCTGTTCCTGTCTTTCAAAAGCATTCTTACTAACGTTTTTATGTTGTTTTTGTTATAGAATCACGTGTAACACTTCCATAGGAGGTGAGGTAAAAGAGCCTGATAATGCGTATTTAAAAAGCATCCTTGTGCAGGAAAGTGAAGTGTCAGCAAAAAAAAACCTTAAGTGGCAGAGGTCCGACTTGTGAACCAAAAGTACATTTAGGAGTGAATCAAGGGACCAACATGTTAATATGGGCATAAGGATATTAGACAGGCAAAGAGGTCAGGAAAACTAGTGGCAGAAAATAAGATAGAGGAGTAAGTAAAAGAGGAGCTCAAGTATATAATAACAAAGACTTGAGGAGCGATTGCCAAAATGCCAAATATATTTGACAAATGGAAATTAATGTTTGGAATACCAGAGACTAGCAAGGGATGAATAGTCAGTAAAGGACGGAGATTCCTGATAGAAGAGGTAAAGTTATAACGTACTTTATACTAAGGTATTTTCTACTCTGATTGAAGCTAGCCAAGATTTTTGCAGTAGAAGAAGCCAGAATGTAAAAAGAGGAAAACCTCACCAGATTTATACCACTGCCGTGCTTGGAGGAACTGGGGAATGTGTAATAAGGAAAATAGAAATCTCTCCAAGTATTTTTTCATGGAAGAAATTTAATATAGAGAATTGGTTACTCAGGTGACAGAGGAGCAGAGAGCCTAATACATAATATTGAGGTAATAAAAAGATTACCAAGAGCAGGAAGCTGCTACCTCCCCTAGCTAAAGAGACTATCATGGCAGCAGTGTTGCTGGAGTCCATGGGCCAAGGTCACTTGTGAGCAGCTAGAACCAGAGGTCTGTCAAGTATGAGTGGTGCTACCAAGGAAGCACTCCACTGTCAGAGATGCTGCACGAAGCTAGAAGGAAACAACATCGTCTTTGCCCTTCTCCCTGCTATCTCCCACGTGCCCCTCACATGGGAGCCAGCTGACTCAGAAATCTGGGAAAGCAACACAGAGAGGAAGAGGCAAGGGCATGGAATGCTGTAAGGGAAGGGTAGAAATTCTGGTACAAGGAAAAGGAGTAACAACCGGCTGTAATAAGCAAGTTTCTTTTACAACAGTCATGCTTTTAAAAGGTTTTCTTATTGCCATATAATGGTAACCAAGGAATAAATAAAGTGAAAACTGTATCTAGCCAAATGACCCACTGACATTCCTGCCACATTCAGGTGGCAGCAGATGCTGCTCTGCAAAATCGCAGACTTGGGAGGGGGTTGAGGAATTTATTCTATAGCACCTTTCTTCAGTTACAATTAAGCTAGGACTAGTCTAAACAATTGAATTTTATTTTCAAATTTCTAGAATGAAAAAGGCTCTTTTAAAAATAAAAATATAATAAGTATTAAATACAAAAAAATACACACATGCACATGTGCAAACACAACACACCCAAATGAGTAGCAGTAAAACTGGGGAAATCTGAACAAGATTGGTGGATTCTATCAATCATATCCTACTTGTGATATTGTACTAGATGGGTCTGCAAGATGTTACCACTGGGGGCAAAGGGTACACAGGATCTTTGTATTATTTCCTATAACTGTATATGAACCTAAAATTATCTGCAAATAAAAAGTTTAATTTAAAAAATTATAAATGTGCATAACATGATCAATTGATAAGGCTTCTGCCTTTCTACTGTGTTACACACCCAGGGTCTCCAGCCTCTTCACACTCACACGTTCAATATTTCTACTGCAGCAACTCTGTCCTTTCTGTTAAGCAGGCCAGTAAGCTCTATGCTGACCCACTCAACAAATTATCATAAGTTGGTCTCATCTTTGTCATTGGTTCTTTTTTTTTACTTTATTTTTATTATCGACACTGTTACAGATGTTGCCATTCCCCATCCTTGCCTGCTTCCCTGTTCCAGCCTTCACTCCCCCCTCCCCTCTGGCCATCTCCACACCATGGTCTGTGTCCATGGGTCACACATATGTGTTCTCTGGCTAATCCCTTCACCTTATTTCATCCAGTCCAGCCCTCCACCCTACTTTTGCAGAATTATTCAGTGTGTTCCGGTTTCATTATTCAGTCTTTGTCTTTCTAACTACAGACAGAGCGAGAATATTAGTATTCATACATGAGACAATTAGAAGGCTGCCTGATCTTATTTCCTATCATCTAACAAGCTTAAACCTGCTCATTTCATAATTAAGCATTTAATTCAAAATGGTTCTCTTTATGAATTTATGAATCCTCCTCCTACCTCCTACCTCCTGTATCCTTTGATCTCCTTTGGAAACTGGTGACCTAAGATGGGGCAGGAGAAACTGGAGTCAAAAACCTGGCATTTTGACAGAACAGGAGCAAAGAATCAGCCCCACCTAAAGCTACGACTCATTCACTTAGCTGAAATACAGGATGTCAGAGAAGCAGGGAAGACGATAGATGTCAGTGCATGCTAGGTCTTCCAGAAACGGACGGTGGATAAAATCATCTCTCAGCCAGAGTATGGGGGGAGAAATCACTGTTCATCACAAAATAAACACACATCACAGGCATCTCTCCAACTCTCCTTTTCCACAACTCCACAAATCCTTCCTATAAAATATATCTTTCTTCTTTTAATGATCTGAGAATTGTTTATATTCTTTAATTTATCTGTATTCTTTTACTTATGTCCAGAATTATATTACTTAAATCTAGAACATCTGATCACAATTATAAGCAAAAGAGAGAATTCTCAGCCCTTCAAGGGGTGCCAAGGCTAATGGACAGGGCAATGGTGCAGGACAGAATATGAAAATCTTGTTTTTGGAATGGCAGTAAGCTAAGTGACTACACATCACAGGCCTCTATGCTATGCTGACTTTTCCAGACAGCTTTCCATCAAAATCCTGTTATACCCTTTCCCTATCTCCATCCCCATAGTTACTACTTCCACTTAGATGCTCATCATCACTTTCCTGGGCACCTCTTAGCTGGTCTCCATGCCCCCAACTCTCCCTCCATCTGCTGCAAATCGAAAAGTGGTAGTGCCCTCACCTTAATCCTTCAGTAGCTCTTTATCACCTAAGGCTAGGTCTCCCAAATTTGCCTCATTATACAGCAAAAACCCAGGGTGGGGAATTAACAAAAATAAAATAAAGCAGATTCTTCAGTATCATATGTTGGGTTCTTCCAAAAACAGACCTTGAGGCAGAATTTAAATGCAAGTTATTTTGGCAGGGAGGGAATCCCAGGAAGTGGAATAGAGACAGCCAACAAAGCACAGGTTTATTTAGCAGACGGCCAGCATGGACAACTGAAGCTCAGTCTCATTGGGGAACTCTAGGACCAGTGTACAATATGCATCATTTATTGCACCCAAGGGTCCAGAATTCTAGCATATTACCATCCAGATCTCTCCTGTCATTGGCTGAGGTCCATTCTTGAGGCCATTAACTTTGTCACTCTACAAAGCTGTCCCACATGAGAGGGAAAGCCCTCAGGTGGAAAACAGCAAACATGAACTAGAGCAGTGAGCATCTTGGCTTATGAGCATGAAGTTGACCATGCCTGCTCCACCCCACATCCATGAAAATTTTGATTCAGTGGGTTTGGGGTGGGACCCAGGAATCATTACTAGAGCAAGTATTTCATGAGATTCCTTTGAACAGTAGGTTGTAAAACACTAACCAATAACATTAAGTGAAATATCTTTGGTGCTCCTTACTAGGTCCTCCATGCTCTGGCTCCAGACTATTGACACCTCTGCCTAGTCACTTTTAAACCATACTGAATGTATGCACTTCCATGCAAGTAGAATAAATGTTCTTCCACGAGCATAAACTGTGACTTAAGAATTTTTATGATCCCTGGAGCCAAATACTGCACCATTCATATAGTAAATTCTCAACAGATGTTTGTTAAAGAAATAATCCTAAAAGATAATGGTATGGTATTATCTAAGAAGGTTTCTTGAACAAAACTATCTCCCATATTTACCAAAATAGTAGGTGCAATTCTACCAGTGAAACTAAACAAATATATATCAAACACCTACTATATGCCAGACACTCAAGAATTCCTCCAGAAAAATCCTGTAGCCTTCTTCAGCATGACATTAACAAAGATTTGCTAATAAGAAACTGTGAATTAAATCCTACAAAGGAAAGAAACACCTAGAAAGTGGTAGAAAGGTGAGGGATTCTTCAGGAGGAATTAGAAGCTTATTAGATTTTTCCTACCTTGTGATTCTGCCAGGATTTTCCCCAGAGACACTACACTTTCCACCTACTTCACAAAGAGGGAGCAGGATAAAGAAAAAAGTCTTATCTCAGTGGCCCTGAGCTTTTGGGATTAAGACTTCCAATGACCAGAAATGTGGAGCGTGGGAGCCAGATGGTCACCCTGGGCTCTATCCCTCAAGGGCACTATAGCTTCCACAGTTTTCAAGCTACTAAGGTGCTGTCTTGCAAATAAGATCAAAGCAGAGGTCTGGCCACATGTAAGTGACCGAAGAGGTCACTGTGGCTTTTCTCCCACTGTTTGGGATGTTAAGCACAGCACCTTGGCTACATTCCAGTCTGGATAATTACACTGGGGCTAGCAAACTTCACCCTCCAGCTCCAACTAAATAAAATATTCCTTTGGACTAGCTGCCATAACCTTTGTTATGCTGCTGTGGGATATTAAAGAGCTAGTCTGGACTCAGGATGGCTGTATTTGTGAAAAATCAACACCCCTCGTATAACTCTGTATACTAACAATAAATACATTCCAAAATATCATTGGTTAAGGTAGTTATTTCTACTTTTTAATACAGTGTCAGAAACAATTAAAAAACTAATTTCTTCTCCATTTTCTCAACTTTTACCATTCATATAGATACAAACTGAAATATCTGCAACATTAAAAAAGAAGGAAAACAAGTGCATACTCCACAAAATACATACCAAGTTTCTACCATGTGCCATGCTCTACTATTGTAGGTAATGGGCACTGTTATAAGGGCCATGGGTTACATTGTCAGCATAAATTTGAAAAATCTCCGAAGGGAATAATTCAATTTAATTCTTCCAAATGCCACCACATTTCTGAAAATATGAATAGGTAGTATTTACTTTTAAAAATTGCCATACACAGGTCTCCCAATCAAATGCTTTTTCTATCCACTCCTTCAATAAAAAAGAAGAGTCTGCAGAACCTTAACTTCAGTGTGTGTGACTTTGTGTGAACATACGTGATGGAATGAGAAAATATCCTTTCTTGACTAACTTGGAGGGTAGCAGATGGGATGAAGCTTAGATGTATATTTATTTGTTTCCTTGTCTTTAGTAATCATCCTATTTGTGTGGGTGAGAGTTTATAGGCTGTAATAGCAGAAGCTGACATAAGAAAATTGAAAATGTAAATATCTTGTTTACAGCTTCTCTTTACTATATTAAAAATAACACAAACCAAGTCCTTTTGTGTTCTATTATAAGGATGAAAACAACAAAAAGGAAAAAAAATGTAAGTACTGTATATGCATTTGCATGTATACATACACACATTATCTTGTATATGAACATAGCAGAGGGAAGTTCATTACATTTCAAGATTCCAGTGGATCAAACTAAATGTGTGAACTGCAGCATGTTTAATATCACATAACACAAAGAGAAATGGTTCAGGAATTATAAATAATAATAACAGTGACCTTAAAATTCAGATTAACCCAAAAGAAGTACTTGTCCTGGACAAGCTATAACCAGACTGTGGAAAAAGGTTTTTTAAAAAGTTAGTGAAGTTCATTTGAAATCTGTCAAATTATTATTCTGCTTGAAAATCCTTCTAGCTAGAACAAGTTAATAGCAGGCTTCTAAAACTAGGTTAAATATGCTGTAAATCAATTTATTCCCCCTACAAATCTGCTAAAGTGCATGCTTTTCTGGTGAAAATGGCTCTTCAATGGCACGTAATACTGTCACTTTATTGTTTCTCCAACCAGTCCAGTCTGAAATTTTCTACTTAAGGTATCGTATTAAATGCCTACCTTTACCATAAGTAATAAACAAAGGAATACAGATTCTTTAAAATAGCATAAGGAACCTCAAAACATATCACCTATTCAATGCACTTTATTAGTTTGCAAGAAATGCTCCAAAATGCATATGCGATCCAAGTTTGCCCCCCAATAATCTATTCATTATCCTTTTAGAGTTAAGAAGGAATCTGCACTACTACCATCTCTCACAGATGACTTGTCCTCCACAAACAGGCTTCAGGTTACAATTTTAGCAAGACAGCTTTGATAAAAGACAAATGAGTATTATGCAATGATACAGTGTGTCTCACATATATTACAAAGTCCAGATCACTACACCAACAGTATGTTTATCGTGTTGCAGACAAAAAACTGGAACGAGTTATTAATAAGCTATAATGTTTAAACTCCTGCAGATTTATAAGCTGACCAATATAATCTTCAATCTCATCCATGTTTAAAATTCATATAGAGAATAATAGATCATTAAAGACTGTCCAAAGCTATAAACAATTACCAAGGCAAAGGACTGGGCTTCTTTACTTTGGGGAAAGAGGTGAGAGTCATAGGACTTTCAGAGATTAAAGGAAGAATACACATTATACAACGTATCTAAAACTATAATCTAGTCTAGTGTAAAATCAGAATTTTTACCCAAAAATATTACTGTATTTTCTAAGTATATCTCAATTACAAATTTTATGTAAATAAAGAAAAAAAAGAGTAAGCCAGAGGAGGAAATAAAGGGAAGACATCCTGGAGATGGTTTTGTCACCAGAGTCTACTCACATCACTTCACCGTGCCTCAGTGTCCTTTAAAATTAAAGGGTTAGGCCAGAACATCAATCTCTAATTCCCTCCTAACAGTTAAAATCCAGCCATCTATTTAGGTATCATGGAGAACTCAAAAGTTCTGGTAAAATCCTACAAACACCTAGGGCAGCAGAATATGAGCTCACTGCCTAGAGAGGGAAGAATAAGAAGGGACTAGGCATGCCTCCCAACCTTGCATTATTTGGTTTACACACTAGGTTTCATAAGGCCACTGAAATCAGATGCTTCATTTCAGCCCACAATAATAATATGTCTTATGATAATAAAATGTTTAAATATTCTTTTTTAAAACATTCCCCAAAGAGGCGGTTTCACCTTATTCAAAAGAAACTCTGCAAATTTGCCTCATTTGAGGGTTGCAAAGCTTCAGCTACAACACGAGTATCAGGATGTGGAAGCAGCTGTCACTGCTTTGTTTTTCATTCACAGTATGTGGTTGCCAAGCAACAAAATACTATTGTCTGTTTCCATGATCTATTGGACAATTCTACTGTTGCTAATGCTTTCTACAGTTTAAAACAGGGCCACCTTTTGGACAAGAAGACGTGAAAAAATCTTCTAAGGATGACAACATATATATAAACAAATACACTGAATGTGCCCCATGTATATAAATATATAGCTGTGTGCTGATACTTATACATATTTGTATATATGTATATGTGCGAACACATACATTCTTCTCTTACCTACCTCCAAGAGCATCAAATTTAACAGGCAAAAAACTAGAGTCTGAATCCCTGAGGGAAAATAAAGCCATGACTTAGAGATATGAAAACGCAGTGAGAATTATACTCTCAACAATAACAATAATTTGTTTGGCTAGATGTATCAAATTCTGTTTTTTGAATGCAAAGTTCTCCAGTCAGAAAAACAATCCTACTTATATAAAAATAATAAATGGAAAGCCTTTACTACCTACTTTGGAATAATCTAATATATTTAATTTGCTACCTTACTTTATGTCATGGGTACCACTGTATACAATAATAATAATTCAAATGGGAAAATTTGGTTGTTGTTTACACCCAAAAATCTTAAAATACATTCATTTTTTAAATAATTGAATTATTCTCCCTGGAATAGCCTCCTGTGATCCCCACTTTGTTTTGATGTGGGTCCCTGGGGAATAGGGAATAGGGAATAACAGTCATGCTATGTTACTCTTGCATATTTCAGTAGCTTACAAATAAAATAACCCAGTGTACTCAATATAAAGTTGTCAACATTAACTTGCATCAGTTGCTTTTTGTTTTGCAACAAGGCTTCAAAAGATAGGAATTACAATGTTCTGAGATGTACAGACACAACATCAAAACAGCCTGAAGGAATTAAAGCTTCAAAAGGCGAGAGGCAATCATGCTTTGAAAGGAAGAGAAATCAGTAGCATTTATGCCTACATATTACTTCTGCAAGGGCCCTAAATAATACCAGAACAATCTTTGGATTTTATGCAATGCTCACCCATCTTCCTTCACAATATTTCAAAAGCGCTCTAACTTAACTATTTTAGTGCATCCCCCTAGAGGAGCCTCTGAAATTCACTTTTTGAAATTCATTACCACTAGCAAATCTATATATTACAAGAAACTGGGATAAGGAAAATCCACTAAATGGATTGACGGTATTACTATAAAGTCTCCCATCATAAGGGCAAAATAGAAACAAAGTGTGTTAGTAACGAACTAAATACAATACTCCCATAATTACCTCTTTCCCAGACACAGCCCTCTTCAAAAAGCACCCACCTCCACCTCTCAGGAGCACCAGTCTGGATTTCTCTTTCACATCTCACTCCATAAAAGACCCACGTCCTTCTCCCTCAGCTTCCCAAGCTCGTTCACCAATGTCTCTCCTCCAAAAAAAAAAAAAAAAAAAAGCCCCAATTTCTTTCTCATTTTTTCAACCCTCTTCAAATCCGTTAGGCACCCATTACTTTGTCCAGACTACTGGATCAAATATGCAACCCAGTTTGCCAGGATCCCCACCATACGCACGTTTCCTTCATTCTTCTGGACCTGTTTCTAAAACCACTACCACCGAACAAATACAATGTTAGTAAAAACAGGTTTGCAAAACTATTTTTTAATGTTATAGCAGTAAACGGTTGTAGGAGAGAAAAGAGAAAAAACACAGTAGTGTATTTGGAGGAAAAAGGTTGGGTGAGTAACTGTACACAATGGGACGCAGGGATCCTACCCAGCAGGGATTCGATACCCGTAGACCTCACTTCCCCCAAGTACGCGCCGCTGCGGGATGACAACCACAACACTCCCGAACCACCACCACCCTCAGGAAAGGAGGCGGGGTTACGCCTTCAGCCAATCAAGGCCTGCGAGCCCCGGTGTCCAACCTATGGGGTGGCGGTGGCCGTGCCTGGAGAGAACCGGGGTGGTCAGGGAGGGGCGAGTCCGTGGGAGGCGCGCACGTGTGGAGTCTCGGGAGGTGGGGAGTCCGAGAGGCGCGGGCTCTGCACGCTGGCAGCTTCCAAACCCAGCTACCCAGTGCCTCTTTTGCCTTGGGCTGGGCCGGGCAGTACTTCTCCCACCAAGGAAGACCCGTCCAAGGTGTCTGAGTTCCCCGCGTGAAGGGGACGGTCACAAATAACAACAATAGTACCTAGCGCAGACTAAGCAAGGAGGAAAGTTTCCAACCCTCACCAGAGCAGAGTCCGCCAAGAAAGAAAGGACAAGGGACACAGGGCGGGAGGGTAACAACCTGGGAAGAAGAGGGCAGCGGGAGGGGTGCGGGAGCGTTGCGGGAGCAGGACGCGGTCCAGCGTGCGTGGTTCAGGGGACTAGAGAAGGCGGGGTGCGCTGTCCAAGGTGGAGGGGATATAGGAGACGCGCGGCGGGTGCGGAGCTCGTAGCCAACACTGGCTGCCGGCCGCGGGGAGAGCAGCGAACAGCTGTCTGGAGCTCCAAACACCCCCGGGCTCGTAAAAGTGACAGGGCTGGAACGCGGATAGGGCGAAGTAAGGCTCGGGGGCTGCGCCGAAGCCCCCATGCTTCCACGCACCCATAGTACCAGCCTCACCTCTGGCGCCATCCACCTCTCCCACCCCTCCCTGCATCCCACCCCAGCCCACTCCCCTCCGAGGCTCTGCCCCGTTGCCGTGGCGGAGGCGGGGCTGGGGAACCCCGGCTGCAAGCCCAGACGCCCCAGGGATGCCGCGGGCCCCGGAGATGCCTACCTGGGGCCGCGATACCAGGATCGGAGGCAGCCCGCCGCGCGGAGCTGGGCGCCGGGCGCGGCTCTTCCTTGTCTCGGCGTCCTCCTTCTCCGCTTCTCCCCGACTCCGTCCCGAACGCGGAGCTGCGAGACACGGCCAGGCTGCAGCTGCGGTTCTCTCCGCCTCCTCCGCCGCAGATAGGGGACGCCCCGTGGCGGTGGAAGCCTGTGTGAGTAGCGGCGCCCGAGAGAGTAGGATCTGCTGAGGGGTGCTGGAGACTCCCCGGCTCTGGGCGCGCGGGCGTGCGCACGCGCGCTTGCAAGTGGAAGTGTGTGTATGTGTGTGTGTGTGAGTGTGTGTGTGTGAGTGTGTGTGTGTGTGTGTGTGTGTGTGTGCGCGCACGAGCGCGCGCGCGCGCACACGGGGTGGGGGAATCGAGAGGGGAGGGTAGGAGAGGCCGAGATGCTCGTAGGGACCGAGGCGAAATTCTTCACTCCCGGAAATCAGCCTGAGGAAGAAGAATCGGACGAGCGTCTGGATGCCCGCCGGGCGGCCGCTTAGGAGGGGACGGCCGCGCGGCGTGCGCGGACTCCAGTTCCGACCGGGGCTGAGCGGAGCGGAGCGCGCAGCCACGGATGCAGCAGAGGCGGCGCCCGCAGCCCACTGTCGCGCTGCCCCCTCTAAGGGAGGGGCTGAGCAGCTTGCTCCCGCCCCCGCTGTCCGAACTCTTCGGCTGGGTGCGGGGCGACAGAAATCTGGACCCCACGGTTACCACTGCAATCTTGGAGGCTTCGGTACCCGTGAAGGGCCGAGAGGAGGATCCGTGTGCACGTGGCCGCCACTGGCTGGAGCCCGCCTGTGCAAGGGCTGCGGGCGTGGAGTGGCGGTGGAATCCGCCCGAACGCGGCCCACCGCCTGGGCTGGGTAGAGAATGCGAGGACCGGGAACAAACGGGAGTAGGTCCAGGGAGGATGCGATCGGCTTGCAAGGTCAGGGAGGTGGGGATCACTCCAGGTGGAATTGGCCTTTTTTCCTTCTTGGAGGCCACTTTTCCTCCAAGTTATCTACATCCCAGGTAAAAGTGCTGGCCTCCTTTGTTCGGATTCAACTAACTGTGCAGGCATCTGAGCCGCTGCTTTTTGAAGCAGTGCCTCAGTGAAGTCAGGCTCCTTCAAGAAGGAAGGGGCTAGTGCGGTCACCCTGACGACGTGAGCCTCTTAAACTCCCTAGACCCTCATTCATCCAAGCCACATTATATACCTCAAAAATAAAAATTTCAAGCACATTTACACACCCTTGTTCCTTAGGAACACACTGCCCTAGCAGTATTCTTTTCCATGTCTATTTTAAATACTGAGTGCAATTTTATTCACCCAAGAATTTCTTGAAGGGTCGACTATAAGGTCTGGGTGATACTTGAAGTGGCCTACAGGTCAGGAATCCCCTGAGGAGGGATTATGTTTTGTATACTCTTGCATGCCCTCCAGTAATTAGCACAGTAGCACGTACTTTTGCGTACTTTGCGTGTCTTCTACAAATGTTGAGTGAATCATATTGTTTTCCAGCTTCGATCCTGGGAAACTCATTACTACCCCACCAGGCATGCATGATTTTAACTTACGCCATTTCCCTATGTGTGTGGCTATTTTCCCTTCTGGAGGCCAGAGACTCAGTGTAAAGAAAGACAACAGAGACTACTGATCCATTGTGCAACCTTTCCAGAGGGTGCAAGCAGAGAGCACTCTGCAGGGAAGCCAATGGGATATCCTGGGTGTGAGAGGCTAAAATATGATTTATTTCAGTCCTGGGGGAATTGAATCTTTCAAAACATAAACGTCAGCATTCATTAGCAGTTTATAGTATAGTGTCTCTTCTAAATTAGGACAGGAAAACAGTTTTAAGAGAAATGCAGCTTTCTAAAAGCTTATCAGTTACAAGCTTTTCTCTTGTAAAGAGCCTTACTTGATGGCCATCCGCCAAAAGATACAGGGTCGCCCAAGACTACTAATTCTGCTCTAACACAGAGCCCACATCCTTCAGCTTTGGCATTTCTGCAATCATACTTTTAAAAGCAAAAGTCCTCAATTTTCCATCGCATGCTAAATTTCAGTTCCTTAGAACTTAGGCTCTTCTAGGAGCTGCTTCTGTCTCCACTCATGATATCACAGCTTTGAAATATAACTGAAATAAACCGGAAATCAAAATGGATCTATTTGGGTGCTGCCTGTGTTCTCTAGAAGGGGTCCCTTTAAATGACTTCTCTTCTGTCACTCAATTTACAATCTTCTTAGAAGCCATTTGCTGTGATATGGGATTAATGTGCCCTTTTTATGTTGAAATATTAGAAAATTTATTTTTTTTACTTCAAGCTCTAGAACTTACAAGAGGAGCAGAAGAACTCTAATAACCAAAATGGACTCAATGGCCAGCCTTTAAAATGGGTATGTATCACAGTCTTTTGAAATAATTTCAAAAATTTGTTTTCCTTAGCAAGTTCTCTTTAGGATTTCAACAGCATTCCATGTGCTTTTCTCACTTGGGGGCCTTGAAGAATGTAACAAAGCCATATCTTCTCTGATGACCACCAAAGGGAGCAGTCTTGTCTTTGTAAAAATAAATACATTTATTTATAAGAAGCCAACATTTGCAAATAAGAATGGAGGGTTATAGCGATCCTAATTTGTTAATTTAAACAATAACAAAGAATAACAATATAAGATATATAGTATTTCTGACCCACATAAAGGTAAAAGTTTGAAGGACCAGGTAAGATTAAAATGGTATAAACCATACAAACCATAGCTCTTCATGTTACTTAAACACTAAATATAATAAAACATACTACTAAAAGATTTATTTTAGTGTATTATCAATTGGATTGAGAATCAGTAGCATAATTATAAAGGTCCTGTTTTTCTTCCAAAAAAGGGAATGTTCCTTAGTATAACTGCTCTGTTCAATTTGCAGCAATGCAATAAACTAGTCAAACATTAACTTTCTCAAAAACACAATATTAGGAAAGAATAGGGGATGTGGAGAAACACTTTAAACTGATCTAACTACAACTAACCAATCTATTTATTTACTTATATATAAAAATATCAAATCTGTTTTATTTATTTATATATAAATATAAATAAAAATATGTATGTATTGTACCTCTGAAGACTAGTAAATCTAGGCTGTGAGGTGTACCATGAATTCCAAAGTCAACGCTTCATGCTGGGAGCAAACTGCCCCAAATTCTTTAAAGTGACAAGGCAGGAACCGTTAGCTGAAGTGCTGTTGTAGATTTTAGTGGCTGTGAGCATGCATAAGGATACAAGTAATTTCCCCCATAATTAGGTCTCAAATAACTTAGGGCATTAGAGTTTTAAGTGATTTAAAAAAAATGCCTCAACCTGCACAAGGACACAAAATGCCAACTCAGCACAGAGCATAGCACAAGATCAAGGAGGAGTCTTCAGTTATCCTGTTTGTAAGTCATGCTTTGATACACAGCTTTATTCCAGATATTACTTAGGGAAAAAAATTCTGACTGGAGATCAAGCATCTTTAGGGAAATCAAAAATAAAAGAAAAAAGCTTATAGTTTATTCCAAGCAAAAGTAGACAGATTTTCTTAGTTACCATGCTAACAATTGAGGTGCAGGTAGATATATGATACCAATGGTTCTTTATAGGTTATGGACTTACAGGTTTTCTGAAAGCTGAAGAAAGCTATGGATCATTTCCTCAGGAAAGTGAACATATGAATATACAAAAACACTTGAAATATAACTTGAAGGAGTTAAGGTGAACAAACAGGAGCCTCTTCTGAAGCTCTGGTCAAGAACCCCTGTTTAACGTAGATCCTTTGCATTTATGGCCAAAGGGAAATGAATTGGTAGGTTTACTAATGTCCTCACTTCTGTTTTTAATCTAAAGAAGATGCATAAGCAAATCAGTAAACTGAACAGGTTATTTATTAAGTACCTGCTTAATAATCAGTTCTTTTCCTAATGCTGTGGTTATTACCAATGAAGTATAAAACACAATCTATCTTAGTCTTGAAGGAACCTAAAACCTAGCAGGGAAACAAAACAGTGAACATAAGCATAATTTACCACTTGACCATGTACAACAAACTTCTACTTGAATTACCAATACAACTTAATGGAACCATTTGTTAAATAAATAAACCACTCAGTTGAAAATTATTAGTGGGTAGTGTATATACGTATATTTTCATATTCATATTCCCTAATAATAATCACTTCAATTATCACATGCTGTATAAAGTAGAAAGCTATTCTATTTCTATATTCTGAATTTTAGATTGGGGATAGAAAGAAAAGTACCGATAAACAAATGAACCATGCTGTCAATGGCAGCTGTGGATTATCACTGAGGATCCCTGAGCAGAGTAGAATTGATTAGAATATGCTAGAGTTTATATTAAACTGATTTAAAAAATAGAAACAAGAAGTTTTCAGTGCTTAAAGGTAGTGTTACCATCAACTTCCCCCTCACTCATAGGGTGGAACAGCCATAAAGCCAGTCAGATCATTAGAGCTATTGAAAGCCCAAGTATCAATGTATTGAACACTTTACATAGCCTGCCTCCTCAAGGGCCCAGGAAAACCAGGACTGTCAGTCTCATGTTTTTACTTTTCCAGAGGCACTCTTAGTGTCATATAAAAATAGCACCGGGCACCAAATCATAAGATCTGAGTTCAAATCCCAGTCTGGCCAACATTTGTTGTGTGACCGTAGTTAATTTACTTTCCAAGCTTCAGGTTGGCCCCCCTGTGTAATGTGGATAGTAGCTTTAAGAAAACAGTGGAAAAGGGTTCCTCGTGTTGTAGAAGGTCATAAGTCTTTGTGTACTCTTGCTTCTAAATCAAATGTGTGTGGCAGATAATTGGAACACATACATGAATTGGAAGCTCCTATAGAAATTCTGGAAGCCTTTGTTAGATTATAACTGAAAGAACGTTAAACTGATTTGATGATTCCTGGGAGTACTTTCCAGGGATATTTTAAGAAAACCACAGACAACCAAAAGTTGGCAGAAACAGACACATGCAGGAAACTGTGGCTTCCATAATTGTAGAGGTGCTGTAATTCTATAAATTCTGCTGCTGTTGCAAAACCCAAGCTTTTGTGTTCATTTCTTTTTGATTAGTCTATTTTTTTTCACCACACAGATTCTTCCTCCCCAGTGGTGCCTTGCCCTGCTAATTCAGCTATGCAAACAATTATTTTAAAGATTAATACCAACCTTAAAATTAAAAAAAAATAGTTCACTGTTTTCTCCCCCTTGATTGTGAAAGCAGTATGTTTGCTAATGGTTAGGGGTTGATAGTCAATACAGAAATGTATAAAGAAGAACAGCTTTCTGTAACATCACCTCTCAGGCACCAACCACCATTACTATTTTGTTACATACCCTTCTGGACTTTTTTTAAGCTTACATTTATTTCTTTAGATGTCATTCAAGTCGAAGTTCAGCCATTTAAATGCTAGCATTTTAACAAAAACAGTTAAAACACTTTCACAAAAAGGTCCCAAAATGTTTTGATTTTTTTTCCCTTTCATACTCTCTCTTTCTAAGATGGGATCTTTACTCAGCAAGTCCTTTAAATGGGATTTTAGCTAGTCATCCTTGAAACTTGGCCTTTTTATTTCCCCACTTGTACCACTTCTTACAATGAGTACATTTTAACGACCCTTTTAAACTTAATCTCACCTTCAGCTGATGTGTTCTGGAGTCACAAGCCCTGCTCCTTGGCCTCTGGCCATTCTGTGGATGCTTTGCATTACTTAACCTCCACCCTCAAGATGGGGTCCAGCTCTGACCTTGGATCTGGCACTACATTTCCTGATGGAGCAGAAAAGATTCTTGATTTTCAATAAGTAACCAGAGTGTTTACTGGAGTAACCATCTACTGGTTCTGTAGAAAGTTAGCCTGGAGGTAAATTATTTGAGTTCATGTTTTATGTCAATTACTGCAGGCAAAATCAGGGAATTTTGTTTTATTTTGCTTTTAAAAGTCCATAAACATCCCTTCACAATGCAAATGCTGGCTATAATTCCAATAGATTCTCCTACTTTTGCAATTGAGCATGTTCACTGTTTTACCCAAAAAGCTATTGTTATTAATGAAATGTATAACAATGTTTATAATTTTGCCAATTTGCTAGTTGTACAAAAGGCTGTTAATTCCCAGAGTAAAACAACCCCAAACCAGCCTATCTCATTTTGTAAATCTAAGAGACCAGCCTGTCTGATACTATTTTTGAAACAAAGGCTAAAGAATTGACAGTAGGAAAGAAGGAAAAGACAAAATAAGGTGAGATTAATTATCTATAATAGTTATCTGAAGAATATATACCCTACATTATAAATTGTGAAAGTTTTAAGTAAATAAGTTACCATCCTGTAAGTGCAACTTATATAAGAAAATAATGAGATAATAAAATGCAACATATGAGAGAAGCTATAATCTTGGAAATTTTTTATAGTACTTGGCATAACAATATGTATTAGAAAGCTTTAGAGACTTGATGGCATGCCTCTAGCATTAATCAAAGAAGAGTGCCGTTATATTTAGCGAATCAGAGAATTTTGGCAACAAGAAAGATGTCCTTTTCTTGCCCAGGATCACTTATCTTGACTCTTTCCTGTGCTAGATGCTACAAGTTTCTTTGTGTAGGTCCACCTTTGGCTGAGAAGTAGCCTTGGGCAGAAAGAGTAGCAAAGTCTTTATTGAGAGATACCAAGTTTACAGCATTGGATCTGAAAGGTGAGGTGAGAACAGAAACAGAAAATTTGAAACTGGGAGGCAAGATGAAGCCAGTGGTCCAGACCAAGTTCATGAGTGTTGAGTAGCCATGGAATACCCTACATGCAATATCTGATTTGGTTGAAGCTCAAAGAGATGTGTGCCCTCCACCTCCATTTCTTTTGGTTTAATTCTCAAAAATCATCCTTTAAATTAATATGATAAAACCATCTTTGACCAGAATAATGAAGAAAAATGATTAGTTTAGTGACTTTATGGCAATTCTGCTGAAATACAGTATGTTGTACATCTTTTAACCTAATCATAAATCAGAATCACTATAATAAATATAAATATTTAATAGTAAAACATAGAGCATAGAAAAGTAAAAATATGGTGAGACTTAAAATCAGATTGAGCTGGATTTTAATCATGAGTCTATTGCTCTCCAAGTGAACTGGATAAGTTTTATTTTAACTTTTTTTTTTATTCTCACTTGAAGATGTGCTTATTAATTTGAGAGAGAGAGAGGGGGGAAGCGGGGGAAGAATGAGAGATGTAAGAGAGAAACACTGATTGGTTGCCTTTCGCATGTGTGCAACCGGTCCAACCACCAAGGCATGTGCCCTGACTGGGAATCTATATTTATGTAAATACAGTTGACTGTTGACCCTTGAACAACACAAGGGTCAAGGGTGCAGTCAAATATCTCTGTATGATTTAGGTTGGCCTTCCACATATGTAGATTTCCAAACTTAGATAGGAAATATTGTTCTTGATGTACAGTTTGTTGAATACGTGCATGCGAAATCCAGGGATATGGAGAGCCAACTGTATATTTATTGAAAAAAATCGATGTGTAAGTGGACCCATGCAATTCAAACTTGTGTTGTTTAAGGGTCAACAATATGTATATTGGTTCTTTTCTCTGAAGAACCCTAATACACCCTTTTCCTCCACCACATGGACTTTTGAGTTCACACATCTGCTTTCTCTATATTTCTTTATGATGTGAGTTATCTCCTGTTTCTATCAGTGTGACTAACTATAGAGTCTTCTTTCATCAAAAGAATTCATTAGATAGAATTGAGAACATCTATTTTTCACTACAAATCACTCTTTTTATTTACTTTCCATGTCAAGACTATATTCTGAATCAATAAAGTATTATTGGAATTCAGTTATTTAAATATATTCATATATTAAGAAGGACAGCCCAACAGAAAAACCACATATTTGACTTTCCTCCTTCTTGCTCAACTTCTCACCCCTCATATCACACTGTATACCCTTCTAAATTAGTTCCCTGTGATTTCAGCTAGCATGAAATCACAGGAACTCCTCAGGGCCAGACTACTCCTACATTTTGGAAACTGCAAAACTGTAAAGCAAGCCCCAAACCATGAAGATTTCATCAAAGGCATGCATCCTGTGTGACCTAACCTGAAACATTCAGTGAGTTTCATATTATAAAAACCACAACACAAGTTTTTGGGAATAAGTGAACTCAAGTTCTTTTTTTTATTAAAGATATTCTTAGACTCAAGTTTTCACACGTAAAAGATTCCATCTCTATATTTATGTTTCTTAATCTGTTGCAAACAATGGATTTAATTAAAGTATACTTTCCTGACAAAGCGATTATGTCCCAATTGAGTTCCCAAGAAAGATGGCGAATTGCCCTCTTTGTAACTCTTTATAAATAAGTCTAGTTAAAAGTATTTATACACAGTACTTTTTAAAGCCAAACATTGATGATCAATAAAATGCTCTTCTAGTCAGGCGATTCTCTCATGCTATAATAGAAAATACAGACTAGGGTATTTATACATTTTAATAAGTATTATTCCATGACAATTACAGAAGAAATTAAAAGAAAAAGAAATTCATCTTTAGCAGCTATTTTAGTAAAACATCTCCATTTTATATTCTAGAATTATAAAATGGAGACAACAGGAGAGAAGAAACAAGGTTTTATTCTGATTGTGGCAAAGGATCTTGTGTTAAAGATGTTTTTATTGTGTGGGGTAAGTGGGGGAGGGGGAACAAGCTAGATATTCTAGGCTACCTGCTATGGATTGAATATCTGTGTTCTTCCCAAACCCCCTGAATTCATGTCTTGAAATCCTAACTCCCAATGTGATAGTATTAGTATTAGAAGGTGGGGCCTTTGGGAGGTAATTGAGTCATAAGGGTGGAGCCTTCATGAATGGGTTTAGGGGCTATTGTAAGAAGAGAAGAGAGTTTCCTTTGTGCCATGTAAGGATAGAGAAGCTGGCCATCTGTAAGCCAGGAAGAGAGCCTTTACCAGACCCTGGATCTGCCAGCACCTTTATCTTGGACTTCCCAGCCTTCAGAACTGTGACAAATAAATGTTTGTTGCTTAATCTACCCAGTCTATTATATTCTGTTATATTAGCCTGAACTAAAATGGTACATAAAAAGTTATTGTAGTTGTTGTCTTTTACCCTAACTTTGGCAAAGGGGACATGTAGGAATCTGTTCTTGGACTAGGAGACTATTAAAATTCTAGGAAATCATTAAAGTTTTGTTAACAACAGTGCATAATTATGTGAATGTGTATAGGTTTTATATATATACCTTTGTTATTAATACAGTTAACTAGAATCTCATTTAATTCTTAAAATGGAAACATCAATAATGACTTTGGGTTTGGCTTGTACTTCTGTAAAGCCAATTTCGCTCTCTTTTCAGATTTCATATTATATGTGACACAAAATAAACGCCTTAAACTTTTCCATGAACCTCACATCAATCCTTTTTTTGCATACTGACAGTACTATAAAAGAAACATATGCTACACATATGCAGAACCACAATCCACAACTCAACTTTCATAGTGACACTCGTTAAGAAGACACTATTTGCTCAGAATGACCTTTGAACAAAATCCTTTTAAGGACTGCATTATTCTCGACACCAGTGGAATTGACTTCTAACTTCTACAACTGGAGTAAGAGGAGGGGTATGAGGGACGATGGTTCCAAATTAAAGTCATGCTTTACATTTCCTTTTTAATTTATTTTACAGGTTTCTTTTTCAGCGCATTATAATGGTGCTTTGTTTTAGACTGTTCATTTATTCATGTGAAGATGGAAAACACATCTTACAGTTAGAAAAACTGGATTAAAATCATGGGTATCCCACTTCTATCTTACTTTGAGTAAATTATTTTACCAACTCCCGTTCAGCTTTTTCATCTTTAGAGATAATAGTGAGGCTCATTTCACAAAGTTATTACAAAGATTAAATTAAATGGCTCACATAAACAAATTTGTAAAATCCAAAGCATTATACAAATGCTAAAATAGTTGGGGGGTTACTACAGTTGTTATTATTTAAAATATTAATATTTTAAAACCAAATATAGTATCACGGTGATCCATTAGAGTAAAGTGAATAATCTACTTATAAACTGAGTAGCTGTTCATCTCGTGCCAACAGCAATGTTTTCCCCATCGGGGACTCAGCACAGTATAAAGCATATAGTAAGGTATTCTGCGCATTTCGTTTGACTCAGCTGCCCTGTGTGTGTTATTTATTCCCTTCTTCTTAAAAACTTCAGTTCTCTTCAACACTCCTGTACCTTTCTTCTTGTTTTGCATTATATAGGTTACTTTTGCACAATAAACAAATATCCCAAGGACTAAGAAAATAGGCCTTTTATAAAGATTCTAATGATCACCACACAATATTGTGTGTCTTTTTGAAAATATGCAATCTTTATTATATTTTTCCATTACGATTTAGTCTCCTTATACCCCTTTCCTCCAGGCAGTGACCACCCTTGTCTATCTTGAGTGTTTTCTCATCTTTTTATCATGCATAACTGCCTAGTTTAAAATCACAGAGCAGGGACTCTGTCTAATTCTATTTGTAAATTAAGGAGAGAGCATTGCTGTTAAAAAATGCCAAGAAAAAAATAGCATCCATGTGAGGTGAATAGGTGTAAACTATTATTTCTGTCTGTTGCAAGGTGGAAATAAAATGGGTACTTTACAATTTTCAAAGCATTCTCATATCGATTACCTCATTTGTCTATCACAGTGACACTGTTGGGAAGCTGCATAGGGCACTGTTACTGTTAGCCTCCTGGTATGAAAGCAGATAATGAGACTAGCAGGTTAAATGCCTGTCTAAGGCCCCTCTGCAAGCCAGCAGCACAGCTAGAGAGGAATTCGTACCTGCAGAATCTCTGTCCTGTGCTCTTCTCAACTGATTGCACAGGAGTGCCATAGCAGTAACTGTGACGGCTCTGTGAACATGCGAAGAAGCATGTCTATTTTCTTTCCTTTGTATCTCAGCACTTACCCTGACCCTAGCCCACAGTACGTGCTTAATAAATAGTTGTTTAACTAATTAACTAATAGTATGGATATCCTATCAGAATATTCTATCAGGATTCAAAAACTAATTGCTGAAACCATGACCCGATGTTCTTGCCATCTAGTGTGCTGCTCTACCCGTGAAAACCAATGTATATTGCTGGGTTTTTGTATCATTTAGTAAAACTTGTGATACCAGTTTTCAACATCACTTTTCAGTCACATCATTCTTCCAAGAAGTTGCTACCTCTATTCAGTAGCTCAGGCACATTGCCACTTGTTCATTAAACTCAGCTATAACCTGCAAAATGTAGTAAATGAAAGAGCCTTAAAAAGTTCAAACTTAACCTTTTCATAAAGAAAGTGTGTGATGTGTTTACTGCTAAAATCTTCTGGGTTGTCCAGAATTCATATACAAATATCGGGACACACATGACTTGTAACTGAGAGCCTGCTATTAATGTCCTCTCTTCGTGCTAATGCACGAGAGTTCAGAGATATTTGTGTGCTATATTGAGCTTTGAAAAGTCTTGGCCACACAAACTGGATTGTGCAACAAGAGAGTTGGGGAATAGTAGAGAGGAATCAAGGGAAGGGTGTGAGGATGGCTGTGTATTTCTCAGTGGCTATTTCCCTTAGATGTGGCAGGAAACAGGCAGTAATCTTACTAGCTGCACAGGATTTGAGCTGAAGGAGTTGTGCACATATTAGTTGCTAGGAGTGCCCTACAACCCTTAATGTTGCCAGAATCAAATGGCAGTGCATATGCTTGATATGTGCAATAGTTTAGGGACCAAATCAACATCCTTTTTAGGTATACTATCATTTTGCAGATGTGTTTTACTCTTTTAGTAGCATTTTGGCTAACTATCTTTTCAAAATGGTTCATCAAGGAAGTCAGTGGTTAAGCTCAACTGAGTCCTATTCCTTAGAATCATAATTCAGGAGACTACCACAAGCCCTTTGCCACCCACACAGCCTCAGTCAAACACACAGATTGTTGAATTATAGCTAGCATTGTATCCTTAGTCCAATTTTTTATTTTCCAGAAAAAAAAACGAAACATCAATCAAGCTATTTCTCTGGGAAGAAAATCTTATTTAAAATGAAACCTTATGATAATATAGTCTAATAACATTTTGAATATCTGACACTGGATTCACTAATGCATCCAGTATCAACTTGTAGTAGTTCAGTTTTATTATCCTTTCAATAAAACCAACTGAGATTTTAAATACTTTTCCAACTTTTCGTATCAAGTGAGAGGTCTGAGAGACATGCAGAGAAAATGACAAAGGAATGTGAATCCCAACTCCCTACCCCATGACCCTTAAATCTTCTTTATGTTTATTTTACTTAATTTTTAATCTCCATATTATACTAATTAGGCACATACTAACTAGTATGTCTGAACAGGACAAAAGAATATATACACTCACATACAAATTGACACTAGCTAAATGAACAAATCCCAATATCTAAATACCAACCAGTTGTGTTTATAAAAGAGCATAGAAAAATGCTTGTTAGGTGTTACTCAAGTAGTGGAGCTTGTTTTTAGCAATAGGAGTGAACAAATGGGTGGCCTAGAAGCAACGTAACGCCTTGCCCTTTGGTGCTCTGCAGTACATTTCACCATACTTAATGATGTTTTCTACAGTGTTATTTTTGTTAAATTTTAAATATACTAATAGATGCTTTTAAAAAGAGATTCTGTATTTCTCTTATAATTATGTTTGAAAATAATCAACAACTAATTTTTGTTGTTACAGATCCAGATTTTTATATATGAACTTGTTTAAGAGTTTACCTATGTTCTAATTTTTAAACAGATATTGAGCATCTCCTACATTTCAGACATTTTGAAATGTAGAATATACTAAGCACTTCTTGTGGGGCATGCTTTATTAGCCTCATTTTTTATAGATGACAAAGCCTGCTTCAGAAAGGTTAAATAATTTTGTAAGGTAAGAAAACTAAGAAATGTTAATATCTATCTAACAACCCAAATATGTCTTTCTCCAAGGCCTATACTCTTTATAGTATATCATCTGACCTCTCAAATTCTAAAACCATCAAGTTTTATATAGATATATACACTTGCAGACATACATGCACACAAGCAGAGTAGGAGTATTTTATTTTATAGAACTATTTTATTCACTGGTTTGAGAGAGAGAGAAAGAGAGAGATTTCTTGCTCCACTTGTTTATGTATCCATCGGTTGATTCTTGTATGTGCCCTTACTGGGGATCAAACCTGCAACCCTGGCATATCAGGATGATGCTCTAACCAACCGAGCAACAGGGCCAGGGCTCAGAGTAGGATTCTTTTCTTTTCAAAATGATCCTGGAATCCAGGAAAAAATTGCACTGAAAAGACATGAATATCAGTAGTGAGCTCCTGACATTTTACTATATACCTGCCTTAGCTTTACCCTTTGGGCCAACTTTGATGAATCATCCTTGCTCTTGGTAAAGTAAATATGGTCTGTGAAGGGGACAGTTTCTCATTTTCTGCGCTTCTAAACTGTTGTGTTATAGATATAAAAACTAGCAGATTTCATAAGCTAGCTATTTCTATAGTGAGGGAAACCCTAATTATTCACTAGGCATAGACTGCATTTATTTAAGGATACAATAATAGATGGCAGAAATGACGATTGAAATTCTGAATACGTTGGAACCACAGCATGTTTCAGACCAATTAAAACTGACAACTAAGTGAAGCAAGCACACATGGATAAATATAGAAAATTCAACTTGTTGTTACGGTGATTTCCCCTCCTTTTCTCTTTACAAGTTTTTTTTTTAATATTCTAGTTTATTTTGCTTATCTTTTTCTGCTTGGTTTCTGAATTTTGATCAAAATGAATGCCAACAGATACCAATTTTAATTCATAGTAGAATATCTTGGCACTCTTATATATTTACTGTTCTGATGTTGGGAAACTATCACTAATCAGAAATACTAGCTTTTGTAGACAATATATAATTTTCATAATCTTAAACTAAAATGGGAAAAATAGATACTGTGTCAAACATTTCAGCCATATCTTCACCTCTCCATATTAAATTAGTATTAGCAGCAGAGTAGGAGATTATAAGATTTAACCTTCAACAATAAAGAGTGCTTGCTGAATTGCCTTCTTGTGCTCTAAAGTTTAAAATGCTTAAAAATGTAAGTTTGATGCTAGTGATGAGAAAACACAATAACACAGCACCACTTATGTTGGAGGAGAGTTAGGACTAAATATATAGCTAATGTAAACTATGGAATTTATTTTCCTGGAGTCCTTGAGGAAAGGTTTGTGTAAGGCATGCCTGACTCTTGGAGATTCATTTATTATAAACCTGAATGAGATACCACCACGTGTTTACCTACTATGGATCATGCATTGTACTGGATGTTTACATTGTCTAGTTTTATTTTCATAATATCCCTCTGAAGTAGGCATTGTTATCACCATTATACACATGATGAAAATGATATTCAGAACATTAATTACTGTAGCCAGGGTCTTATGCTTATTGCTGGGGCTAGAGCCCCAAAGCTCATACCAGTGTTCTTCTGATGGCAGGGTCTTACCTACATCAGTTATACATTTGTTTTTTCTCATGTCAAAAGACAATAAAATATTAGTTCATAAATGTATTATAATGTCTGGACGGGGGAAGATGCTAGAGAACAACTAAGTGCAATCCCAACACAAACACAATTTCATTTAAACACAAGTGCATTCTGGTCTGAGGTTGATTTTTAACCTACATTTCTGAAGAGACAGTGTCTGTAGTGGTAGGGGTGATGGGGGGAGGAGAATCACAGTTGCCTAGTGGCACTGAAAAAAAAAGGAGCAAGTTAAATGCTTTCTGCTCTGAGACAAGATTAATAATCCTTAAGTACTTTTCTATTTAATAAATTGTGACAGAGTTACCCAATGTGGGTTCAGAAAAGGACATTATGATTGGGCTCCTTGTAAGTAATGTCTTTTAAAAATGGAGGTTGGATTTATATTATTTTCAAAACAAATAGGTTTGGGGATGAGGGGAATGTTTTCTCACTGGACTCACTTGTGAAAAGTAAACAGTGCCATCTACTGGGCATTAATTTCTTCTCTGTTACTTGGTTTGCAGATGATTATAACTGTTGTGCATATTCAATACCTATACAAAATATAATTATGAAGAGATCTTTTTGTTGCCTGTCATGAAGTCTTCAAGACAATTTTTTTTAAGATTTTATTTATTTATTTTTGGAGAGGGAATGGGGGGGAAGAGAGAGAGAGAGAGAGAGAGAAACATCAATGTGTGGTTGCTGGTGGCCATGGCCTGCAACCCAGTCATGTGCCCTGACTGGGAATCGAAACTGCGATGCTATGGTTCGCAGCCCGCGCTCAATCCACTGAGCTACGCCAGCCAGGGCCATCAAGACAATTTTTTAAATGACTGTGTTCATTTCTTTATGAATACATTCTAAGTTGCTTCACTATTTCCACTAATAGAAATATTTAATAAAACAAAATAATTGCCTTCATTGAAATCTATCTTGGTATTTTTTTAAATGACTCTAGAAAGTTAAACTGCCATACATGTAAGCATCACCAAGTGAAAATTGAGAGAAACTTCAACAGATTCATGAAATAATTCATCTCCTCAGCTCAGCTAACTACTCTTCTCTCCATCCTTAATCTGATCCACCTCAGAGGTTAACTAATGTATTTCTTTTTTTACAAAGAGGAGGAAGAAAAACGAAGCACTTTTTTTTAATTGAGTAGGCCATGATCTATGTAGTATATATAAATGCTTACTTCATGCCTCCCACATAGCGGAAAAGAGGGCTGGACTTTCTCCCAGTCAGTGTGCACCCATTCACCGCTTTGTGATCTGTGTCCTGGCAACACCCCCCCACACAGTCTCAACTTGTCCTACAACCTCCTACATGACCGTCATCTGGGAGCCTGTGAGTGACACAGGTTCCGGGCCTGAACCTAAGACATATTGAACCATAGACCATTGCTCTGGGGCTCAGATATCTTCATTTAACAGGTTATTCTTATGGACCTTGGAGTTTGGTAATCACTGTCTAGATCCTTGGGATTCTTTACTATGTATGATGTTGAATACCAAATTGCAGGTGGGGAGGGCTCCAATGAGTCATCAAGGCCTTCCTGGGGGGACTGTTAAAGAACCATGTATGCTTGCACAGCAGCACAATCAGTGGCACATTTAACAGTCATACATTCCTGGGACCCCTCTCAGTGATTTCGATCCACTGCATAGCGCCCCAACCCATCATTGTCTTGTCAATCATATTTCAATCCTTTACCATACCAAGTCCTTCTGACCCGGTGATTTTTGAAGCCTACCTACTTAGTTCTATCAAGCTTTCATTGGTTCTTCCTGCTTTTCTCTTTGATCCCGAGGCAATTACATTTTCCTCTACATACATTTTTTGTTCTGCTCCCAAGAGTCTTCCACAGCCATGAGACTCATCCTCTTCTACTCATTGTTGGTTTACCTTTGCCAGTGGGTCTCAACTCTAGCTACACATTGGAAACATCTGGGCAAGTTTTTAAACTTCTGATGCCCAAGGCTCTTAAGCAAGTCTTATTTGATAGGTATGGAGTGGGGCCAGGATTTCATGTTGTGGTGGGTTTTTTTCTTTAAATCTCCAATAATTCTAATGTTCAGACAAAATTGAAAATACTCCACATTTTTGCGCTCAGCTAAGAAGTTACTATTTTGCTTTTCTCCTCAAATCACAAATTCTGGCTTGAGATTTAACTATTAACAATTAATATAGGAAAACATAGACACTGAGCCCTGGCTAGTGTGGCTTAGTGAATTGTGTGTGGGCCTATGAACCAAAGGATCGCTGGTTTGATTCCCAATCAGGGCACATACCTGGGTTGTGGGCCAGGTCCCCAGTAGGGGGTGCACGAGAAGCAACCACATATTGATTCTCTCATTCTCTTTCTCCCTCACTTACCCTCTCTTTAAAAATAAATAAATAAAATTCCTAAAAAAAACCATAGACATGGAAGCAATGTCTATGTTTTTTTTGTCTATGTTTTTTTAAGAATTTTATTTATTTATTTTTAGAGAGAGGGTAAGTGAGGGAGAAAGAGAAGGAGAGAATCAATATGTGGTTGCTTCTCGTGCACCCTCTACTGGGGACCTGGCCCACAACCCAGGTATGTGCCCTGATTATATTGTTTAATTCTATCTATATAATAGTCTTGAAATTGCAAAAATGAACAGATAAAGAACTGATCAGTGATTTCCAGAGATTAGAACTGAAGAGGTGTGACTGTTAAAAGGGTAATGCAAGGTATTTTCTCTGTGGTGGTGGGACAGGTCTATGTCCTCTCTGTGGTGATGCCTACATGAATGTATATGTGTGACAATTTTTCATAGAACTGCATACAAACACACATACAAATGAGTACATAAAAACTGGTGAAATCCTAATAAGATCTACACTTTAGTTAATAGTATTTTACAAATATCATTTTTTTGGTTTTATTTTAATGTAACTGTGATTATGTAAGATAATATCATGGGTGAAAGCTGCGTAAAAGGTATATGAGAATTGTGTACTATTTTTGCATTTCTTGTGAGTCTAAAATTACTGTAAAATAAAGGGTTTTTGGGGGAGAAAGTACAAGGGGACTGAAAGGTAATGAAAAAATATAATCATATAAAAAAACATAGACATTGACAAAAATAAGAAGGCAGTGATAGAGAGAGACTATTGAAACCTTAATAAAACTGTATGAATACAGTGTAGGGGGGTGTTATACTCTACCCTACTTCTATCACCTTACAAGGGTAACTAGAATCCTCAGATATTTCAAAGTTTTCAAATCTAGGGATTCCCAAATGTATTTAAGAACTACCTAGTTAATATATGAGTTATGATTTGATATGACATGAACAACCCTTAAAAAACAAGACCTTGGGAATCTTCACCAGTGTTCTCTCTTCTCAAGCATTTCTCCCAACCTTCAAGGCTGGAGAAATTAAGGAGACAAGAGATGTAATTTGCTTTGAGGAGAGGATTTTCCTTGAATGGAATTTAGAAACATGACTCCCACTCAGATGCACTGCCCAGTAAATGAGGTTGCCAGCTATCACATCTAACCCAGTTTACTGCCCACTCATGCACTGTTCCCAGGATTTTAAATGTTAATTGTCATTGAACACAACAGCATGCATATTTCTCTGCCCATCACTATGTTTTGCATGGCATATAAGTGTCTAGGAGATATGTGAATGGCTAATAAATATATGTGTGTAATTGGTTTCATGAAAATAAAATGATTCACATTAGGATAAAATTCCCTTCCATCACCCATCTGAAATTGATTTATTAATTGTATGCCATACTATCAGATCCCTAATATTTCTGTCAGTAATCTATAAATGACAATGACACAAAATCTACATGTCTAATAAGTATTTTATCAGGAAAAGCTAGCTGATCTAGAATATACAATTAGCTTACACACTGATTTTGAATACATTTAAAAAATGAGAGTTTTATTTGTCAGTTTCACTAGATGGACTTTTAGGGATATATAGGGAACTTTGAGGACTATTGTAAAAGATTGAGGGATGAGCCTGAGAGAAGTAGTATTGAACTATTGACCTGGAATTGCCATGAAACCATGTCAGGCTCCCCAAAACATATTCTGCACTGTGAGCTGAGAAAAGCCGTTTCTACTGCTGCTCCACCTTCCTTGCTGTTTCTTTTCCCCCAAACATGTTAATAGATTTGTCAGGTTTAGGGATTTTTTTTTCTAGTCTTCCAAGGATTCAGAGATGTGTAAATGAAAAATCAAAAATATTTGAGAAGTCAGAAAGCTAGAATTAGAGGCAGAATACATAGATGTGTGATTCTTGAAAAACCTCCAGCCATGTTGCCTTCTTTTAGTCTACAGACCCAAGTTGTGGGTTTATTATTTTTCTCACTAATTAAATGTGTCCAAGTTGACCCAATAGCACCTAGTAGTTCTTTAGAGATAAAATGGAATGCAATAATACAGTAGCATCATATACTTTTAAATATGAAATTTTGTTCTGTTAGAATTGTTATTAATATTGGATAAAAGCTAGGTAATAGATTTTCCCCCCAATGGAGAGTAAAGTTAACTATCTTGAAAATTAACAGAGAAAATCAATAGAATAGAAAATTGGTGAAACATCATGGTCCCCTGATGCCACAACAAGGACAAGATAAAATCTAGGCAGTAGAAGGTGAACAAAAGCCAAATTCATGACAATTAGTGATACCAGTGACTTCAAAATTTTGGAGTACTACTGATCAATTGACAAAAGAAGAGAGAGGGCGAGGAGAAGAAAGGAGGAGAAAAAATCTATTTTTTCACATTGCTTTACTATAAAGACTGTTTTTAAACCCTTGAATGAGAAACCAGAAAGCACTGCTCATTGGATATTAGAGTTTCCATAGTTACAAATTGGTTAAGAAGTAAATTGTTCCATCAGCCTCTTATAGGATAATGGCAATTGACTTCTCCTCTACAAGTATTCTAAGGAAGTCCAAGGAAATTTATTATAATGGGCAAAAAAGTTCTTGGCCTACATTTAGTAGATGATTAGGGCCATGTGGACACAGTTTCAAGGGTCTGCATTTATACAGTAGGCTTACTGTTTGAGCAGGTATGACTCTTAAGCTACAGACATAACCATGTAAGAAATATTCACTTATTTTCTGTAACTCAGTTTCTAACTTTGGACTTCCCATCATTCCAGCTTCAAGATAAATTTAACTTCGGCCTTTCTTGGAAAGGTCCCCACGCCAGATGCATTGTTGCTGTGGGATTTTACATATCACTAAGTGAACTCCAGAGGAGAGCCGGGTTTGAACCAGCTCAGGAGGCTCCTGTTCAAGTGAAAGGATTCCAGCAGAAAGAGACTGTGTCCGCCCTTAGAGGAACAGTGTGGGGGATGGTAAGAGGTCATCTGGAATGTATCTCATTAGAGAATGGTGCAGACTAGAAGTCCCTGACTGGAAAGTGTTTAAATAATATGCAAATATAACCTAAAAGAACGAAAGAGTCTATATTTGACAGAACTACAAACAATAAATTGTAAAAGTAAAGTAAAGTAAATAGGCCTTTGCTCTGTCTTCTCAGCCTTCTTTCCCCACATTGCAGTGATGTTGGGAGACAGAGTTTAAAAGACATCAGTAGAAAATAGTCTGCACTTCCTATTCTTGGTACCCAAACAAAGGCAGAAGTCAGACCTTAGATGATACAACAGAAGAAGCTTTCATTGAAACAAGAAATTCAAGTCAGATATGTGCTTCCCTAAACGTGAAACTGTAGCTATGCTTGAAAATGATCAGAAATGATCAATATTTTGGAGTACTACTGATCAATTCGCAAAAGAAGAGAGAGGGTGAGGAGAAGAAAGGAGGGGAAGATTCATGCTATGAATCTGAGATGTTACTAACTGGTAGAGAGTATACGCCCACCAGAACACATGAAAATGGTTTCCTGATTGTCCTACTGAGTTCATACCTATTGTCTCTTTCCACATGTGTTGTCTCTTCCACTCTGGTGGCTCTCTGATGCTTCCATGTTCTCCTTCCTGGCCAGTCATAGCCAACTCTTGAAGTCTTTCTGCACCAAGATCTTCTCCTCTGGATAGTTCCTGAAGGCTGCATCTAACTCCTGCTCAAGGAATTCCTGGGAAAGCCCTTCTCTCCCCTCCACTTTTTTCACACTCTACTTGCTTCTGCAAACATTTTCTCCCTTATGCATCCTCTATAGACAGTGTTGAGGTCTTCTGCAGGCTTTGTTTTATTTTTAGAAAGCTAGAAAACATAGAGACTACTTTACTTTCTTCATCTCAAGTCAATAGCACAGAGCTAGCTATTGACTTGAATATGGAAAGAAGTGAGGGAAAATAAGTAGATGAGAAAAAATATAAATTATAGATTAAATATTATCCAGCTGTTTCTCATTTCTGGTGGAATTTAGTAATCCTGATCCAACTGAATTCTGCTATTGGATGCAGGAGATGAATGTACGTAAGCTAATCACACCATATTTTATACTTTGATGCACTTGCTTCTTCCCCCTGTGCTTTATAGGGGTTGTATAGGAGAAACTAAGAGCACAGTGGTTGAGAGCACCTGGGTCCAAACCCTGGCTAAGCTATTATGTCACTATGTGACCATAAACACATTTCCCCATATGTGAAATGGGAATGATGATACTGATAGCACCTACCTCAAAAGGAAGTTATGAAGATAGAGTAAATGCCTATTAAATGCTTATGAGAGTGTATGAGACATAGCAAGTACAAAAAGAGTGCTTGCTAATGATAATTTGCTTGTTTTCACCATGATTCTAGAATTGTGGAGATTCTATAGTCTCCATGGCAAAAAAATTGCTACATGTGCAGCATTCCTTAGCTGGACAAAGTCTTACTGAGCTACCCAGATGAGGTCATCCTCTTAGGATTTCCCTGCTTCTTCAGAACTTACTCTCTTAACAATTTAATAATTAGCCTTGTAGTTATTTAATATCTGCCTTCCCTGCTTAGTTACAAGCTTGATTACATCAGGAACTACATCTATCTGTACTGGATCTCAGCAGTGTGCATGGAGTGGCTGCTCCTTTAGTTAAATAATCTGTGGACATGTTAGGCATGCAGGGAGGTTTGGGCCAGAAGCTGTGGCTGCACAGGTCAAACACCCATCTAACTTCTCTTCATGAAGAGCAAAGGATTTGCAAAGGGTGAGAAGACCTAAACCATCCCTTGCAGCCCATGCAACTGTCCAGGGTTTTCTGATTCAGAGTCAGTTTGGTGCTGTGTCTGAACTGCTGTCGGTTTGGGGATTGTAGGATATATTCTGGAAGGTTTTGTTCAGGCATTTGTCAAAGTAAAACTTTGACAGGCCATTTCTTCTTACTTTCAAGAGGCATGATAAAATGGCATCAACTCGTTAGCAACTTTTAGAGCTATAAACAATAAAAACATCTGAACTTAGTTTGACAAGTTCAAAGTAAGACAAATTCAAAATTATAAATTGCTACCTCTTCATATTTATTTAGTATAGCTTAAGGCTTTAAAAAGAAAAAGTATAGATTGCTTTTTTAAAGGCCTTGTGGCTTCCTCCCAAGTTAATAATGTCCAGTTTAACTTGGATGAATGGGTTGGTTGGCTGAGGGTTGCTTTCGGGAGAGGGAGTTACTTTAATGATTACAGATAACACCATTCTTGCTGACTTCATGTTTTGAAATCATTTTGATGGAATTATTGTACACAATAATACTTATATTACACTATATAAAGAAGCATGGCATAATTGTGATTTCATGTCCAAACACCCCAGAGAAGCCAGAAACAACAGATGAACCAAGGTGGTGATTCTCAGAGATGTTTCTCTTCTGCCCCTCCACCAAGCAGCCTGCCCAACTCTGCCCAGCCTCGGAATCTCAGTGTATCTGATTTAAACATTCTCCCTTACTTCTTCCCCAGTTACACCTGCATGCTGTGGTTGTTCCTGCACACAATGGCTCTACTTTGAAATATCCAATCTTTTCCTTTTCTTTCCATCCAAGTCCTGTCCATCAACCCAAAGACAGCTCATGTTTTTATTCCTTTTAAAATGTGTTATATGTGATGGGATTTCATTATATTTACCCTTTTAACATTGCCGAACTGAAGCATCTTATTCATGTGTTACTGGCACAACAGGGTATGAGACAAAGGAGAGAAAAGAACATACTTGTATATTGCACACTATATTATGTTACAGAGAGATGCAGGTAACAGATGTACAATTGTTGAATAAATGATCCAGAACTTTGGAATACTTAATTACATCAAGGTAAATATTTGCGTGGTGCCCTAGCAAATATCTAGCATTTCTTAGGTGTTCAATAAATATTAGCACTCTACTTGCAATCTGAGATGTTGAGTTTAGTTTTAAAATAAACCAACAAACCAAATAAATGACATTGCAGGCATATTTTGAATTGGGCCTTATCTACTGCAACTTCTGTATTTACCACCATAGACCATATTAAAAGGTAGCTATTCAAAATGATGAAGCAAAAAAAAATCCAATTATTAAGAAAGAACAGTTAAAATGTGTTTGTTGTATTAACATTGTCTCATTGTTATTTCTATTTGTTTAAATAAATGTCATATTTTAATTAATTTTTATTGTTTTCAATTATAGTTGTCCCCCATTTCCTACATTACTCTCCCCTGCCCTACACACCTTCCACTTTTAATTCTCCCCTCCATAGTCTTTCACCATGGATCCTTATACACATTCCTTGACTTCACCCTTCCCTTTCTTTCCCCCATTTACCTCTCTTCCTATCCCTCTGGTCACTGTCAGTTTGTTCTTTATTTCAATGTCTATGGTTATATTTTGCTTGCTTGTTTTGTTGATTCAGTTACACTTATAGGTGAGGTCATATGGTGTTTATCTTTCACCTTCTGGCTTCTTTCACTTAGCATAATAACCTCCAGTTCCATCCATTATGTTGGAAAGGGTAGGGCTTCCTTCTTTCTTCCTATTGTGTAGTGTTCCATTGTGTAAATGTACTACAGCTTTTTGATCCACTCATTTACTAATGGACACTTGTACTGTTACCAGCACTTGACTATTGTAAATAATGCTGCTTGAACATTGGGATGAATAGGTTCTTTTGAATTAGTGTTTCAGGATTTTTAGAGTACAGCCCCAGCAGTGGAATTTCAGGGTCAAAAAGCAGTTCCTTTTTAATTTTTTGAGGAAATTCCATACTGTTTTCTACCTGGCTTCACAAGTCAGTATTCCCACCAACAGTGAACTAGGGTTCCCTTTTTTTCCACAAACTCACCAGCACTTGTTGTTTGTTGACTTGTTTATGATGACTAGTCTGAGCAGTGTGAAGTGGTATCTCATTGTGGCTTTAATTTGCATCTCTCTGATGGCTAGTGATGCTGAGAATTTTCTATGTGTCTCTGGACCTTCTTTATGTCCTCCTTGGAGAAGTGTTTGTTTGGGACATTTGCCCATTTGTTAATTGGATTGTTTGTCCTCCTGGTGTGAGTTGTATAAGTTTTTTATATATTTTGGAGATCAAATCCTTGTCTGAGGTTTCACTGGTAAATATATTTTCCCCTATGGTCAATTTCCTTTTAATTTTGCTGATGTTTGCTTTAGCCAGGCAGAAGCTTTTTAATTTAATATAGTCCAGTTTGTTTACTCTTTCCTTTATATCCCTCACTCTAGGGGACATATTGGTGAAAATATTGCTGCGTAGAATATCTGAAATTTTCCTCCCTATATTCTCTTCTAAGACTTTTATGGTGTCATGACTTAAATTTAAATATTTTATCTATCTCGAGTTTATTTTGGGGTATGATATAAGTTGGTGGTTGATTTTCATTTTTCTGCATGTAGCTGTCCAAATCTCCCAACACCATTTGGTGAAGAGGCTATTTTTACTCCATTTTATGCTCCTGGCCCTTTTGTTGAATATTAACTGACCATAGACACTTGGGTTTATTTCTGTACTCTCTATTCTGTTCCATTGGTCTATGTGTCTGTTCTTATGCCAGTACCAGACTCTTTTGATTACAGTGGACTTGTAATATAGTTTGGTATCAGGTATTGTGATCCCTCCTACCTTGTTCTTCTTTCTCAAAATTACTGAGGCTCTTTGGGGTTATTTATGGTTCCATATAAATTTTTGAAATAGTTTGTTCTATATGTGTGAAATGTGTCATTGGTATTTTAATAGAGATTACATTGAATCTATAAATTGCTTTGGGTAGTATGGACATTTTAATGATGTTAATTCTTTCAATCCATAAACATGGTATATGCTTCCATTTATTTGTGTCTTCCTCAATTTTTTTCTTCAGTATTCTGTTGTTTTCTGAGTACAGGTCTTTTACTTCCTTCATTAGATTTCTTTCTAGATACTTGATTTTTCTTGTTGCTAGAGGAAATGGAAATTTTTTTTGTAAATTCTGTTTCTGATATTTTGTTGTTGGTATACAAAAATGCCTTCTGTTTCTGAATATTCACTTTGTGTTCTGCCATTTTGCCAAATTCACTTATTAGGTCCAGTAGTTTTTTGATGGAGTCTATAAGATTTTCTAGGTACACTTTCATATCATCTGCAAATAATGACAGTTTTACTTCCTCCTTTCCAATTTGGATGCCTTTCATTTCTTTTTCTTGTCTGATAGCTGTGGCTAGAACTTCCAATACTATGTTGAATAGAAGCAGTGAAAGTGGACATCCTTGTTTTGTTCCTGATCTTAGGGGGAAAGCATTTAGTTTTTGCTTATTGAGTATGATGTTGGCTATATGTTTCTCACATGCCGACTTTATTGTGTTGAGGTATGCTCCCTCTACACCCACTTTCTGAGTGTTTTCTCATAACTGGGTGCTGTATCTTATCAAATGCTTTTTTCACATCTATTGATATGATCATGTGATTTTTGTCTTTTTTAAATTTATTCCTTTTGTGATATATATGTTTATGGATTTGCTAATATTGTACCATCCTTTCATTCATAGGATGAATCCCACTCAATCATGGTGTATGATCTTTTTAACATATTGCTGGATGAGGTTTGTCTATATTTTTTGAGAATTTAGTGTCTATTGTCATTAGCAATATTGGCTTGTAGTTTCCTTTCTTTGTTGTGTCTTTATCTGGTCAAAACCAGATAAAGGATGATGCTGGCCTCATAAAAAGAGCTTGGGAGCTTTCATTTTTCTTGGATTTTTAAGAATAGTTTGAGAAGGATATGGGTTAGCTCTTCATTAATTATTTTGTAAATTTCTTCTATAAAACCATCCAGTTCAGGGCATTTGTGTGCCAGGAATTTTTTTATTACTGCTTCAACTTCACTAGCAGTTATCTGTCTACTCAGGTGTAGCGATTTTCAAACCTCACTTAAAACACCCGGCTGTCTGACTGACTGTAGAGTGCAGAACCCGGTTCTCCCAGCTATGGACACATTTAAACATACTTGCTGTTGCATGCAGAACCTGTTTCTCCTGGCTATGGACACGCAAAAACCCACTATAGAAATAATCATGCACAGAAATAGTTTTCTGAGTGGCAGTCAAAGATGGAGCGCTCACTCTCCAATTCTTTGAGCCACTCTGGGCTAAACCCACCTAGGGGGAAGAGCTCCTTCCTTTGTCCCAGTGGGTTTTTATTGAGAAAGTAGACACAGTTTGTGGATTGACAGTCTGGCAGAAGGGATCAAAGGGAACACATATCTTACAAGGATGTTAACAGAGTTTCTGTTGTGATTCCAGGCAGAGATTGGAGTTTTATCATATGAAAAGACTACAGGTTTCAAAGGTTTCCTGACTGTGCATTCAAATTCCAAGTTAATAACATCCTCCAGCAAACAGATCTTACAGGATTTTGCATATTCTTTGTCCCAGGCCTGATTACCCTGGGGGTCCGCTGTCTCCAGTCTGAGCTGCCCCTTTGGCTGGAGACAGAGGCAGCAAGGAGACTTGGATTTCTCACATCTGAGTACAAAGACTCAGGCTAAGAGGGTGCAGGGATAGATGCCGATCACCCCTTCCTTTCCACAGCCCCTTCATTTATTTCCACAGTCTCATGAGACTTATTCCACAGAGGCCTTTATGAGATCAGAACCTGGCTTAGGCTGCCCCTTCCTTTGAGGAGTCTTACCCCTCATTGGTAACTGATCTAGCATTAAAGACCAGGCACAGAACAGATAGCGTTCATGCCAGGGGAATAAGTTTTGTCTCCTTAGAGGCTCCTGATCCGGAGGTCTCTCACTCAGCCTAAGTCACAGGGGGTCACAGCTTCCTGAGACCAGGCAGGCTGGTCCCCAACAGTGGTCCCCAACACTCAGGCTTTCTGCTTCTTCTTGATTCAGTTTTGGAAGATTATATGTTTCTAGAAATCTGTCCATTCCACCCAAGTTTTCAAATTTCTTAGCATATAGTTCTTCATAGTAATTTCTTACAGATGTTTGTATTTCTGTGGTATCTGTTGTAATTTCTCCTCTTTCATTTCTGATTTTATTTATTTGGGTCCTCTCTCTTTTTTTCTTGATGAGTTTGCTTAAAGCTTGTCAGTTTTGTTTATCTTTTTAAAGAAATAGCTCCTGGAATTATTGATCCTTTGAATTGTTCTTTTAGTCTCCATGTCATTTAATTCTGCTCTGTTCTTGCTTATTTCCTTCCTTCAACTTGCTCTTGGCTTTGTTTGTTGTTGTTCCACCAGTTCTTCTACATATAGGGTTAGGTTGTTTACTTGAAATGTTTCTATCTTTTTTAGGTATGCCTGTATCACTATGAACTTCCCTCTCAGGACTGCCTCAGGACACTCCCACATGTTTTAGATAGTTGTGTGTTCATTTCCATTTGTTTCCAGAAACTTTTTGATTGCTTCTTTGTTCTCATTGTCAACCCATTTATCATTTAATGTTATCTTATACCGTCTCCATGAATTAGACTATTTTTTGACTTTCTTTCTTGAAATTAGTTTCTAGTTTCAATCTCACATGGTCCAAGAAAATACTTGATATGGTTTCAATTTTCTTGAATTTGTTGAGACTTGTTTTGTGTCCTATCAAGTGGTCTATCTTTGAAGAGTTCCATGTGCATTTAAAAAGACTGTGTATTTTGCTTCTTTGGAATGAAAGTTTCTATATATATCAGTTAAGTCCTTTTGATCTAGTGCATCATTCAGTACCACAATATCCATGTTGATATTTTGTTTGGAAGATCTATCCGTTTTTGACAGTGGGATATAAAAGTCCCCTGCTATAAAAGTGTTGCTGTCTATATCTTTCCTGAAGTCCTCCAAGATTTTCCTTACATATTTGGGTGCTCCTATGTTGGATGCATTCATGTTTATAATGTTTATATCTTCTTGATGGATTCTTTCCTACAGCATTATAAAGTGTCCTTCTGTGTTTCTTTTTATCACCTTTGTTTTGAAGTCTATTTTGTATTATATAAGTATTGCTATCTTGGCTTTCTTTCCTGTCCATTTCCTTGAGTATTATTTTCCAACCTCACTTTCAGTCTGCGTAGATTTTTTTTTTCTGAGTGGGTCTCTTGTAGGCAGCATATGTATGAGTTATGTTTTTTTACCCATTCAGCTACCCTATGTTTTTTTTTATCCCTATGTCATATGGAGCATTTAATCAACTAACATTTAAGGTTATTATTGATAGGTACTTATTCATTGCCATTTTTCCCCTTTATACCTGTGTTCCTCTCTTTCTCACCCTTTTTCTGCAGCATCTTAAAACAGTTCCTTTAGCATATCTTGCCATGCTGGTTTGGTGGAGGTGTATTCTTTTGTTCTTCTTCTGTCTGGGAAACTCCTTATTACACCTTCCATTTTAAATGAGAGCCTTGCTGGATAGAGTGTCTTGGTTGCACACCTTTGTTTTTCATTACTTGAAATATTTCATGCCATTCCTGTCTGGCTTGTAATGTTTCTGTTGAGAAATCAGCTGCTAGCCTTATTGGGGCTCCCTTGTATATTACTTCCTGTTTATCTGTTGCTACCTTTAAGATTCTCTCTGTCTTTGAATTTTGCCATTTTAATTATGATGTGCCTTGTGGTGGGCCTCCTTGGGTTCCTCTTGATTGGGACCCTTTGTGCTTCTTGAACTTGTGTGACTTTTCTCTCATCAAATTAGGGAATTTTTCCATCATTACTTTTTTCAAACAGGTTCTCTATCCCTTGCTCTTCTTCTTCTCCTTCTGGTATCCCTGTTATATGGATATTATTACATTTCATGTTGTTCTGCCCAATTAAGTTACCTTAAACCCTCTTTGTTCTTTGTGAGTCTTTTTTCCTTTTTTTACTCTTTTTGGGAACTTTTTTCCACCTTGTCCTCCAGTTCACTGATTCTATCCTCTTCTTCATCTGGCCTGTGTTTGATTCTTCCTACTGTGTTCTTCAATTCAGAAATTGCATACTTCATTTCCTCTTCACTCTTGTTGATAGTTTTATGTCATTTTTCATGCTGGTGTGATTCACAGTAAATTCCTTGTAGCTTTCCTGTAGTTTTTGCTAATTCTTACTGAGCTCATTGAGCTTCCTTATAACCATTGTTTTGAACTCAATATCTAATGGTTTAGTTACCTCTATTTCATTTAGCACTCTTTCTGAGGAATCCTCCTTTCTTTTCAATTGGGGGTTGTTTCTTTATCTTCCAATTTTGGGGAGCATCTTCTTGCTTGCTTCCGCTTCTTAAATTGATCTGTTTTAACTCCCTGAGTTTGTGGTATGAACTTCTGTGGCGGAAGACCTATGTGATTCAGTGGTGCAGTCACCTTAATCTCCTGAACTTGTTGCTCTTGGGATGCACTTTATGCCATTTATGTTGGCTCTCTGGATGTAATTGGATTTTGATTGTTGTTAGGTAGTTCTTTAGTGGAGTCTTCCCTCTAGCTTGTTGATTGTGAGTCACTCCACCCACCATGTCTTGTATGCTATTGTGCAGGTCCTTCCAGAACAAAACTCCAAAGCCCAGGAAACAAACCCACACCCACAAAAATAACTCCCACTCGCTATGCCACTATCAACAATGAATTAATTAGTATTTATAAAGATTGAGATTGAGATTAGTATAAGAAAGCAGAATGAATATGAAATGACTGACTAACTAAAAGAAAAATGATTTTGAGAGAGTAGAGGCAGGAGTAGTAATAAGAGTTGGTAATTGGAGCAATGTGAAGAGAGAAAATAAAACTTACATCATAAATAAAAAAGAGAATGAAGAAGGCAAAATGGAGTAAGAGAAGGGAAATATATAGTAATAGGTTTCAACAGAAAATGAAATGAAATAAAATAAAATGAGAGAAAGAAAGAAAAATAATTAATAATAATTCCACTGCTGCAATTATATTCTGAGTCCTGAAACACCAGTTGAAAAGAACCTACGCACCCCAATGTTCATAGCAGCACAATATATAACAGCCAAATGTTGGAAGCAAACTAAGTGCCCATCAGTAAAAGAGTGGACTAAAAAGTATGGTACATTTACACAATGGGATACTATGCAGCAGAAAGAAAGAAGGAGCCTCTACCCTTCACAACAGCATGGATGGAATTGGAGAGCATTATGCTAAGTGAAATAAGCCAGGCAGTAAAGGACAAATACCATATCATCTCACCTTCAACTGGAATCTATTCAACAACAACAAAAAAGCAAAAATAACCAGAGGCATTGAAATAAAGAACAAACTCACAGTAACAAGAGGGAAGGGGAGGGAAATAATGTGGAAAGAAGGGGAAGTGTCATCAAGGAACATGTGTATGGGACCCATGGACAAAGCGGAAGGGGGAAGGATTGAGGGTGGGAGGTTGGTGTGGGTGGGGCAGGAGAAACTGGTGGCAGAACAATGGAGTCAACTGTACTTGAGCAACAACAAAAAATGCAAAAAATTTCACATAAAAAATAGGAACTAAAATGGAGAGGAAGATTTACTACACTACTATCAACAACAAGTGAGCTAAAATTAACATAGGTGGGATGGGGAAAGAGGGGAAGGAGAGAGAGAGAGAGAGAGAAAAGCTTAAGAGATATCTAGAAGAACGGTTAGTGATTTTGAGATGATAGAGGGAGAGGAAATACTAAGAGTAAGAAATGAAAACCAGGTTAAGACAGGGAAAAATTATATTTTTAGGTGAAAAATAGTAGGAGAGGGGAATGGTAAAATTTGAGATTTGACATACAAAATTAGTGAAGATTTAGAGATAAAATTGAAAAAATACAACAACTACCCTATCCACAACCAATTAGTAAAGATTGCTAAAGGTGGAGAGAGAACATGTGTATTTTAAGAGGGAGAAAATGTGAGATGACCATTGACAAGATCATTGGTTTTGAGAGGCTGGATGGGGGAGAAATAGCGAGAATACAGAATGGAACAAGTTGTAGCAAGAGAGAAAACAAAGTTTAAAATGAAAATAGGAGGTAAAAGTAAGGTAAAATGGGGTAAGAGAAGAGAGGAGCAAAACATAAATTGAAATAAACTATAGTATAAAATCTAGTGACAACATACACAAACTTGAAGGATAAGAAGTGAATGTTAAAAAGCTATTCAGGCAAGAATATATCACAAATTATGGAGAAGAACACAGTGAATTTTGTCTCGGTAGCAACTAGTATTTATCACTATTTTTCTTTTTGGATCCACCCCTGGTGATGTCAGATGGTGACCCCGTCCTACCTTAGGCAATGTATTTGGGACTACCACGGATCTACTGTGTTTGGCTAACTCCTTCAATGGTTAATCTAGTCACTCCGCACTCAGCAGTCAGGTTTAAGCACCATAGGGTGGGGCAGAATCCCTCCTGGGATTGGTGCTATGGTTTCCCCTAAGGCTGCTCATGCTGGTGGTGAGTGGTCTGCCTGAGCTAGATGGCTGCTGCAGTATGGGAGCTGACTCAGCACTAGGATCCTTGCGGCGGCTCCCTCAGTTCTCTCCCCAAAGCCTCTCCAGTCTCTGAGCAAGTGTCTATAGTCCACTTTGCCCCCTTCCTTTGCCGGACCCCAGGGTTAGTGGCTACAAATGAAAGTTTATGCATTGGCCCCTTAAACATCTGTTTGCATCTATAGCCATCAGTCTCTGGCAGAGAGCAACCCTGCCACTTTTCACACCTGAATGTTGTCTGTGTACTTTTTGGGCTCTGATGTTGTAGGCTGGGTGTCCCATCTTAGAGTTTAGACCCAACACTTCTCAGGGGGATCCAACCAGCAGCTTAAATATCTCTCTGGCACTTCAGCTGCTACCTTGGGAGCCCAGCCAGTCCCCTCGCATTTCCACCACACTCCCTACCAATTACATTGTGCTGAAGCTCATTCTTCTGTCTGTTCGTGGTTATAAGGCTTCTCTCTCACTGTTTTTCAGTTGTTTGTGCTGGGTGATTTCTTCACAGTTTAGTTGTAATTCCAGATTGGTCCTTGGAGGAGGTTAGTGTAACTTCCACTCATTCCTCCACCATCTTGGTACATCTAAAATAAATATCATATTAATGTGATTTAGGAACTAAGATGTTCAGCATAAAAGAAAAAAACTATAAATTTAAGATGTTAAGTAAAACTTGACATAATCTTTGAGTTGAAAACACAGTATGAATTCATAATTTATTTATTTTTTGCCCGAAAATATTGATATCTCTTACTTCCACCCACTGAAGAGTTCTACTGACAAGACAGCCCCATTATTAATAGACATCCTTCATGTTCAGCTTATTTTCCTTAAATATCAGTTCCTAATAAAGTAATAGAAGCTCCATGGTAAAATAGCAGGTTTCAGATCTGAGACAGGAAATGTAAAAGAAGGCTGAGACAACTTGTCATTCTTGAAATCAAATAGACTATGAAAAACTCGGGATTGTGCCAAGGGATAAAAAAGCTAACCTGAAGAAGCTCCTACTGGTCAAAGATGGGCTATTTGAATGTTAATAATAATACTGCTATTGATTATAATATTAAATATATAAAAATGTAGGATTTTATTATAATGCTTAAAAAAAAAACCTTGGAACTCTGGTCAGGGAGGTCAGTTGGTTGGAGCATTGTCCCATACACTAAGGGGTTGCAGGGTCAATCCCAAGTGGGTGCACATAACTAGGTTGTGGCTTCCATCCCTGATCGGGCCACCTACAGGAGGCAACCGATTGATGTTTCTCTCTCGCATTGACATTTCCTTCTGTTTTTCTCTTTCTCCCTCCCTTCCTTTCTCTCTAAAATCAACAAACATATCCTTGGGTGAGATTTTTTTTAAAGGTAACTCAAATTATAATTATGAGTGTTAGAGATTGTTAGATGTAGACCCAGAGAAGAAAATTAATGTGAACCCTAAGAAGAAATTTACCTATGAGCCTTGAGAATGAATTACTAAGATGGACTCAGACTCCCTATGGTTAATTGAACCTAAATTAAAAAACTAGAGACTTAGCAGCCACTTGCTGATGGGGGTCTCTAATGTACTCTCTATACCAGGAAGAACCACAGGCTGAACCCTCAGATTCCCACACTATGGTCTGCCTATATTTAGGCAGTCTGAGTCAGCCCTGCAGGGAAGTTCTTGTTCTGCCATTGCCTACTATCGTTCTACAACCAGATTGTGACCCGCATGGACCAAACCAAACTATACAATTTGGAAATCTTGTTTACATGAAATGAGCTGTTATGGAAACTATGGGTAGGAAGTTTTTCTGTAAAAAATGGCCTCTCCTTTGTCTCTGTAGAGCACACTTCCATTTCTACTGGTGGCTGCATCTCCTATATTTACAAACTCTTATTTGAGTAAAGTTTCTCCTTTTCATTCCAGTGATTTTTGGATTCATTTACATAGGACATCACCTTATCATTCTGAAAATTGAAAATTAAAATGAAATAATCTAGTATATATCTTGGCTTTCTTGTATCAACCACACATATATCTTGTTAACCAAAAGAGTTGGTGAAGCAAAATTTTTGTTTATATAAGAATCTAGCAAATAAATAAGTTTCTCATTTCTAAAATGGAAACATTTATAATCTATTACATAGTGCCTGAGAGTAAAGGCTCAGTAAATGTTAACTTTTATAATTACTCTTTTGAAGAGTATAATTTCTTTTTTTCCTTCACCCCAGAATATGTTTATTGATTTGAAAGGAGAGAAATATCGATTGGTTGCCTCCAGTTAGCACCCTGACCTGGTATCGAACTCTTAACATAGATATGTGGCTGATGAAGAATTGAACCTATAACTTTTTGTTGGACACTCCCACAAAAGGACCCATCTGGTCAGGGCTATAATTTCTCTTTTTGAAGATGCTATAGAGAGAACACACATGCTGTTGAGACTATTATTAAAATTTATTTTCCTAATTACACAATGTTTGATTTCAAATTATAATATTCATTATCCAAAACCAAATTTTGTTAAAAATAGTATATCCCATATTCCACTTCATATGGTTCAAGAGGAGTCAATAACAAAAATTTATTACATGACATTAAACAATGGTTCCAAGATCAGGCAAAAAACTTAACCATTTGTATTGCCAACATAATCTCTCAGTTTGGGAATGAGTTCAGTAGGAGTGAGCAATATGATATGACTATTATAAAAGTCCTTGTAAACTTAGGTCTCATTAAATAAAAGAAAAACAAGTCCCACATATAGGGTGAAATAAGTAGGCCTTTTCTACAAGTATCAGACCATATCTTAAAGTATCTCTTTCTGTTCCACATCTTTCATAGGACAATATCAAGGCAGAGTACATTAAGAGAGTCGTGACTAGGATGGTGAAGGGACTCAAACTAATGTCACATGAGTTGTCATAGAAGAACTGGGGATTTGTAGCCCAGAGAAAAGAGTTCTTGGGAAGAGTGTGGTTTAAATGTTCCCAGCCCACTGAGATACAGTTCATAGTCACTTTTTAAAAACATAATTAGAATATATTGTTCATAACGTTTTGTAATCTACTTTCTTAAATTTATTCAACGAATTCATACTGTTGGTAATATGCATATTAGTAAGCTCTTTTGCCCCATTATTCAATAAGTTATATTTGGCCTTTCATTTTTTATTCACTCCACTCTGGGCTCCACCATATTACATAGTGCTGCATTTTAAATTCAGATTCAAAGAATGGTTACAATTTCAAGGACCCTGGTATTCTTTGAGCTCATTTACCTAAATGGTAATATATTAGCATTTAAAATAGTTAATATCACAGAATACACATTATCCCTTTGGTAAATAGGATGTTGAACTATGTTACTAGATTATTTATTTATTGGCAACTCAGTGCTTTTTCATTTTTCTCTGTAGCTTATTTCTAAGACATTCCCAGTTAAAGCAGCCCTAATTGCACTAAACCATATTTGAAATGAAAGCATCTGGAAAACACACTAATGAAAGCTCAAAACTCTCTTTGTACAGGAAAATTAGCACTCTCTAAGGCCTAATATGCAGGGTTAACGATACCTCTGATGACAAACTCTGAAAAGTCCTCAAAACCCCTGTGCCATCAGCTAATCCAATACTATAATTCTAAGAAAAAAGTAAGGAATATTTAAAATGAATGAAATAGAGGCTATTTTCAGTGGTATAAAGAATAATAAATGAACACAAGTTTTCTGAAAATAATTTTGCTACAGATGTAGTTAGGAAAGATAAAAAGTGTGTCATTGGGAAAAATTATATTCGAATTGTAGTTAAACTCTGTAATTATGCATAATACGTATAGTAATCATAAAAATACAAAGTGATACCATACGATTTCACCTTTAACGGGAACCTAAACAACAAAACAAAGAAACAAGCAAAATATAGTCAAAGACACTGCATTAGAAGACAGGCAGAAAGTGACCAGAGGAGATAGAAGAGGGAATTTCAGGGGAAAAGAGGAAGGGTTTACGGGAACAAAGTTAAAAGACACATGGATAAAAACTAGGGGGAGGGTGGTAATGGGAGGGAAGTTGGGAGGGGGGTGGGTGGGCTTGACTGGGAGTAAAGGGGAGAAAACTGTACTTGAACAATCATTAAAAGAAAATTGAAAAAAGAAAAAAAAACAAAGTGAAATTGCTTAAAATTATCCTAAATATGCAGTAAATTTATGATTAATGTACAATATTATATTCAGAGAAATGTTGTGATTTCCATTTTTAATAAGGATTTTCTTTCCTATTCCCATATGGTCCCACTTGTTTAGATGTATTTTCATGTAATTTATTACAGTTTCCTTTCTTAAAGGATGAAACATTTTACATAATTTTTCAATACATAAAACTTTTTAACAGTATGGTTCAATCAAAGTATGTATAATTGAAGAGCAAAAGAATATTTCTAAGGCTTTTTAAACACATTTGCTTTCATTAGAGCTAGCTAAAAGTATCATGTTATTTTCTAGAACAGCTGTTGGGGACCACTGTTAGGGACTACCCTGCCTGGTCTCAGGAAGCTGTGACCCCCTGTGACTTAGCCTGAGTGAGAGACCTCCAGATCAGGAACCACTAAGGAGACAAAAACTTATTCCCCTGGCATGAACGCTACCTGTTCTGTGCCTGGCCTTTAATGCTAGATCAGTTACCAATGATGGATAACAATTCTCTTGGATAGGGAATGGACCTAAGCCAGGTTCTGATCTCATAAAGGCCTCTGTGGAATAAGTCTCATGAGATTGTGGAAATAAATGAAGGGGCTGTGGAAAGGAAGGGTGATCGGCATCTACCCCTGCACCCTCTTAGCCTGAGTCTTTGTACTCAGATGTGAGAAATCCAAGTCTCCTTGCTGCCTCTGTCTCCAGCCCTTCCCAGGGCTTACTTAGCAAATAGCCTAAGGAAGGGGCAGCTCAGACCGGAGACGGCGGACCCCCCAGGTAATCAGACCTGGGACAAAGAATATGCAAGATCCTGTAAGATCTGTTTGCTGGAGGATGTTATTAACTTGGAATTTGAATGCACAGTCAGGAAACCTTTGAAACCTGTAGTCTTTTCATATGATAAAACTCCAATCTCTGCCTGGAGTCACAACAGAAACTCTGTTAACATCCTTGTAAGATATGTGTTCCCTTTGATCCCTTCTGCCAGACTGTCAATCCACAAACTGTGTCTATTTTCCCAATAAAAACCCACTGGGACAAAGGAAGGGGCTCTCCCCATTAGGGGGTTAGCCCAGAGCACTCACCTACTTGGAGAGTGGCGACTCTGTACTTCAACTCAGATAACTGTTTCTGTGCATGATTATTTCTATAGTGAGTTAAGCGTGTCCATAGCCAGGAGAGCTGGGTTCTGCACGCTACAGCAAGGACGTTTTTATGTGTGTCCATAGTTGGGAGAGGGCCGGGTTCTGCATGCTTCAGTCAGACAGCCGGGTGTTTTAAGCAAGGTTTGAAAATCACAACAAACAGCATTCTTTTAAGTTTTGGTTTTTTAAATAGTCACATATTTTGGTTTAAAATTATAAATGTAGGTTTTGGAAGTTGTCATGGAACAAGTAATTTTCATATTCTTTTATAAGTGAAAAATCAATTGTCTGTTATTTGATATGCTCTCATGTCAATCAAACAATCCCATGCCAGACTGTGCATTATAAAGCCCAATTTTAAAAGCTTAAAATGATTTTACCTTATTTTAAACAAGAATCTTTATGTTCTCTATGTTGCAAACAAACATTTATTTTAATTTGGATGTCATGATATAGATTTTTTAGTACTTCTAAGCTGTGGCATTGCAGAAAAATTGAGACATTTTAAATGTTTAGCTTTACAATAGCTGTAACCATTGAACTTGGTTCCAAAGGCTGAGTTGGAGACTCTGTAGGAGAGAGAACTTTCAGCAGAGAAAATAATATGTGAAAGTGCATGCTTACAGAAGAGTCAGAATTTTGTTTTGGCTGGAGTACAGAATTTATTGTTAAACTGAACAGGAAAAAACAGCGGTGAACAAGCATTCAAAGTTTTCTTTTTTCCTTTTAGTGAGGAATCCCATGCTGAGTTTTTAGTCAAAGAAGGTAACTCAAGCAATAGTACTAATAGTAAGATTAGAGCTAAGAGAGACTAAAGATGGGAATGTTGGGGGATACTGAAAATAATGGCTCATTATCTTAGGCACTAATTCATTTAACATACATTAGAGAACCTCTTTGGCATGCCAGGTATTTACAAGCTGATGGAGATGCAAAAGGGAATGAAACAGATGACAGTAAGTTGGGCAGGGTAGGTGGTGGAGGGATTGAGCAGAAATGAGAAAGCACGCATGGACATGGACAACAGTGAGATCATTGCTGGGGGAGGGAGTTACAAGGAAACTAAATGGTAATGGAAAAATGTAATAGAGATTCTATATTAAAAAAAGAAACTTTCAGAGTCTGATGAGTGCAAACTCTTAAGAGAACCTAATTGCTTCTCAGCCCACCTCAAATATCACCATTTCTTTGAAGTCCCCAAAGCTGTTTGGAATTAATTGCTCCTTATTTTGTGCTTCCACAGGACTTCGTTTATACTCCTATTGTGGTTGTAGTTGTAGTTGACTCTGCTGACAACAAAAGTGATCTCATGGATGGAAAGAATTATGCCATATTTATTTTTGCAGCTACTTAACACAGAGAAGGTAGAACATGACAATTGTTTCTTTGCTCTTAGCTCACTGTTTTTGGCTCTGACCCACCCAGTCAGGTCCTATTTTAGACTATCTCACAAAGTGAACGTCAATATTCAAGTTATCTTTCCATTGCTGGGCTCCACTTCCATAAGTTTATGACACTTTGCAGCAGTTTTCTTCAGAATGGGGCAAAAGTTGGTTTATGGTTGTGAATCCACAAAACACAGAGTTTATTCTTATATTATTATGTATTAATTATTGTATTATTTTCCATACAAACAACTGTAAACCTACTTTTATACATCAGCTTCAATTTTGAAATTGAATGTTTATAAGTTCAGTGTTTACAAATGTTTAACAACTTTAATGTTTACAAGTGTTTTGAGTTCAAGAGCAAAAATTTGTATTTACTTTTGCCTACCAGAAAATCACTTTCACAACACCAAAACTTGTTTTTCATAATTGTTAGTCATTTTATATTTAAATGTTACTACAGTAAGGGCATCACAAAGATATTATAAAATATTACTAGCAGTAAATGCACTTAAAGTTACTGTAAATCTGATACCATGAAGACAATGCTACAACTTTGGTATTTCACACTGTTCTACCTTATAGAGCCACATTTTTTTTTGAGTTAATTACTCTAGATCTCCAACAGATTATTCTAGTGTTCTTGAGCTGTAGTTGGGATAGTCAATTATTAGGAGGAGAAATTGCTAATTAAAAAAAATGGCAAAGATGGGAAAATGGCCTGAGAGAACCAGGAAGATTTTGTGAGGTTATGAGCATATGCACCATGAGTTAGTCTTGTCCCTGTCTGTCATCTAGTTGAAGTAAGAGCAACCGAAATGTCTTCTCCAAAAGCACCCATGTTGTCTGGTTGCATAAGTCTTCTACTAAATCTGTCTAAAACCACATGTCCTCAACACAGTTGAAAAAATATCTGAAATTTAAATTGGGGTTTTAGAATGAAGATTTATTTAATACATTTATTACATGTAGCATTATGGTAGTTCCTAAGAATACTAATATCAAAAATGATTAATGCAAAATAGTGATTGGTTTACTATATTTGAAGACTAATAGTGTGTGTTTATTGTTGTAATAAAATATACAATAAAATTTGTGCCTTTTGGCTTGCTTTCCTAATTTAAACCAAGTAATGTCAAAATTATACTAAATGATACAGTGATTAGATTTCCAAGGTGCTAAGTTTCTTCCTTCCTTCCTTTCTTCTTTCTGCCTGGTGCTGAGATTTCTCCCTTCCTTCTTCCCTTTCTTCCTCCCTCCCTTCATCTCTTTCTTTCTTTGTTTTTCTTTCTTTCTTTCTTTGTTTTTCTTTCTTTCTTTCTTTGTTTTTCTTTCTTTCTTTCTCTTTCTTTCTCTTTCTTCTTTCTTTCTTCTCCTCTCTCTCTCTCTCTCTCTCTCTCTCTCTCTCTCTCTCTCTCCCTCTCTCTCTCTCTCTCTCTCTCTCCTTTCCTGCTGGAAGTGCAAATGATCAGAAATGAAAAACAGAGGTATAGTAATAGTCATTTCTTGAAAATACAGATGTCTTTATTTATTGTATTTTTCCATTACCATTTAGTCCCCTTCTACTCCCTCCCCCAGGCCATCACCACACTGTTGTCTGTGTCCTTTTCCCTTGTTGCTTAATTCCTCCACCCCTTATCCTCCCACCCCACTATAGCTGTCATCCTGCTCTCTACAAGTCTGTCTCTATTTTGCTTGTTAGTTCAGTTCCTTCATTAGATTCCACCTAGTAGTGAAATCATATGGTATTTGTCTTTCCCTGACTGAATTATTTCACCTAGCATAATATTCTCCATGTCTATCCATACTGTCACAAAGGGTAGAACTTTCTTTTCTTATGACCGAGTAGTATTCTGTAGTGTAAATATCCCATAGTTGTTTTATTCATTCATCTGCTGATGGATACTTGGACTGCTTCCATATCTTGGCAATGTAAATAACACTGCTATGAACATACAGGTGCTTAGGTTCTTTAGAATTAGTGTTTTTGGTTCCTTCAGATATATTTCCAGAAGTGGAATTGCTGGGTCAAAAATCAGATCCATTTTTAATTTTTGAGGTATCTCCATACTGCTTTCCACAGTGGCTGCACCAATATGCATCCCCACAAACAGTGCAAAAGGGTTCCCCTTTCTCCACATCCTTTCCAACACTTGTTTGATTTACTGATGATAGCCATTCTGACAAATGTGAAATGATATTTCATTATAGTTTTAATTTGCATTTCTCTGAGTATTAGTGATGATGAGCATCTTTTCATATGTTTATTGGTGATCTGTATGTCTTCTTTGGAGAAGGGTCTGTCCAGGACCTTTGCCCATTTTTTAATTGGGTTGTTAATTTTTTCAATTCCTGGTCAGAACACATGCCTAGGTTGCAGATTTGGTCTCCCAGTCGAGATGCATACAAGAGGCAACTGGTCGATGTTTCTCTCTCTCACATTGATGCTTCTCTCCTTCTCTCTCTCTCTCTCTCTCTCAAAATCAATATGCTAGTGATTGGACAGATGAGAATAAAACAAACCAAACCCAAAAAACCTTGTAGGCACATTGGCACAGAAAAAAAAAGCCTCTAAGCAATCTCTTCTCCCTGCAAGGCCTGTTCTCAAATGTGACTTGAAGAGGACCACCAAGTTGCATAGTGCACAACAATCAGTTCTTGCTCAGGGGGAGCTGTCTCTTCATGTCCCCTTTTTTCAGCATATGAAAAGGATGGTATGGGAACTGCCCAGGAAGGGCTCACAGAGGCAAAGCATCCCAAGTTGACCTGACATAGGTCACCTGATGTTACCTTATGAGATCCGATGGAAAATGGTCACAGACTTCAAGGATGTGTCCAGCTAACTTCAGCATCTAAGAAGCCTCTCATGGCAAGGTTTCCCAATCCCTGAGCCCAGGAAATACAGGAAAGAGCAAGGCAACATCTTTCACTATCTAGTGTCTCTTGCCAAGTGATTTGGTTATGAGGCTGTTACTAGATTGTGGGTGCCTGGTAACAAGGGTTCCAAGATTTGCTGTGGTCAGTTATCAAGGAAGTGACTTCACATTTTGAAGTTACTTTTCTGAGCCGCCTTCTTGAATCACAGTAATCCAAATAGTTTCTGAGTTTTTGACTGCTATCTCCTGTCATCCATGGAAGGCCATATTTTTGCTTAGTGTCACCAATATTTCTTATTCCACAGCCAGTTGGGAAGGTCTGGAGTAGCCAAGATCCAGCTTTAAAACAGACATGTTGAGACTCAACCCTACATGAACTCTTTAATAAGCCACTGCCTTTCATGGCTTGTCAGTCTCCTGACTTCCCAACAGAGATTATTTTAGCATGCACTTTTTTCTATCCTTTTTTATTGTTTATTCTATTACAGTTGTTCCAAATTTTTCCCTTCCCCCCTTCCACCCAGTACAACTCTCTCTTCCACAGTCAATACCCTCTCCATTGTCCATGTCCATGAGTCATTCATACATGTTCTTTGACTAATCCCTTTCCCTTCTTTCCATCATGCTTCCCCTGCCACTACCCCTTCTACAGCTCTCAGTCTGTTCCATGTTTCCATTTACACAATGGATACTATGCAGCAGAAAAAAAGAAAGAAGTCCTACATTTTGTGACAGCATGGGTGGAACTAGAGACTATTATGCTAACTGAAATAAGCTGGTCAGCAAAAGACAAATACCATATGACCTCATTTACAACTGGAGAACTAGCATGTACTTTTTAGGGATGTCCACAATCATATGTGAACTAATACCTACAAAACTGAAGGATTGCTGTCACATGTAAGTAGTTCCTACTACCTCTATTTTCTTCTTCTTGTTACTTATTGTATATGTTCCTATTAATATCTTACCTGTAGTCCTTATACAGGGGTGGGCAAAAAGTAGATCTACAGTTGTTTGTATAAAACTAATACAATTGTTAATATATAATAATACAAGAAAAAACTCTGTTTTGTGTACTCACAACTATACCTACTTTTGCCCACCACTGTAGATACTACAATATTATTGACCATATTTCATATGCTGTACTTTACATCCCCATTGCTGTTTTGTAACTACCAATCTGTACTTCTCAATTCCTTTAGCTTTTTCATCCAGGTCCCACTCTGGCCACCCATAATTCTATTCTCCATATCCATGTTTATGTTTCTGCTTTGTTTGATCATTTGTGGTCTTCTTTAGATTCTACATATAAATGAAATCATATGGTATTTGTCGTTCTCTCACTGACTTACTTCTTTTAACATAATACCCATAATAAGTGATGTCACAAAATGATAAGACTTTGCTTTTTTTATGGTTGGGTAGCATTCCATTGTGTGTGTGTGTGTGTGTGTGTGTGTGTACCACAGCTTTTTTTTATCCACTCATCTATTGATAGGTACTTGGGTGCTTCCCTTACTTGGTCACTATAAATAATACTGCAGTGAATATAAGGGGTGCATATATTCTTTTGAATTAGTACTTCGCATTTCTTCTGATGTATACTTAGAAGTGGAATTGCTGGGTCGTAAAGAATTTTCATTTTTAACTTTTTGAGGAACCTCCATACTGTTTTCCACAGTGGCTGCACCAATCTGCATTCCCATCAACAGTGCACTAGGGTTCCCTTTCCTTCACATCCTCACCAACACTCATTTGTTGATTTATTGATGATAACCATTCTGACAGGTGTGAAGTTATATCTCATTGTGGTTTTAATTTGCTTCTCTGTGATGATTTGTGATGTTGTGCATCTTTTCATATGTCTATTGGCTATCTGTATGTTCTCCTTGGAGAAGTGTCTATTCAGGTCTTTAGCCATTTTTTAATTGGATTGTTTATCTTTGGTGTTAAGTTATCTAAGTTCTTTATAAATGTTAGATATTAACACATTATTAGATGTATCCTTAGCAAGTATGCTCACCCATTCAAGTGGGTTGTCTTTTCATTATGTTTATGGTTTCCTTTGTTGTGCAAAAACTTTTTCATTTGATGTAATCCCATTTGTTTATTTTTTCTCTTGTTTTTCTTAACATATGTCAGGGAAAAAAATTCCCAAGAGAAATGCCTGAAATTTTACTGCCTGTATTTTATTCTAGAATGTTCATGGTATTGAGACTTACATTTAAGTCTCTAATCCATTTTGAGTTTATTCTTATTTATGGTGTAAGAAAGTAGTCTAATTTTGACTACACTCCAAGAAGACAAACAACCCGATTAAAAATGGGCAAAGGACTTCAACAGGCACTTCTCCAAGGAGGACATTCAGAGGACCCAGAGACATATGAAAAGATGCTCAGCATCATTAACCATCAGAGAGACGCAAATTAAAACCACAACAAGATATCACTTCACATTGGTCAGAATGGCCACCACAAACAAATCAAGAAACAAGTGTTGGAGAGGATGTGGAGAAAAGGGAACCCTAGTGCACTTTTGGTGGGAATGCAGACTGGTACAACCACTATGGAAAACAGTATGGAATTTCCCCAGAAAACTAAAAATGGAAGTGTCTTTTGACCCAGCAATTCCACTGCTGGGATTATATCCTAAGAAATCTGGAACACGAATTCAAAAGAACCTATACACCCCAGTGTTCATAGCAGCACAATTTACCATAGCCAAGTGCTGGAAGCAACCTAAGTGCCCATCAGTAAATGAATGAATCAAAAAATTGTGGTACATTTACACAATGGAATATTACACAGCAGAAAAAAGGAAGGGGCTCCTGCCCTAAGTGACGGCATGGATCAAACTGGAGAGCATTATGTTAAGTAAAATAAGCCAGGCAGTGAAAGACAAATACCATATGATCTCATCTGTAAGTGGAACCTAATCAACAAAACAAACAAGTAAGCAAAGTATAACCAGAGACATTGAAATTAAGAACAAACTGACAGTAACCAGAGGAGAGGTGGGAGGAGATACTGGAGGGAAAAGGGTGAAGGTTTTTCAGGAATATGTATAAATGACACATGGATAAGACTAAAGGGGCTAGAATGGAGGGTGGGGAATGGGATGGCTTGGGGGTAGTGGTGGAAGAAAAGTGGAGACAACTGTACTTGAATGACAATAAAAAGATAAAAGAGTGAAATGCAAAAAGGAAGGAAGGAAGGAAGGAAGGAAGGAAGGAAGGGAGGGAGGAAGGAAGGAAGGAAGGAAAGAAGGAAGGAAACTAATCTAGGTTCATCTTTTGGCATGAGTCTGACAAATTTCCCCTATCCTATTTATTGAATAAACTGTCTTTACCTTATTGTATGTTCTTGCCTCCATTGTCACATATTAATTGACCATATAGGCATGGGTTTATTTCAGTGCTCTCTATATTCTATTCCATTGATCTATATTCTGTTTTTATGCCAGTACCATGCTGTATTAATTACTATGGCCTTGTAGTATAGTTTGATATTAGGTAGTATGATTTCTCCCATTTTGTTCTTCTTTCTCAAAATTGTGAGGCTATTCATGTTTTTGTGTGTGTGTGTTTCTATACATAATTTGGTATTACTTGTTCTAGTTCTGTGAAATATGCCATTAGTATTTTGATAGATACTGCATTGAATCTATAGATTGCTTTGGGTGGTATGTACATTTTAACACTTTTTCTCATCCATAAGCATGGTATGTGCTTTCATCTATTTGTATCTTCTTTAATTTCCTTCTTTAGTGTCTTATGACTTTTTGAGTACAAATTTTTTACCTTCTTGGTTAAGTTTATTCCTAGGTATTTTATTTTATTTTATTTTTTTTGGTGCAAGTGTAAATGGAATTGTCTCCTCAGTTTCCCTTTCTGGTAGTTCATTATTAGTGTATACAAGTACAACAAATTTCTGAATATTTATTTTGCATCTTGCTGAATTCATTTTTCAGTTCTAGTTGTTTTTTGGTGGAATCTTTAGAGTTCTCTATATTAAGTATAATGTCATCTGCAAGTAATGACAGTTTTACTTGTACTTTTTCCTTAATTTGAATGACTTTTATTTCTTTTTGTCTGATTGTTGTGGTTAGGATTTCCAGTACTATGTTGAAAAAGAGTGGTGAAAGTGGATGTCCTTTTCTTGTTACTTTTCTTAAGGAAAATGCTTTTAGTTTTGTTCCCACTGACTATGATGTTAGCTGTGGGTTTGTCATATGTGACTCTATTATACTGAGTATGTTCCCTCTATTCCACTTTGTTGAGAGTTTTAATAAAAATGTGTGCCATATTTTGTCAAAAGATTTTTCTTTATCTACTGATATAATCCTATGATTTTTACCCTTCACTTTGTTTATATAGTGTATAATGATGTATCATGTTAATTTGGTTTGTGGGTATTGCACCATTTTTGCATCCCAGGAATAATTCCTACTTGATTGTGGTATATGATCTTTTCTGTATTGCTGGATTTGGTTTACTAATATTTTTTGAGGATTTTAGCATCTATGTTCATCAGGGATATTGGCCTATAATTTTCTTTTGTTGTAGTATCTTCATCTAGTTTAGGAATTAGGATAATGCTGGTGTCATAAAATGAGCCTGGGAATCTTTCCTCTCTTGAATTTCATGGCATAGTTTGAGAAGAACAGGTTTTAATTCTTTCAATGTGTAATAAAGTTTGCCTGCAAAGTCATCCACTCCAGGACTTTTGTTTGTTGGAAGTTTTTTTTATTACTGCTTCATTTCATTAGTTGTATTTATTGTATTCAGATTTTCTGTTTCTTCTTCATTCACTTCTGGTTGATTATGGTTCTAGTAATTATTCATTTTTTTCCAAATTTTCCAATTTGTTGGCACATAGTTGTGTGTAATATTTTCTTATAATTCTTTGTATTTCTATGGTGTCAGTTGTTACTTCTTTTTCATTTCTGATTTTATTTATTTGGGCCTCCTCTCTTTTTTTCTTCATGAGTCTGGTTAAATGTTTGTCAATCTTGTTTATCTATCCAAAGAACCAGCTATTAGTTTCATTGATTTTTTGTATTTTTAGACTTTATTACATTTATTTCAGCTCTGATTTTTATCATTTCCTTCCTGATACTCACTTTGGGTTTTCTAGTTCTTTTAACTATAAGGTTAGATTGTTTATTTGAATTTTTTGTTTTTTGAAGTAGCCTTTTAATGGCATGAATTTCAATCTTAGAATTGCTTTTGCTATTCCTCCTAGATTTTGGGTTGTTGTGTTCTCATTTTCATTTGTTTCAAAGTATTTTTTTGGTTTCTTCCTTGGCCTCCTTGTTAACTGATTTGTTGTTGAATAACGTGTTATTTAGCCTTTATGTTTTTGTGTATTTTTCAGTTTTCTTCTTGTGATTGATTCTTAGTTCTGTACCATAATGGTCAGAGAAGATGCTTGATATGATTTGAATCTTCTTAAATTTATTTAGAATTGTTTTGTGTCCTAATATGTGGTCTATTGCAGAAAATGTTCCAAGTGCACTTGGAAGCAATGTAAATGCTACTGTCTTGGAAAGTGCTCTGATGATATTAGTTAAATCCATCTTATCTAGCATGTCATTTAAGAATGCTATTTCTTGTTGATTTTCTGTTTATATTATATATCCATTCATGTCAATGGAGTGTTAAAATCCCCTACTATGATTTTATTTCTGTCAATCTCTCCCTTTATGTCTATAAAGAATTGCTTTATATATCTAGGTGCCTCTATATTGTGTGCATAAATGTTTACAAGGTTTATATTCTCTTGGATTGACCTATTTATCATTATTTAGTGCCCTTTTTTGTCTCTTATTATTACTTCCATTTTAAAGTCTACTTTGTCCAACATAAGTATTATACATCAGATTTTTATTTCCATTTTCATGAAATATCTTTTTCCAACCCTCTAAATTTAGTGTGTGTGTCTTTTGTTCTGAGTTGGGTCTCTTGTAGACAGCTTATATGTGGGTCATATTTTCTTATCTATTTAGCTATCCTATGTCTTTTGATTGGATCATTTAAATCATGTACATTTAAAGTGATTATTTATAGGCATGTATTTTTTTTCATTTTATTTTCTATAACTGTGTTCCTCTTTTCTCTTTCTATATCTTAGAGAAGACCCTTTAACATTTCTTAATATATTGTTTTGGTGGTAATAAACTCCTTTAGCCACTTCTTGTCTGGGAAGCTCTTTATTTCTTCTTTAATTTTAAATGCTAGTCTTGCTGGGTAAACTAGTCCTGGCTGTAGGTCCTTTCTTTTCATCACTTTGAACATTTTGTGTCAATCCCTTTTGGCCTATAATGTTTCTATTGAAAAATCAGCTGAAAGTCTTATGGGAGCTCTCTTGTAATCACTTACTGTCTTTTTCTAGCTGCTTTTAAGATTTTTACTTTGTCTTTAACCTTTGCTCTATTGATATTATGTGTCTTGGTGTGGGCCTCTTTGGGTTCATCTTGTTGGGATTATCTTCACTTTCTGGTCTTGTGTGTCCATTTCCTTCACCAGGTTGGGGAATTATTCAGTCATTATTTCTTCATATAATTTCTTGATCCTTTGTTTGCTTTATACTCCTTTTGGTAGCCCTATAATGCAAATGTTGTTATGCTTCATATTGTCCCAAAGGACTCTTAAACTACCTCGTTTTTAAAATTCCCCTTCCTTTTTGCTGCTCTGATAAGGTCTGGTCTATTCCTTTACCTTACCTTCCAAACCACTGATTCAATCTTCTGCTTTATGCAACCAACTGTTTATTCCTCCTAGTGTATTCTTCACTTCACAAACTGTGTCTTTCTAAGTGGTTTTTTAATGGTTTATATGTCCTTTTTCATGCTGTTGAAGTTCTCACTAAATTCTTTGTGCATCCTATTACCCATTGTTTTGAACTCTATAAGGTGGCAGATTGGTTGCCTCCATTTCATTTAGCTCGAAAAGAGGGGAAAACTGGAGAGTTCTCCTGTTCTTTCATTTGGGGCATTTTTCTTTTCCTTATCATTTTGGCTACCTCTTTGTGTTTGTTTCTGTGTACTAGATAGTCTGGTATGTTTTCCAGTCTTATTATGGTGGCCTTATGTTGTAGATCCTTTGGGAGCCAGTAGCACAGTATCTTTAATTACCTAAACTGTGGGTTCCAGAAATTTCCCTCGTGTGGGTTATGTAGCCTCCTTTTCTAATTGGGTCTTGACTATTTGCCTATTTGTGAGTGGGGTCAATGCTCATGCCAGTTGACTGTGAGGATCGATCCTGACCACTATGCTGTGCAGGGGCTAACCACAGAAAACAGAATTTGCTTTAGCAGTGTCTAGTGCCTGCTGATATCTTCCTTTCTATGTGTTGCTTATGGAGCTAATTAGAATCGGTTCTGACATTGTCTGAAGCTTGCCTCTTGGTGTGTTTGTTGTGGGGTGTCATGAGCAGGACTGTGGTGAGGCTCAATGTCAGGTGCTGTGGCTGGACATGGGCAACCTGTATGGAGCTACAAAGCAATCTGCAGTTTGTGGCTGCCTTTTCTGGGCCTGAGTATATGTGTGAAGGACAAAGTTGCTCACTAAGGCTTCCTTCCACCAGGTCCAACCCTAGGGACAGGTCAGCAAAAGGCTCAAGGTACCCTGATGTCCACCTCCACCTTCCTCTACCTGCTGGCTGCCTGTTAGTATCAATCACTGAAAGAGCCTTTGATGGTACTAGAGTTGCATGAGGTAGGTTCTTAGTGAATTAGCAAGTAGAGGTAAGTGGTGTTCACCAGGCTGATATAGGTTCAAACTCAGTGCCAGTGCTATGTCTGGGGCCACTCGACAAAAGTCTCAGGGTAGCCCTGACCAGTGTGTCTCAGTGGGTTGGGGGTATCATCCTGCAAAGTGAAAGATCGTTGGACCAATTCCAAGTCAGGGTACGTGCCTGGGTTGAGAGCCAGGTCCCCAGTTGGGCATGTGAGAGAGGCAATCAATCAATGTCTCTCTTGCACATTGATGTTTCTCTCCCTTTCTATTCCCTCCTCTCTAAAAATGAATACAATTTTTTAAAAAGTCTCAGTGGATTCTAAAGTTAGCTGCCACCTGCCAGGTGGCCTCAGATCTTTGAGGTGTGGCAGGGTCTCAGGGAGTCATCAGAGAGAGGCCAGCAGAGTTTACTAGGCTCCAAAAGACCAAGATTTGGATGTGTGAAGGAAGGGCCTGCACTAGTCAGGTGTGCAAGAAAAAATGGTCCCGGTGCTAGAGCCACACAACTCAGTTTGTCCTGAATTCTGCCAGGACCTCCTGGAGAGACTTAGCTAAGCAGGGTGGAGCCACCACAAGTTGAGAGGGTGGGACTTCTGGGAGCTGGAGGGTGGAACTACTGGAACACATGTGATGAGAAGGCACTTACTGGTCAGGCTTATGGTAAGTTAGGGAGAATGGCCCCTGCTCCATAGTCACAGAACTCAGTTGATGACACTCCCTGAATCTGCCTGGACCTCTATATCTTGGACCCAAGAAGCTGGCTCCTCTGCAGAGTGTGGGATTTGCAGGGTGGGGACACAGTGATTTTGGAGGGTGGGACTCTTGTATTCTTCGGGGCTGATGCCTTATGTAGGGTAGTACTCCACCCAAGAAAGATGGCATCTGCAGTGTTGGAGAGGGACTCAGCACAAGGACTCTGCAGTTGTCTCCTCAGCTGTTGCTGCATAACCCAGCCTCTCATCACATGATTCTATTCCAGTCTGTCCTTTCTCTGCCAGAGCCCAGGATGAATGGCTGCAAATGAGATTTTGTGCACTGTCCCTTTAAAAAGTCACCTGAGTCCCCAGGAGATACATTTCTGACCCTGGTGGATAGAATCCCTGCAGATTTTTCACAGCCAGATATTATGTGAGCACATCTTCCTGGCTCTGGTGCTCTAGGATGGGGAGCCTAGCTTGAGGTTTAGATGCTATGCTTTTCAGAGGGAAATCCCCACAACTGTGATAGCTCCCTGGATTCTCAGCTGCTGCCCAGGGAAGCAGGGCCAGCCCTTTTCATGTCTTTGCCCTTCCTACCAGTCTCAATGTGGTTTCTTCTGTAAATCCTTTGTCAGATGACTTCTGTTCTGTTAGTCTTCAGTTGGTTATTCAGTTTGACTTTTCTATATTTTAGTTGTAATTTCAGTTTGCTCCCAGGAGGTGATGTTAACTTCCATCTATACCACCACCATCTTGGATCCCTATATCTTACTTTAAAAATAAACTTTCAAAAGTATAACTCAAGTATTAACTTTCCCGTAAAAATATTTTAAAACCTATTATAAACTTAAAAAGTTTTAAAAACTTAAGTTTTTCTTTTATGAGATGTAAATAAAATTATAAATACAACCATAAAAAGTATTTTAAATGTACAAATTATATTTAAATATTTTTATATAATACACATTTGATTTGGCCTTGTATTCACCTGAGTATAGAGGGTTTATTCCACAATTTAGTTTTAACTGTTTTTATTCAGAGCTGTGTTTCTGAGTCATGGACCAAAGGTGATTGTGTTATAGCATAAGTCATTTAAAGTGTTAGCCATAAAAAGCCATGTTAATGCATAATAAGACTATTAATGTTAGGCATGATAAGATTATTAATATCAGGTTTTATATCAGTTATAATCTTACTGAAACTCAGGCACATAAAAATATAAGGAGAAAATAAACTTGTAATACCATTTTGATGTTGATTTGAAATCATTAAATTTTAAAGCATATATTTAAAAACTAGTAAAGTAGAGCATAAAGAATATGATCAATAATATTTAAATAACTACATAAAGTATAATATTGTCTAACCATTATGCTGTACACTTAAAACTAATATAAAATATTGAATGTAAACTGCAATTAAAAATAAAATTGTTTCTTAAAAAATAGAAACCATGTATTTAATAATTAATGTTTTATTTTTGCTCCTAAAAATGTGAATCAATGGAGCCATGAAAAGGAGCACTTTCATCTTAAAAGGCACAAGTTAAATTCTTATTTGTTGTCATGGACATAGTATGTGTCTTTCAGTGAAAAAAATACATGTTTGTACTGGTTAACTAAGTTAGGCTTACACAATGTTATTTTAGTCAGAGAAGTAATAAAGAATTTAAAGACAGAAACAGGAACAAAATGTTATGTTTTGCAACACTCTAAAATATGTTATCTAATAACAAAGAAAAATGATTGCTACCTTCTGGATGAAAGAGAAAACTAAGAAATACATCTGAGGCACTGAACATAAAACAACATTATTGTAAATGTCAATATTTATGGGCTGCTGTGAAAGCAGTAGTAAAAAATCAAGTTCTCATAAAGTTTAAAACAACCATTTAAATATCTTAACAATTTAAATTATTGCAAAGTCAAGGGTTTCTTCTAAATTTTTACTTTATGTGATAGTGAAGGCAACAGTTTATAAACTGGCATTCATGAATACAATACATCATATACATGAAAAATATTCACAGTCATCCATTATTCTGTAAGCATTCCTATTGTCTAACTACTGCTATCAATTGTAATGCTGGAAGGCACTTTATCAACAATGACTGATTAAAAAAAGAGAAAATATATCTGTCATTAAGCCAGACCTCTGATAGTGGGAGCTTATTGGTATTGATACTGTATATAAACCTAGAACCACTGTGTTTTATAACTGGAATAAATATAATATTGTATGTCAATTATACATTAATAAAAGTAAATAAATAAAATTCCAAAATAAAAATATGATTGATTTCTCAACATTCTGTCCTGTAATTTTTGTGGGAATACTCTGTGTTCTACTTTGTCCTATGGCCATGTTAATCTTTCATTGCAATGCATTTTCTTAGATCAGCTGCAGTTTTTTCTAGTTGTTGAATGTCCCATTGCCATTGCCTTCTATTTGACTGAAGCTTGTTCACCTGACAATGCAAACGTTTAAGAATTGCGCCATATCTCTTATGTTGTACCTATAAAAGAAGAACACACGTCAACAGGACTTGAGAAGGATAAATAGTAAATAGCCAGAAAGAATGTTTTGATTATCCTAAAGAGGTAAGCACTTGATTAGGAATTATTCACAGTGAAGGATAATAGTAAAATAAACAGTATTATAACTATTTGACACATTACATGTTACTGTGCTTTTTACATATAATTAAATTCTCATAACACCTTATTATGTGGATATTATGACACCCATTCTGTATAAGGAGACAAAGGAGCAAAGGGATTAAGTAATTTGACCAAAGTTTCACATCTAGCAAGTGATGATGTTTGGGATTTGAACCAAAGTGAAGCAACTGTGACAGAGTGCCTTTTACTTTTCAAGCAGTTACCAGTTAAGAGGAATAGTTTTATTTCTGTATCTAGTGATTCAGTGAAACATAGACCCATTGACCTAAAATGTCTAAAACATGTCAATTTCCCTGTCATTAAATAGATCAGTGTTTGAGTCAGACACTGAAGCACAGTGAAAAGTGCAAGGGCTTTGGTGTCAGGGTACATGAAAGTAAAAAAGTCAACATTCCTGAGGTTAGTCCTTTGTACTGTACTGAGACTATACAAAGAAATTTTTAAAAAGCTTTATTGAGGTATAATTAACATACCATACAATCCACCCTTTAAAGTGTATCATTTAATGGTTTTTATTATAGTCACAGGGTTGTGCAGCCATCACCACAATTTCAGAACATTTTCATTAGTCTAAAATGAAACCCAACTCCCCATTTCCCCAGCCCCACCCTTAGCACTAGGCAACTACTAATCTACTTCCTCTTTATATGTTTAGATTTGCCTATTCTGGGAATTTTACAAAGTGTATCATATGATATGTGGTCTTTTGTGACTGGCTTCTTTCACTTAATGTTTTTAAAGGCCATCCATGCTTTAGCATGTATCAATACTCCATTCCCTTTTATTGCCAAGTAATATTTCATTGTATGATATACTACATTTTATTTATCCATTTTATCATTTGATAAACATTTGAGTTGCTTCCACTTTTTGGTTATTATGGATAATGCTTCCATGAACATTCATGTACAAATTTTTTTGAGGACATATTTTCACTTCTTGGGGGTATAAGCGGTTTGTCCAGAAAGTATCTACCCACACAATGTGAAAAATGGAAACATTTATTGAAGAAGATACAAGAAACATTATGCATAGAAAAATAATGCCTCAGTCCCCTCAAAGTAGGCACTTTGGGACCTCACACAGTTCTTCCAATTACAATCAGCTGCCCTGTCATATCTTCCTGAATCTCATCAATGGTCTCATCTTTCCCCTTTCAAAGGTGATTTTAGTTCTGAGAAAAGTCAGAAGTCACAGGACACCAAATCTGGGCTGTAAGGAGGCTGAGTCAACTGGGTGATTTGATGTTTAACCAAAAATCTATGCATAAGACATGATGCGTGAGTGAGCACATTGTCACAATAAAGTTTCCGATCACCCATAGCTCCAGCCTTCTGAATCATCCAAATGGTTTCCAAAGAGGGATGTTTAATCTCAATGCAAAATTTGATGCAGACTTGTTGTTCTACTTGCTCAGTCATTTTGAATGCAATGTCCACACAGTACACATGCTCACTTAACAGTGTCTACTGTCCCTGATGACTAATACAGTGAAGTCATCATTGTTCATGCATATGCATTCCAGTCTACTCTCCTTGGCTGCCAGGTTACATCAATGTCACACACACCAGTCTTGTTATATTACCAATGAATGGACTTTTCCCGGACAGACCTGTATACCTAGGAGTGAAATTACTGGCTCATATGGAAATTCTATATTTAACCACTTGAGGAACTAACAGACTATTTTCCATTTCTATATCCCCATGATCAATGTGTGAGGGTTTGAATTTCTTCACATCCTTGAAAATACCTATTATTATCACCTGTCTTTTTATCATAGCCATCATAGTGGGTGTGAAGTAGTATTTCATTGTAGTAAAACACTCACTTTTAAATGAACTGGTAGAATAATAGTGCTGAGAAGTTATCTCTCCCTTCTTATATCGATTTAAGGGAATGTTATAGCAAGTCAGGAAGGTAGTCCTAAGTCAATTCAAATAAAGATCAATTTGCCAAAACACCATGTCACCAAATTTACCAAAGTAACATGTCAAAAATAAATTTATAGCCTAATAGGAATGTAGGGAGACAAGACTCTGGGTTTCTTGGGCTTTAAGATTCTGTCCCCAACCTGTCTCCCCTTTTCTCTACCCCTCAGCTGTCACTGGGACCCAGATTATACCACATGTTGACTCTCATCTTTCTCCCCCAGCAAAATGTCTCATTTTTCTTTCCCAGCTCCTCACTTAGTTAAAGGCTTCCTTACCTTTATTATGGAACACATCATTTTGACAGTATGGTAAAAACTATGGACTCCTTAGAATGATGTTTTTCAATGCACAGAATGTGGAGAGAAGGAAAGTATAAGGGGAATAAATGGTAATGAAATACAATAAAAATTTAAACATAAATCCATAAAATAAAACAGAGGACTACAAAAAAGACAAATTATATTGAAGCACAGTTCTGTAGCAGAGAAGGGTAACTGGGATGAAGATACTCTAAGCATTACAACATACAGAAATAAAAACAAAGTGAAAACCTGTCAATTAATACCACATAAATTGCTACAAACTTTGTACATTTTTGTAAATTTTCAATTTTTGGTAATTCTGCAAGTTCTGAAAATTCATTCAAATTGGTGATCTTGGCTTGCTGATGATAACTTGGCAAAATAGAAAATGACTTTAAAAAGATTAGAAATAAATATGGAATAAACTGAAATATATTAAGTGATAAAGCTATATTCGAGATTTTTTATACATTGAATATATTCGAGGATGCATATCCTTATATATATATATATTACATATGCATGTATATAGCAGTTATAATTGGAACAGATTTTTGGTTAATCAATAAATTTGGTTGGTGGTGAATTAACCTGCTTCTGAAATTGTTCTTCAAAAGTTAAAGCATGAAATGAACACACAACAGATCAGAACAGAGATGTGCAGGTGTCCCAGAGCTGGTGCTGAGCATCTTACTTGTGTGTCGTGTTCATGTCTGTCTCTCCACCTAGAATGCAAGTTCCACCAGGGCAGGGATTTTGATCAACTTTTGTTCACCACTCTATATTTAGAACTAAAAAGGATAACTGACACATTGTTCGAACTCAATAAATGTGTTGAATAAATTAATGAGACAATTTTTGTAAATCAAAGGGCTGCAACCCTGTTTTGAGAAGAACATTATATAAAATATATTGCTAAATCTTTATTGTTCACAATTCTCCATACATGTGACATTCACACAAGGTTATTGTTTTACCATGGAGAACATACCTCACTTAAAAGACTTAGTGCTCACTTGCTGCCATTTGAATATGTCATGTAACCTCTTGTTCTTCAGCTGTTTAGAGTGTGGTTAAATATTTTAATGAAAATATAAATATACAGATTTTTTTAGTGAAAATCGACTTTTGACAAATTTATATACCCAACGTTTTGTGTATGTCAGTTGTTCATCCTCCTTATTGCTGACTAATATTTCTATGAGCATACCACAATTTGCTTATTCATTCTGCTTTTGAGGGAGATTTGTGATGTTTCTATTTTAGGATTATTATTAATAAGACTTATATGAGCATTCATATGCAAGTTTTTTTCAAAGACATGTTATCTTTTTTCTTAAGTAAACAGCCAGTGAGGGAATTGCTGAGACATAGGTTAGGTGTATGCTAACATTTAAAAAAACTGTGAAGCCACTTTCCAAAACAATCACACTATTTTATAATCTCAACAAAAATGCACAAAAATTTTGGCTGCTCTACACCCTTGGCAACATTTGGTAATATCATTTGTTGTAATTTAAACAATTCTATTGAGTGTGAAATGTTACTTTTTCATTTTTATGGCTTTCTTCATTTCTCTGATTGTTAAATATGCCAAGCATCTTTTCATGCACTTATTGGCCATCTTATGTCTTTTTTTGTGAAATTGCTATTCACATATTTCACCTATTTTTAGAAATGATTGTAGGAGTTCATTATCTACTAGTCCTGGGCATAAGTCCTTTCTAGGATATACATTTTGCAAATATTTTTACTCCTTCTATAATTTTGTCTTTTTATTTTCTTTAAATTTTTTTCAATTACAGTTTACATTGAATATTATTTATTTTAGCTTCTGTATAGCATAGTGGTTAGACAATTGTAATTTAATGAAGTGATACTCCTGAAGTCTAGTATCCACCAGACACCATACATAGTTACTACAGTATTATTGACTATATTCCCTATCCTGTACTTTACATCCCTGTTTGACTATTTTGTATCTACCAATTTGCAGTTCTTAATCCCTTCACCTTTTTCATCCAGCTGTTCCATCCTCCCCCATCTGGAAACCTTCAATTTGTTCTCTGTATCTATGAGTCTGTTTCTGTCTTGCTTGTTTATTTTGTTTTTAGGATCCACAAATAAGTGAAATCATATGGTATTTTTCTTTCTTTGACTTATTTCCCATAGCATAATATCCTCTAGGTCCCCCCATGTTATTGTAAATGGTAAAGTTTCATTCTTTTTCTGATGGAGTAATATTCTATTGTATGTACAGTATACACTACCTCTTCTTTATCCATTCATCTATTGATGGGCACTTCACTGTCTTTTCATTTGCTTGACGGTCTTTTGAAGAATAGAAGTCTCAAAGTTTGAAATCCAGTATATCATTTTTTCCCTTTATTGTTAGTACATTTTGTGTCCTAAGAAATCTTTGGTTGACCTAACATAATGAAGATATTCTCCTATGGTTTCTTCTAAAAGCTTAAAAGTTTTAGCTTTCCTGTTTAGATCTCTGATCCATTTCAAATAGTTTTGTGTGTGTTGTGAAGTAGGCAGAGGGGTTCATTATTTCCATACAGACATTTGGTTGTTCCAGCACCACTTATGATAAGACTTTTCTTCTTCATTGAATTATCTTGAAATCTTCATAAAATTGACAAAGTGTGACTGATTTTTAAACTCTATTCTGTTCCATTGGTCCATTTATCTTTCACCAATACATACTTTCTTGATAACAGCTTATAATAAATCTTACAATAAGGGTAAATGTTACAACTTTGTTCTTTTTCAAGAGTGTTTTGGCTAACTAGACCCTTTGCATTTGCATATAATTTTAAATGTTTGTCAATACCTACAAAAAATACCTACTGCTATGTTTTTTATAATCATTTCATTGTCATTCTATTACAGTTGTCCCAATTTTACCTCCTTTGCCCTCCTCTGCCCATCCCACTCCCTGCTCCTATAGTCAATTCCCACACAGTTGTCCAGGTCCATGGGTCATTCATTCATGTTCTTTGTCTAGTATCTTCCCCTTCTTTCCACCATTATTCCCCTCTCTCCTCCCCTCTGCTCACTTGATCTCACCTATAAGAGGAATAATGAATGAACTAATGAACAAAAATAGCACCACAGGCATGGGACCATGGAACCTACTGGGATTTTTATGGTGTTGAAACCATATCATTCTATGGGAAAATTAACATTTTAAAAATATTGAGTTTTGTAGAATATGAATATATCACTCTATTTGTTTATTATTTTTTAGTAATATTTTATTATAGTTTACATATTTTTTCATAAAATTTTTTGTCAAGGATTCTTTGTTTCTAGTGTTAATAAAAAGCATTTTGCTTTATCTCACTTTACAGTTGTTAATTGCTACCACATAGAAACTATATAGAAATATAATTGATATTTGTATTTTGACATTTTATCATTAGACCTTTCTCACTAAATTCACTTACTGGTTTATTAGGTTTTTTAATGTTCCTTAATATAGAAAAATATTTTCCTCTTGCCTTACAGCACTGAGTACAACCTTCAATATAATGTTTTAGAGAAGAGATGGGATAAGAAATCTTTGCTTTGTTCCCAATCCTAGGGAGAAAGCATTCAGCATTTCACCAATAAATAGATATTGTTAGCAATAAGCTTTTTATAGATGCCCTTCATCAGGCTGAGAATGTTCCCTTCTATTCTTACATTGCTCAGAGCTGTTGGTATGCATGGGTGTTGAATTTTTCTAATGCTGTTTCTGCAACTATTGCATTAATTACACCTTTTTATGTCCTTCATTTTGTTAGTGTGGCAAATAAGATCGCATGCTTTTTGAAGGTTGAACTAACCTTGCATTCCTGGTATAAATTCTGCTTGGTCACAAGGGATTACACTTTTTATATATAGCTGAATTCAATTTGAAAATTTTTTGTTAGGCAATTTTGCATTTATGTTCATGAGGGACATTAGACTGTAATTTCTTTTTTGCTAATGTTCCTGTTCACTGTTTTGTACCAGGTTAAGATGGCCTCATAACATGAGTTGGAATGAGGAGCATTTTCCAATTCCTGAAAGAGTTTGTACAGGCTGGGTATTATTCTTTAAATGTGTGATAGAATTCACCAGTGAAGCTGTGCCAGTCTTGTTTTCCTTATGAAGATGGTTTTAATTATGAATTCTATTTCAATAATTCCTACCCCACACCATTTATAAAGCTTAATTTGAAATGGATCACAAGCCTAAACATAAAAGTAATTTCTTCTTGTGTTAGTTATATGTGTTTTGGGGAGAATATGTCTATTTCACCTAAGACATTAAACTTATTGACATAAAGTTATTCATAAGAGGCCTTTATCACCCCCTTAAGTCTATAGTCCTTGTTGTCCTTTCATTTCTTGATCAGTGTTGTGGTGGTTTGTCTATTTTATTAGGCTTTTCAGCTTTTGCTTTGTTGATTTTCTCTGCTGCTTTTGTTTTCTATTTCATTGATTTCTGCTAGTTATTATTTCATTTCTTTCACTTGCTTTTGGCTGAATTTACTTTTTTTTCTAGTCTCTTATGGTAGAAGTTTAGATAATTGCTTTAAAATCTATTCTCTTCTAATATAGTCACTTAAATGTGTAAATTTTTCTTTAAATACTACTTTTGCTATACCCCACAATTTTTCATGTGTGTGCTTTCATTATCATTCATTTTCAAATATTTTAAAATCAGTCTTGTGATTTCTCCTTTGACATATGGGTTATTTAGAATTGTAATGCCCAATTTGTAATTTCTTATGTATTATCTAGCTATATTTTTCCTTTTTAAAATTAATTTTCACCTACAGTTGGCATATAATATTATTTAGTTTCAGAGTAAACACTAATTTAAAGTATGGCCTCTGGGAGATAATCATGTGTAAATGTAGGTCCATCAGTTGAAACAAATGTACCACTCTGGTGGGAGATGTTGACAGTGGAGGAGGCTTGGGGGAGGCTGTCGGGGAGCAGGAAGCATATAGAACTCTCTGTACTTTCCATTTAATTTTGTAGTGAACTTAAATAATAGTCAATTATTCTAACCATTGTTCTTGACTTTTTTTCTGGCTGCTTTTAAGATTATTTTTCTTTATATTTGGTTTTCAGTAGCTTGACAATTTCCTTATATGTACCCTCCTCCTCCCACACTTATCTTACTTAGGTTTTGCAAGGTTGTGTATATTAGTTATTTTTTCTCACATTTGGAGAAATTTTGTACAATATTTCTTTAAATATTTTTCTAGACATTATATATATGAGGAGGGACTCCCCCCATCCCTCAAAAAGAAGTTATCTTCTGGAGAGCAGGCCCTTATAGTACAGGCTCCCTCCACTAGGTGAGTGTTCTAGGAACCCATGTGTATCAGTGTACCAGTTGGCATTGTTGTGAGAGTCTGTTCAGCTTCAGGGAATTTTTTCTGAAGACTCTTTCAGTACGTTTGTCCATTTCATGATGGGTGATTTATAAGCCCACTTGCCCACACTGCGCTAAGTGTTTAGCAGTTTTCGACCCAAAATTCCATGACCCCCATGCTCCCCCCTCCCTCCAAGCAACTTTATTTTGTTTCTCTGGATGATGAAAGTCCTCAAAGGGAAATGTTTTGCAGATGTGGGAGATGTGAAACAAACAAACAAAAAATGGCAGAAGCACTAAAAGGCATCAAAATTGATAAGTACAAAAACTGTTTTGAGCAGTGGAATAGAGTCTTGGTGTATTGTATCAAATGGGGAGTACTTTGAAGGTGACTGAAGTTTCAATATGTAAGAATAAATATATGCATTTTAATAAATAAATTCCAGGTTTTGAGAGTTCCCCTTTATAAAACAAACATAAGAAGTTTTTCAGAAGTGGAGCAAAAAAGGAAGCTGTCCTGGTACCTCAGGACCCAAGGTATGATGTGGTGATGGGTTCCCTGGGTGACTTTTCCTCAGATATCCCAGAGTGAATACTGGAGAAGACAGCTACCTGGAAATGCCCATTGAATCTTAGAACATCAGAAAGGAAAAGAATGTGGTAGACCAAATATATGGAAAAACACATTAGATAAATGGAGCAGTCATAGCTAAAGTATATGAAGTTTTTTTTTAGGCAGTAAACATTTCTAAAATTGACTGGCGATGGTTACATTACCTGTGAATATACTAAAAACCATTAAATTATGCACTTTAAATGGGTATAAGTGAATTATATTTCAATAAAGCTGTTTTTAAAAATCAGAATAGTGGCAGCCTGAGTAAAGGAACATAAGAGAACTTTCTGGTCATGATGCAAAAGTTTTATATCTTAGTCTAGTTTATGGTAACATGAGTGTACATATACATTAGTGAAAATTAATTAAGCCAAACTCTTACAATTTGTGTGCTTGCTCTTATGACAGTTTTAACTCAACAAAGTATATTAGCATAAAAATTATTAAGTAATCTCAAATTTCTTTCCAAAGTGCTTTTACCAATTTACACTCATATCAATAGTATATTAGAATTCAGGTGCTCCACATCTTACCTATTGTAATACTGATAATCTGACAGGATAAATATGGACTACATTATGATTTAAATTATCAATCCCTTATTGATAATGAGATTACTCATATTTTCCATTGTTTTTCAGATATCCTTATTTTAAAAAAATTGATACCATTTGATACCATTGATACTCAATGTTCTGCTGGCTTGTGTGGCATTTTATCATTTCTAAGTAATACATATATATGTTACACATACCTTCTCTTAAAATGAGTCTTGTTTTCTTTATTGTTATGGTGCATTTCAATAATTGAGAAATTTATGATACAAAGTGATATTTAATTATGCAGTTTGTGTGTGTGTCTTTTAAAAGAAATAACTCAATGGTTAAGACACAAATGGTTAAGTTTGTCTCCTATATTGTCTTCAGTCCTCTTAGAAGTGTGCTATGACATATAAATCCAATTTTATTTTAACATTTCCTTGAGTTTTCTTTATTTATATGGCTAACCTATTTTGTTTGCAGCCTATATGATGGTTATCTCTTGATAATTTTTATATTTCACTAATCATTTTTCTATATCTATGCCACTTACATACTTTCTTACTATATGTATAGTTTTATAATAAATTTTTATGTCCAAAAGGGTAAAAAAAAACATTTGTTAGATTACTAGAAAAATGTAAGATAAAATGATGGTATTTCTTAAAGAGAATGTTTTATAAACATAAGGGTTTTTATTTTCAAATTCTTCAGATGCTTTTTAATTGCATCAAATTAATCACATGCAAAGTTAAAGACATGGAACTTTTTAATTTCCAAATTAATGTCTTAATGGTTAAAATTATTTCTTTGCCCTTAACAACATATTCTTACCCATTTTCATGTCCATCATCTACACAATAATGACTGTAGAAGTCTACTAAAGGTTCTCAAATATATTCTCATTTTTAATTTTTCATATCATTTTTAATCGGACTCAATAACTGCAAATATGAAGAGGTTTGTAATATTAATGACTTCTATTGTCTTACTCTATTTTAAGGAGCTTCTGATGTCTGTCTGGAAATGGTCATCATTTGTTATTCAATAGTCTCTGCATTCTAGCCATTAATCAGTCACCAGGTTGTTGGTGGAATGAAACCTTGCAGAATTTTTGGCCAGATTTAAATATGAGTAATTGCTTGCTTTGTCTGAGTACATTCATATTTGAATATCTTTGAATGAGAGAGTTACCTCTAATTATCTATTAATGATTTGGACTTATCCAATCCTTTATATAGTTCCCTATTGTTCTCTAGCTGTTAGGAGGATTGAGAATTAACTGTGGAAAGTCTGAATATAGTATAAGTTTAAGAAATGATCCCAACAAACACTGAAATCCAGGTAACTAAGACTTACCTCTATTTCTTTTCTTAATTTCTCATGTGTCTTATTTTCTACCTGGAGAAAACAAGTATTTTCAATGATAGATTCTTTTATAGTTGTAATTTCATCCTTTAGCTTTGTAATGTCTTCCTGTATGTTTATAAAATTGAAAATATAAAGTCAAACAATGAACAATAAATATAAATCCAAGATTTTCAGTGTTTTTATAATTTAAGAAAGCTAGTCATGATATTTAATTTTGATAAATAGAATTAGAATGTTACTTCTACAGGAGTGTATAATAAAAAAACTATTATCTATTATCCCAAGAAACAAGCCATAGATTTAAAAATTTAGAACTAAAATCCAAATGAAAATAAGACATAAAGGATAGTGGCATCATGGTAATTATCCAGCAAGAGTGTAAAGGATACTTGTAAGTCTCTAGCAAGACATAATAGATATTTTAAGTTTATATCTTCCACTCTTCTCAAAGAATAGTAAAAAAAAAACAGATGTGTAAACTATAATTTTTAATTCATATTGTTTGCATAACAATATTAAGCATTCTAAACTGACTAGTCTTGGCCTAGTCCAATCACTTAGAAGCTAAGGTTTCAACATTTTTGTGAGTCACGCTTTCTGCAACAAATGGATTAACTGTTTACCATGATTTTGTTTGACTATGTACTTTCATTAATCCACATGGGAGCTGGGTATGTCTTCTTTACACACTTGCACATTTGGCATAGATGTTACATAAGTCATGTACTTTCAAGTTTTTTAAAGTTATGAAAATATTAGTTTCTGAATCTAGTTAGAGCAGCCATGATATTTTAGTAAGTTAATGATAAATTTATCACTTAATAAGTGTAAATTTAAAAGAATAGAAAAATATTTAATAAGTGATATTTCAAACCTGTACTTGCTTCATCCAGTTTCCTTCTGGATTCTGGAGATCTTGCCTTAGTTTCTCTTTCATTGTCTTTAGTTTTTTAACAAGATCTTGTTTTTCATGGAGTTCAGTCATAAATGACCATTTGCTTTCTTCCTCCCTCAAACTATCCTTATGCACTTTTATTTTTGCATAGTATTCATTATATCTTATCAGGTGTTCCTCAAAATTTTCGTGGGCTGCTTCTATGTCAAATTTAAGTTTTACATTTTCTATATGTAAGGATTTGATTTGCATTTCCAGGTTTTCACACTGAAGTTTGCTATTCTCTATGGCAGCATCTTGCTGATAAATTAGCCTTTCTGTTTCTTTAGTTTCTGCAGAAACAGATGCTATTTGTTTTTCCAGCTCATGAAGTTCATTCTGTAAAATATTTCAACATTATTATTATCAATTCATGATATTCAACATGAGAGAAAAAGTCATTTTTCAATCCATTGTTCATGCAGGAAATCATAATATGAGAAATATTTATCAGCTATAGAAAAATGGATGTAAAATGGAAGGAAACATTCAATAACATAACAAGATTGTTATAATTTCAGTGGGAGCCCAGTTATATGTTTCTTATTTTTTAATAGTTTATTTTATTGTATTTTTTCCATTACCATTTATCTCCTCCCCTCCTGCAATCACCACACAGTAATCTGTGTCCATGAGTCCTTTTCTTTTTGCCAGAGCCTCCTACCCTCTAACACTGTCCCCCAGAGTTGTCAGCCTGCTCTCTATTTATGAGTCTCTATTTTGCTTGTTACTTCAATTTGTTCATTAGATTCTACATGTAGGTGGGATCATATGGTACTTGTCTTTCTCTGACTGGATTATTTCACTTAGCATAATGTTCTCCAGGTTCATCTATGTTGTCACAAAGGGTAAAATTTTCTTTTTTACGATATTTCTTATCTTTTACTGTTCATATAATTCTAAATATTAAAATTTTATCATTTGTTTTAACATCTTATATGTAAAAGACACCTTACAATCATTTAAATGATATATTTACATCAAAATACATACTGAAGAAAACAACATGATAAAATGATAAAGCCCCAGGTTAAAAAATTGGAAAGACCTATGTTCTAGAGCCCTTACTGTTACTCGCCAGTTGTTACCATCGCACACAACAAACTTTAATCAAACTATCCAAACCCAATTTTTCTTTATTTGTAAAATGAGTATAAAAATGGTTACCTTACCTCTCTGGGCATTTGACGTTCTAACAAACACTTCCTTTTTAAAATCTTAAAAGATTTTTTTCAAATACAGTTTACATTCAATATTATTTTATATTAGTTTCAGGTGACACATATACTTTACAAAGTGTTTCCTTGATATTTTCAGTACCCAACTGGTGCCATATATAGTTATTCCAATATTATCAACTATATTTCCTATGCTGTACTTTACATCCCATGACTATTTTCTAACTATCAATCTGTATTCTCAATTTCTTCATTTTTTTTCACCTAGTCCTCCAAACTACCCCCCAACCCTGGCAACCATCAGTCTGTTCTTTGTGTCTGAGTCTGTTTCTTGTTTCCACACTACCACTCTTCTCTGATTCTCCCCTGATATCTCTGAGCATTCATTTTCAGTCACAATGGTTCCTTCAAATGCAGGTTTTCCTTAGAGTACAGTCATCAGAATTTCCTTTCATTATCCATACTTGAGCTACATATATGCTGATGATTCACAGAACTTAAGTAACTGTTGAGTCCTACACCGAGCTGCTACTAGCCATTCCAAATTCATCATGTCCAAAAATCAGACTAATCCTCCCCTCATTTCCATCCTGTTCTTCCTTGTATCAATTGTGTATTGTCAGAATGATAAAACCTCAAACACTTAAAAATAAATGTTTATTGCTCATATGACAGGAAACAGGTGAAGGTTGTGAGACATTGACTTTGGCTAGATTTGCTCAAATGTATGGAGGTTGGATGGCTTTTAGATAATTTAGTTTGGCTGACTGGGCCAGCTGGGGTGTCTTGTCTTTGCAACACACATATCTTATCCTCTACTGAGCCAGGCCAGGCATGTTCTTCACATGATGATATCAGATGCAGAAGAACTGAAGCCCAATTATGAAAGAGGTTTTTCAAGCTCCTGTTTGAATAACATCCCGGTTGGTCACATGATGAAATTCACAGTCAAAGGTTAGATGCATGCCCATATACTATGGGAAAGCATAATAATGATACATGGCAAAGGGTATGAATATACAAAATGATGAAGAATGGGACCAAAATGCAAATTACCATACACCTATTTTCACAAGTACCAAGTTAACTAATGGTACTATTTTGGGGGCCATCCTTGTGTCCCTGCTTCTCCTTGTTATGTAAATCTAACTGATATCAAAACAACTCTGCAGGCCAACCTCCATCTTTTTTTTCTATCTAGTACAGTTCTACTCTGAACATTTTTATAATTTTGGGAGGGCGTCACTGCACTAAAAAGCAGACCCAGTCTATCCTTTTCCTGGCAAACAAGAGGGAAGTACACTGAAAAATACAACATGCTGATGAATCTCAGTATTTATCTCCAGTTCTAATATTTCAAATGCCCACTTGACATTTCTATTTCTATAACTAACAGACATATTAACTATATATGTGCAGAAAAGAACTTTTAATTTACACACTCAATGTGTTCTTTCCCCAGTCATCTAATTTCAATAAACTGTACCACTTTCTACCTGAATACTCAAAAATCTAGAAGTCATTCTTGATTCTTCCCTTTATTTTAACCCCAACACCTACTTACCAGCAAATCTTGATGGTTTAGCCTCCAAAATAAAATCCCAAATTCACTGCTGACCTTTCTTTTTTAGCAGACCTTAGCTTCTAACTGATCATCCTGTTTTCATTCTTCCCCCTGTACCTCAACTAAGCTCCATTAAAAATCAAATCACATTATATTACTTCCCTGTTTAAGATCCTCTAATGGTTTTCCATTTCATTAATAATAAAATTCAAATCATTAATGTGATTTACAAGGTCATATATGCTCTAGCCTCTACCTACATTTCTACCTTTCTTATAGTTTTCTCCCCATCTTCTAGCCCCATTTCTGTTTATTAAATATGCCTAGCTCCCTCCCACCTAAGGGCATTTGTACTTGTCTCTACTTTAGAATTCCCTACCCCTAGCTATTACCTGTTAGTGTCTTTGCCTTTCACAATTCAGCTTTATTATTAATCCTCAGAATAGTCTACCCTGAATCAAAACATAAATTAACCACCCACCCTCTTCTCCAAGTTACTCTCTACACATTATTCTATTGTATTTTTTAACATATCAATAGAGTTAATTTTTGTTTATTTCTTTATTGCTTGCCTCCCCTTACTAGAAAGTAAGCTCCATGGGTATAGTAACCTTGTCTGTATCTTCTTTATCACAATCTTCCCAGTGCTTAAAATAGTACCTGGCACAAAGCAGTGCTCAATAAATATTATTACATGAATGACTAGTGATGAACATGGAATCATCAGGAAAGGGACACATGCCATGCCAAGCAGATCAAGCTGTTGACCATATTGATTAATATGGAAAGCCATGACATTTCCACTGATTTGGCCATCAATTCTTCTCTTTCCTGGACTAATGTAATTGACTGTTTACTTTTCTCCCCAGCTTTAGACAGTTCCTCCTACAATCCCTTCCTCCTTCAACCTCTTCCACTAGAATTACATTTCTTGTTTTGTTGCTGTTCTTCCCCCTCACATTTCCTCCTCCCTCTCCCTGTTTCCTTCCTTCTATCCCTCTCTTCCTTCTTCTTCCTCTTCCTCTTTTCCCTCCCCCTCTTCCTCTTTTTTTATTTACAGATCTAATCAAGTATACTTGATGTAAATAAACTGAAGATATTTAAACTTTACAGTATGATGAATTTTGACATATATTTATGCTCATGAAACCATCATAATGAACATAATACACATACCTATTATCCACAAAAGTTTCTTCCTGCTGTTTTACAATCCATCCTTCCCTCCTCATCTCTGTTTCCAGATAACAATTCACTTGCTTTCTGTCACTAAACATTAGCTTACATTTTTGAGAATTTAATATAAATAGAATTATACAAACTATTACTCTTAAAATCTCACTCCTTTCACTCTGCATAACTGAGATTCATCCATGCTTTGGATGTATTAGTAGCTCTTCCTTTTTATTGTTGAGTAGTTTTCCTTATGTGAATATATCACATTTTGCCTAACCATTCATCTGATGGGCATTTAGGTTGTTTCCAGATTTCCAATGAGCATACACTTTTATTTTTCTCATGTAAACAAATACCTAGAAATTTAATAACTGGGTAATATGGTAGATATATTTTAACCTCTTAAAAAACTGTAAACTGTTATCCCAGGTGGTTATACCATTTTATATTCCAAATAACAGCATCTGAGAGTTCTGTTCTTTCATATCTGTATCAATACTTGCTATGATAAGTCTTTTTTTTTGTATAATTTATTTTTATCTTATTTTTTCATCACCATTTATCCCCTGTAAACCCTCTTCCACCTCTATCCACCTCCTCTCCCCTGCAATCACCACATTGTTATTCATGTTCATGAGTTCTTTCTCACTTTCTCCTTTTTTGCTTACTCTCTCCACCCCTAGATTCCCCTCGGAGCTGTCAGCCTGCTCTCTATCTATGGGTCTGTCTCTAGTTTCTTGTTAGTTTAATATGTACATTAGATCCCACATATGAATGAAATCATATGGTACTTGTCTTTCTCTGGCTTATTTCACTTAGCATGATGTTCTCCAGGTCCATCCATGCTGTCGCAAAGGGTAAAATTTTCTTCTTTTTTATGACCAAGTAGTATTCCATTGTGTTAATATACCATAGCTGTTTTATCCACTCATCTACTGATGGACACTTCAGCTGTTTCCATAACTTGACAATTGTAAATAATACTGCAATGAATATAGGGGCACATGTATTCTTTTGAATTAGTGTTTTGGGTTTCTTTGGATAAATTCCCAGAAGTGGAATTGTTGGGTCATAAGGCAGTTCCATTTTTAATTTTTGAGGTAACTCCATACTGCTTCCCACAGTGGCTGCGTGAACCTGCATTCCCACCAACAGTACACAAGGGTTCCCCTTTCTCCACATCCTTTCCAACACTTGTTTGTTGATTTACTGATGATAGCCATTCTGACAGGTGTGAGGTGATATCTCATTGTGGCTTTAATTTGTATTTCTCTGGTGATTAGTGATATTGAGTGTTTCTTCATATGTCTATTGGCCATCTCTATGTCCTCTCTAGATAAATGTCTATTCAGGTCCTTTGACCAGTTTTTAATTGAATTGTTTGTTTTTTTGGTGTTAAGATTGATAAATTCTTTATAAATTTTGGATATCAACCCCCATCATATGTTTAGGAAAATATGTTCTCCCATTCACTGGGTTTTCTTTTCATTTTGTTGATGGTTTCCTTTGTTGTATATAGAAATGCAATTGATTTTGATAATTAATCTTATATCTTATAAGCTTTCTAAACTAACTTATTATTCTTAACAGTTTTAAAAAAATAGATTCCTTGGGATTTTCTAAAGATAAATCATGCTTGTGAGTAAAAACAGTTTTACTTCCTCTTTTCCAATCTGGATGTCTTTTATTTCCTTTCCCTGCATGATTGCATTGGCTTGAACCACCAGTACCAAAAAATAAATAGAAGTGGTAAGAGCACACAACCTTGCTTTGTTTCTGATCTTATGGAAAAAAAAAAAAAACTTGTCTTTCACCATTACATGTCTAGTTGGCTATAGAATTTATGTAGATGCCCATTTTAGATGGAAGAATTTCTATTCTAACTCTAATTAGCTGAGAGTTTTTATCATAAATGGCTGTTGTATTATAAGTGTTTTTTACACATCTAGAACTTCCTTCTAAAACATAAATTTAATCACTTGCTCCCTTGCTTAAAGACTATCAAAACCTTCCCATAGCCTTTTAAGTAAAGCCCAAGTTTCATACCATGGCATACATCTCTCACCACTTCTCGAACATACTCTATGCTATGCCACCACTGAACTACTTATAGTTTTGTGAATGTACCAATGCTATTTCAGGTCTCTGTGAATTTTCTCAGGTTATTTTTGCCTGGAATACTGTGCTCCTCATCCCTTAACCCTTAAACCTGTCCCACACACCCAATCATTAAAATGAACTCTGTCCTTTAAAATTCAATTGAAGATAACTTTCTTTGTGATCACAACTTCAGTGTTAAATCTGTATCCATGCCTCTACTGTTGACCTTGCATGTAATTATTTGTTTTACTTCTTTGTCTCCCTCTTCAAATGATAATGAGCAACTTAAAAAGTAGACCAGGTTCAGCAACATGCTTAATAGAAAGAAGTCCCTCAATATAAGTGAAATAACATCTGTGAAACTCTTTGAAGGTTGAGAAGTATTGCAGGAAATTCCTTTATAGAAACTGAAGACATTATTTTATATTATATTCTATTGTAAATATGAATTCCTTTCTAACAATGACTAATGCAATGCAAATATGCATAAAAAATACATATTACCACTATACTATAATTATTATCAGATCTCTGTTGATGCATTAATATATTCTTAAAGCCAATATCAAAATCCAGTCCTGCCCTGGCTGGTGTGGCTCGGTGGACTGAGTGCCAGCCTGCAAGCCAAAGGGTTGCTGGTTTGATTTCCAGTCAAGACACATGCCTGGGTTGCAGGCCAGGTCCCCAGTAGGAGGTACACAAGAGGCAACCACACACTGATGTTCCTCTCCCTCTCTTTCTCCTACCCTTCCCCTCTGTCTAAAAATAAATGAAATCTTTTTTAAAAAATCCAGTCCTATACTGTCCACTGGGGCTCCAGCAAGAACACCTTACATAACATTTTCAAGTATTAATTCATTAATGATCATGAAAACCTTATAGACAGTTCCTATTATTACCTCCATTTAAAAAAAATGAGAAAACAGAAGCATGGAGAAATTAAATCACAGAGCTGGAAGTAGTAAATCTTGTCTTTCAAACTAGGTAAGTCAGCTCTGAAACCTCTTCTTTTCATTTCTATGACATATTTAATAAAAAACCTTTGCAAACCACGTAGTAAAGTTACTGTTTCCATTCTGCTTTTTAAAACTATATTAACATATTATGCTAAATATATACTAACACATTAAGCTATATTAACATATTATTCATATGTATTATGCTGTATGCAAAAAAAAAAATATGGCTTCCAGATCCCCTGTAGTGGAATTATAAATATATTATGAAATGTAATAAACACAGAAATGTTCCTTATCTATTTGAAATGTACACTGACAACTAGTAATTCACAAGCTATAGCTTTTAAAACACTGGCTTAAAAACTTAACCTTCCCTAGATTTCAGCATTTTAGAAAATTCTGAAATAGAAGAGAATTTAAATTAATTCTATGAGACACATTGGGTATTATATGCTCACACCAGAGTTGCAATGACATTGTTGATTATTTGTATATTGGGTGTGTAGAATGCTCCACAAAACTGGAATACTCATCTGGATTTCACTTAGGGGTAGGAGAATAATTAAGAAAGATGTAAATATAGAAATATGGGCATTTCCTGGAGGAAGATGGCCACGTGGTAGGAGGGAGCAGATTCCATTTCCCCCTATACATGGGAGAGAAACAAACTGATCTACAGAGGAACAGAACAAGGAGCCAACAAAATCACAACAAATATGAAAATAGGATATCAAAAATTACAGTGGATATTGAAAAAACAGACGGTAAGGAGAGTGCTTCAGGATAATAAGGGCCCAGGGATCAGCGCAGGGATCAGCGCAGGGACCAGGGAGGTTGCAGTCCCCAGGCCCAGTACTCCCAGGTCTGCCTCAGGGAACTGGGGAGAAAGTGGGGTCAACTGCTCCCTCCCTGGCCAAACAAGGATTGAGCAGCACCAAGGGGAGGCCTCGTTGCTTGAAGGCACAGAGAGGGGAGTGAGAACTGAGGGACAATCACAAAGGGGTTGCAAGCACCCATGCATAGCTCTGGGAAGGGTGTGTACCCCAGCCTGCGCGACCAAGGGCAGCCTGGCCGAGCGCCCATACCGCCAATCTGGAAATAGTGTGGTTTTGTGGAAGACCCAGACCCCACAGCCCTGAATACAGAAAAGGCACAGGCGCTCACAGGATCCTGGAGCCCATGGCAGTGAACTCCGGGGAAGCGCGTGCCCCCTTGGGATCACCAGAGCTTACACCATGATCCCAGAAAAGGTGTGCGTGCTCCGAGAGAACCTGGAGCCCTTGGCGGTTAACTTGGGGGAAGTGCGTAACCCTTGCGATCCCTGCAGCTTACACCGTGAACCCGGAAAAGACGCAGGCGTTCTGCAGGATCCTGAAGCCCGCCAACCTGCAGTGGTGGGCTCTGGAGAGCATGCTTGTGAGCACCCAGACCCACACTCAGGGCCCTGTGGAGAGGCACCAGACCCGCTCTGGGGAGAGGGCACAGCTAGCCCTGGGGACAGTACTGGAGAGACTGACTGAGTCCTGACTGGGAAGGGTGAAAAGCATTCCAATCGCCCCTCAGCCTGCTGAAGTCAGCAAGACCAGAAATACTGATTTGGTTAGTTAGAAACCAACAAAAGGTTTTTGTTGTTGTTGTTGTTGTTGTTGTTTGATTGTTTGATTTTATCTTTTTTTAAGTAACTTTTTATTTTTTAATTCTTACTATTTTTATATCACTCAATTCCCTATGCTTCTCTTCCTTTCATCCTAATGTTATTCCTTCCTTTCCAAATTTATTTCTTCATTCCATCTTCTGCTTTTTTTCCTTTTTTTTGAACCTGCAAGTTACTGCAAATTTGTATTATCCTTTTTTCATTATTCTTACATTTTCTATTTTAATAGTATTTTGGTATTCCTCTTCTTTCTATATAGTCTTCTTTCGTTGGCTGATTATACTGTATTGTTTGATAAGTTTCCCCTGTTATCTCATTCATAGTGTATTGCTAATTTACTGTCCTTTATTTGTGTTCCATTAGTATACCTACCAAAGGTTCTATACTCCCTATTCATGTTATCTAGATCTCATAGATTCTGCCATATGATTGTTGCGTTAATATTACTGTAAATAAGATCTATTTTATACAATTGTAAATACTACACAACACCCCTCCCAGATCTCAGCCCACTTCCCGGTTTCCCCAACTCTATTACTGTAGTGGTTAACTCTATTCTCTTACACACTACACCTATTTACTATTCTTTACTCTTACCTTACATCAGAATCTGACCTCCCACAGCCTCACTGCTTTCTAGATACAACTAACAATCCTTTCCTCCCCAATAAGAGTATTATCTTCTTTCCATCCTTTCTAAAACATGGCTAGCGGGATAGAAGATCACGGTTAACACTACACGAAGCCAAAGGATCTCTCATCTCTTTTCTACTGGCTGCTACTGTAAATATCATAGAATACTCTCTTGCTGTCTTAAACCATTTTGCCTTACTCATCCAACAGATCACAAAAAAGAGTAGGGGGAAGCTTTGAACACTAGGATACCTGAAGGAGACGGCACCACTGAGTCTCACAGGTATTCTATGACAGAAGTTCACACCATAAACCCAGGGAACCAGATCAGATCAATTCAAGCAGAGGCTAACAAGAACAGTATCACAAACAATGAGAAGACAATGAAACAATCCCCAAATGAAGAGAAAGGAGGAAGCCTCAGAAAGAATGCTAAATGAAATAGAGGCAACTCAATTATCAGTTATTGAGTTCAAAGAAATGATTATCAGGAAGGTCAATGAGCTCACAATGAGCTTCCAGAAACTACAGGGAAGCTACAACGAACTCACTGCAAACTATATCAACACAAAAAAGGAAATAAAAACTATCAACAAGGGCCAAGAAGAAACAAAGAATACAATTTCTGGACTGAAGAACACAGTAGAAGGAATCAAAAGCAGGATCAATGAAGCAGAAGATCAGATCAGCGAATTGAAGGACAAAGTAGAAAAAAAAAAACACCCAGAAAGAGCAAGAAAAGGAAAAGAGGCTCAGAAAGAATGAAGAGGGATTAATAGAAATGCAAGATAATATGAAACGTAATAATATCCATATAATAGGGATACTGGAAGGAGAGGAAGAAGAGCAAGGGATAGAAAACCTATTTGAAAAAGTAATGATGGAAAACTTCCCATATTTGAGGAGAGAAAAAGTCACACAAATCCAGGAAGCACAGAAAATCCCAATGAAGAGGACCCCAAAGAGGCCCACTTCCAGACACATCATAATTAAAATGGCAAAGTTCCAAGAAAAAGAGAGAATCTTAAAGGCACCAAGGGAGAAACAGGAAGTAACATACAAGGGAGCCCCAATAAGGCTAGCAGCTGACTTCTCAATGGAAACACCCCAAGCCAGAAGAGAGTGGCAAGAAATATTCCAAGTAATCAGAACCAGAGGTCTAAAACCAAGGCTACTTTACCCAGCAAGGCTCTCAATCAAGATAGAAGGCCAAATAAGAAGCTTCCCAGAAAAAAGAAGTCTAAAAGAATATACCTCCACTAAACCAGCTCTGCAAGAGATACTAAAGGGACTGCTTTAAGGAAAGAAAGGAAAAGGGGGGGGAACACAGGTATTAAAATGGCAATGAATAAGTACCTATCAATAATAACCTTAAACATAAATGGATTAAATGCACCAATCAAAAGACATAGAATAGCTAAATGAATAAGAAAGCATGACCCACACATATGCTGCCTACAAAAGACCCACCTCAGGACCAAAGACCTACACAGGCTGAAAGCAAAGGGCCAGAAACAAATTTTCCAAGCAAATGAACAGAAAAGAAAGCCAGGGTAGCAATACTCATTTCAGACAAAATAGACTTCCAGAAAAGGGCCATAAAGAGAGACCCAGAAGGTCACTCTATAATACTCAAGGGAAGAATCCACCAAGAAGACATAAACATTGTAAATGTATATGCACCCAACATAGGAGCACCCAAATACATAAAGAAAATCTTAGAGGACTTCAAGAAAGATATTGACAGCAACACAATTATAGTGGGGGATTTTAACACCCCACTGTCGACAATGGACAGATCTTCCAAACAAAATAATAACAAAGATATTGAGGCACTGAATAATGCCCTACATGAAATGGACTTAACTGATATATACAGAGCCCTCCATCCCAAAGAAGCTAAATACACATTCTTTTCAAATGTACACAGAACATTTTCAAAGATAGACCACATGATAGGACACCAAACAAGCTTCAACAAATTCAAGAAAACTGAAATCATACCAAGCATTTCTTGGGATCACAAAGGACTGAAACTAGAAACAAACCTCAAGGCAAAAAACCCAAAACACTCAAATTCATGGATATTAAATAGCATGCTATTAAACAATGAATGGGTCAAGGATGAAATTAGAGAAGAAATCAAAAGGTTTCTGGAAACAAATGAAAATGAACTCATGAAAACCCAAAACTGATGGGACACAGCAAAGGCAGTCCTGAGAGGGAAGTTCATAGTGATACAGGCATACCTAAAAAAGATAGAAGCATTTCAAATAAACAACCTAACCCTACGTCTACAAGAACTAGAGGAACAACAACAAAGACAGCCCAGAGCAAGTAGAAGGAAGGAAATAACCAAGATCAGAGCAGAATTAAATGACACAGAGACTAAAAGCACAATTCTAAGGATCAATGAATCCAGGAGCTGTTTCTTTGAAAAGATAAACAAAATTGACAAGCCTTTAAGCAGGCTCATCAAGAAAAAAAGAGAGAAGACCCAAATAAACACAATCAGAAATGAAAGAAGACAGATTACAACTGATATCACAGAAATACAAAGGATTGCAAGAAATTACTACAAAGAACTGTATGCCAAATTTGAAAACCTAGGTGAAATGGACAAATTTCTAGAAAAATATAATCTTCCAAAACTCAATAAAGAAGAAGCAGAAAGCCTGAACAGACCAATAACAGCAGGTGAAATTGCAGCAGTAGTCAAAAAACTCCAGACACACAAAAGCCTGGGACCAGATGGTTTCACAGGAGAATTCTACAAAGCATTTAAGAAAGAGCTAACCCCTATCCTTCACAGACTGTTCAAAAAAATCCAAAATGATGGAAGATTCCCAAACTCTTTCTTCATTAGGATGAGGCCACCATCATCCTAATCCCAAAACCAGTCAAAGACACAACAAAGAGAGAAAACTTCAGGCCAATTTGCTGATAAACATAGACGCTAAAATCTTCAACAAAATATTGGCAAACCACATCCAACAATACATTAGAAAGATCATACACCATGAGCAAGAGAGATTCATCCCAGGAATGCAAGGATGCTTCAATATTCACAAATCAGTAAATGTAATACATCACAAAAACAAAAGCAAAGACAACAATCACATGATCATATCAATAGATGCAGAAAAAGCATTTGATAAGATACAGCACCCATTTATGATAAAAACGCTCAGCAAAGTGGGCATATTGGGAGCATTCATCAACACAATAAAGGCCATATATGACAGACCCACAGCCAACATCATACTCAATAAGCAAAACCTAAAATCTTTTCCACTAAGATCAGGAACAAGACAAGGCTATCCAATTTCACCACTTCTATTCAATATAGTATTGGAAGTTTTAGCCACAGCGATCAGACAAGAAAAAGAAATAAAAGGCATCCAAATCAGAAAGGAGGAAACAAAACTGTCACTGTTTGCAGATGACATGATAGTGCACATAGAAAGTCCAACAGACTCTGCCAAAAAACTGCTTTTCCTAATAAATGAATTTAGCAAAACAGCAGGATACAAAGTCAATATCCAGAAATCAAAGGCATTTCTGTATGCCAACAATGAAACAACGGAAGCAAAATCAAGAAAAAAAATCCCATTTGAAATAGCAAAAAAAATAAAATACCTATGAATAAACCTAACCAAAGAGGTAAAAGACCTGTATTCAGAAAACTACACAACACTGAAGAAAGAAATCAAGGAAGGCACAAACGAATGGAAACATATACCATGTTCATGGATTGGAAGAATTAACATCATCAAAATGTCCATACTACTCAAAGCAATGTACACATTCAATGCAATACCTAGTAAAGTACCAATGGCTTATTTCACAGACATAGAACAAACAATTCAAAAATTTATATAGAACCATAAATGACCCCAAATAGCTGCTGCAATTTTGAGAAAGAAGAGTAAAGTAGGAGGGATCACAATACCTGATAGTAAACTATATTACAAGGCCACTGTAATCAAGACAATCTGGTACTGGCATAAAAACAGGCACATGGACCAATGGAACAGAAAAGAGAGCCCAGAAATAAACCCAAGTCTCTATGGTCAATTAATATTTGACAAAGGGGGCAGCAACATAAAATGGAGTAAAAATAGCCTCTTCAACAAATGGTGTTGGGAGAACTGGACAGCTACATTGAAAAAAATGAAACTCAAGCACCAACTTACACTTTACACAAAAATAAATTCAAGGTGGATAAAAGATTTAAATATAAACCATGACACCATTAAAGTCCTAGAGGAGAACATAGGCAGGAAAATCTGATATTTCATGCAGAAACACTTTTACTGATATGTCCCCTACAGCAAGGGACATAAAGGAAAGAATAAACAAATGGGATCTCATCAAAATAAAAAGCTTCTGCACAGCTAAAGAAAACAGTATTAAAATAAAAAGAGAACCAACTGTATGGGAAAACATCTTTGCCAATGATACCTCAGACAACGGTTTAATCTCCAAAGTATATAAAGAATTTACACGACTCCACTCTAGAAGACAAGCAACACAATGAAAAAATTGGCAAAGGACCTGAACAGACACTTCTCTAGGGAGGACATACACAGGATCCAGAGACACATGAAAAAATGTTCAATGTAACTAGCTATCAGAGAGATGCAAATTAAAACCACAATGAGATATCACTTCACACCAGTCAGAATGGCCATCATAAACAAAGCAACAAACAACAAGTGTTGGAGAGGTTGTGGAGAAAAGGGGACCCTAGTGCACTGTTGGTGGGATTGCAGACTGGAACAACCACTGTGGAAAACAGTATGGAACTTCCTCAGAAAACTAAAAATGGATCTGCCTTTTAACCCAGCATTTCCACTGCTGGGACTATATCCTAAGAATCCTAAAACACCAATACAAAAGAACATATGCACCCCAATGTTCATAGCAGCACAATTTACAGTAGCTAAGTGCTGGAAGCAACCTAGGTGCCCATCAGTAAATGAATGGATCAAAAAACTATGGTACATTCACACAATGGAATTCTATGCAGCAGAAAGAAAGAAGGAGCTCCTACCCTTTTTGACAGCACGGAAAGAACTGAGGAGCATTATGTTAAGTGAAATAAGCCAGGCAGTGAAAGGAAAATACCATATGATCTCACCTTTAACAGGAACCTAAACAACAAAACAAAGAAACAAGCAAAATATAGTCAAAGCCACTGAAACAGAGGACAGGCTGACAGTGACCAGAGGGGAGAAGGGAGGGAATTTCAGGGGAGAATGGGAAGGATTTACAAAAACACATATAAAGGACACGTGGACAAAAACTAGGGGGGAGGTGGGAAGAAATGGGTGGGTGGGCTGGAATGGGATTAAAGGGCAGAAAACTGTAATTGAACAATGATTAAAATTTTTTTTTAAAAAGAAAGCTTTAATTAAAAAAATATGGGTATTAATTTGAGTCCCAAAATTAAATACCCTCAATAACTTTCCTATTACCAATTGAATCTAATTTTGAAGAAAATTAAGACTCATTTAGAAAACAGTATAAAAACAAGTTACCTGTAAATGATACAGAATTTTTTTGTTTTTTTCTATTTCTGATGTTTGTGATTGTTGTTGTTTTGCAACTTGCGCTACAGCATCAGTTAATGAAGATGTGTCTTGTTTAGCCAGAGCTAGAGAAAGGAATAACATGCATAATAAAAATTTAAAAGCAAACAAGTCATGTTTCTATACTCAGTCATAAAAAATGTGATGTTTTTTCATAAATAAATTCAGGGTTGGTAGTTTTTCCTTTCTGGCTATAAACAAAGCCAAATCAAATACCATAATAATAGAGAATTCAAAATAGCCTATTGCAATGTTAATACCTGTTTCTTTATGGAACAGTATAAATATTTTGACTGTACAAATTGTTTTTATCCAGACCACCATCACATCTCCTATAATTATACTGCTACTATAATAACAATATAGTGATTATAGTTGATGAATTTTCATTATAGACCTGCATTTTCAGGTTGTTATGCCTTTTCTAAACATTGAATAAGTTTCTTCCTGGAGAAATGTAGCAGCTTCCCAATATTCTAATTTGCTTATTTATTTTCTATTATTTCCATTATTTTATTTACTTTCTAACTTATGACTTTAACACAACTATCCTATCATGTACATTTTTGTTGCTGCTTGTCTTTCCATTATTGATTTCTAAAGATTGCTTTGTCACCTTCTTCAGGAGCTTGTTGATTCTTCCTTTCTTTGTTGCCTGACATTTTTCTGTGCCTTTTTCCCCTTCTTAGTTCACTTTCTTTACACCTACAAAATAATCAATGTTGATAATATTTCAGTTTTCATTTTTTGTTTCATACTTCTTAGTGATCCCAAAAGAAAATTAATTGCCAAATACCTCATAGGAAAGGCAATGACATTTCATCATTAATTTCAAGACTTAAATTACAGTAGTTACATAAGAGAGTTTTGGAGGAAAGGAAAAGTGTATTTGAATTTTGGTTCTGCTTTTTACTGTTATAATCTTGAGCAAGTTTCTTAACTTCTTTGGTCACCAGTATACTCATCTGTAAAACCTCACAGGACTGTTGTAATAATTAAGCTAATATATATAACATGGTTGGCACAGTAACTGACATACTTAATGAGTAATTAATTACTATGGATTAGTAGCTGGTACTTCCACTATTGTAATGAAATGGATTCTAAAACTGTAGCCAGAATCAGGCAGAAACAGTGCCAAACTGGATTAGCAATTTCTGCCTTGGGTATAAGTTGTAGAAAATACAGCCCTCCTATCAGTGCTATTCTGGCCTGAGTAAGCCCTATGCAACTTTAAAATCATATTTTAACCTCTATTATATCTAGGAGTAATTGATAAGATGAAGGGGTATTTTTCTCCTTTGAAAGATGGAAAAAAAGTGTTCCTTCCTTTACCAACACAGCAATTGAAAGCTAAATTGGCATAAAGACATTAGCATCTTTAGGAAAAAGAGTATTTGAATTTGCTTGTCCATTCCTATGCAAAAGAGATCATACAGATCTGCATGGTTAATAAAAGAAATTTAATGTTGTTAGATACTTCTCAAATTGTCATCTTCTATTAAACATTTGAACATATGAATTTCTTTATTTAAATGACATTCTTTAAAAAAATCTTAGTCAAATTTTATAGAACTTGTGAATATTTCCAATCATAAAAAAGTCATGATAAACTTTGCACACCAAAACAAGTGAAATATTACCATACAGTAAGGCATGTATATGGAAGTTCTACAATGAAATCTGCAAAATCACTAAATATCTTTCCTAAAGATTCATTAAATGCAAAATACTGATATACTAGTTACATGTGTTTTCCAAAAACAAAAACGTAAAAGGCTGAAACCTTATATATAAACAAAAGAAAAGAACAACAAAGTTAAATTGTTTCCTAAGTCAGGAGACTCAAATCTACCCAGAAATAATGAAATCTTGAGAACTTTACTCAGCACAGGGTCATAACCACCCCTCGGAATTTACGATTCTTTCTGATTTCTTCATGTCCCTTCCTTCCTCCAAATCTCACTTCAAATTTGCCTCCTTTATGATGTCTTCCCTGATACTGAGCCCGTTCATTCTGTTCACTCCATTAACCTATGACCTGTCTGCTTAACATACAAACTACCTCAGATTAATGTTAATAAATCCAAATCTGATTTTTATCTCTAGCTCTTTTGTATGGGTTTTATGATTGTAGACTTTATCCTTAACTCTACCTAATGATCTCAAAAATGCATATTTATATTTTCAGTTAGTTCTCTCAGTTGATTATAATGGTAAACAATTAGACTTCCAATCAAGGTGGCAGTGTAAATAAATGCAGTGCTCGCCTCCTCCAACAACCATGTTAAATTTACAACTAAACTACAGTACAACTATAATTCATAACCACCTGAAATCTAGCTGAATGGAAGTCCTACAACTAGGGATTTAAAGAAGAAGCACAGCAAGACTGGATAGAGGGGTAGAGATGCAGAATGAATTGGTCCCACATGTGATGGATAAAAATTGGGAGGAATATTTTGGCTGTGGAGGTCCCCACTGAGGAGTGAGGGACCCCAGCCATACACCAAGCCCCCCAACCCCACACCAGGCCCTCCAGCCTGAGGTTCCAGTGGCAGGAAGATAAGTCTCCATAATTTCTGGCTGTAAATATCAGAGGGGATTGAGGCTGAGGTAGACAGAGTGCTTCTAGAGTCCCAGAGAGTTCCTCTTAAAAGGGCTCATACATGGACTTAATTGGATTCACTCCTTCCGAGATCCAGTGCCAGGGCAACAGCTTGAAAAGCGCCAGGGACATATGGGGAGAAACTGAACTGTCTGGCATCAGAGTGAGAGCTGGGGGGTAGCTTGTGTCAGAGAGAAGTACTGGCAGAAGCCCTTCTTCCTTTACTGAGTCCTTCTGCTGTCCACAAAGCCAAATAGGTAGGCACCATATCTGAGTTTCACTCTACTCTTCTCACCATGGTGGTTTCGTGAGACTTTGCCTAACCCAACCTAAAGGTCCTTCTAAACTGTTTCCAGTAGCTTTTCCACATGAATGGTCTGTCTTGGCTCACACTTCAAAATTCCCTAAAATCTCTCAAACAAGCAGCATCTGGCCTCACAATAGATGGCCCCAGGGCCAGCATTAGTACCAGCAAGCCTTGATTCACACAGTGTGGCCTTGCCTGGGTACCTCCAAGCTTCCATCTGCAGGTTGCTTTGTAGCTCATGCGAAGTGGCCCCAGGGAGAATATAGGTGGCAACTGACCTTGGCCTGCAAAACCCTGGAGGCTCTAGAGCCAGTGCACCCAGTGGACAGCTTCAGATCATATTGAAGCATCACTCAATCACCTCCAGCAGTGACAGTCAAGGGGTGGACTCAGTGGGCATCAGAGCCCTGTCCTGTTCTGTGGGGTGGGCCCTTGCACTGCTAATCCTCCACAGTGGTCAGAGGTTAGTAGTCAGTGGCCACAGCCAGTCCTTGCAGCTAATCAACCTTGGGGTAAATCCCTCTCATTGATATGCCAACAGCAATCAAAGCTCAGCTACAACAGGAAGGTGTACACAGCCCACATGGTGGTCAGGGGCACGGAAGGGGTACACCTGGAATGCCCTGCTTGGGTGATTGTGAAGGCTGTGCCATTGGCCTTTCAGAACATTTACAATATTATGCCACTCTACCAAGCCCAGGAGATGTAGCAACTCTACCAAATAAACACAGGGAGGCGGCCAAAGTGAAGAGACAAAGAAACATGTCCCAAATAAAAGGACAGAACAAAACTCCAGAAAAAGAACTAAACAAAACAGAGATAAGCAATGTAATAGATGCAAAGTTCAAAACACTGGTTATAAGGATGCTCACTGAACTTAGTGAGAACTTCAACAGCATAAAAAAGGACATGGAAACCATAAAAAAGAACCAGTCAGAAGTGTAGAATATATGAACTGAAATGAAGAATAATTTACAGGGAATCAACAGTACAGTAGATGAAATTGAGTCAAATCAGTGATTTGAAAAATAAGGAAGCAAAAAAATCTAATCAGAACATCAAAAAAGAAGAAACAATCCCCCCCAAATGAGGATAATGTAAAGGAGCCTCTGAGACAACTTCAAGCATACCATTTGCATCATTGAAGTTGACAATATTTGCATTATTAAAGTGTCAGAATGAGAAAAGAGAAAGCAAGAAATTGAAAACCTGCCCTGACCAGTGTGGCTCAGATGGTTGGGAACCATCCCACAAAGTAAAAGGTCACCAGGTCCATTCCAAATCAGGGAGCATGCCCAGGTTTCAGGTTTGGTTCCAAGCTGAGGTGTATATGAGAAACAACCAATTGAGTTTCTCTGCCTTTCTTTCATCCCCCCTTGCCCTCTCTCTAAAAATAAATAAATAAAATCTTTTCAAAAATAAAAACCTATTTGATAAAATAATGACAGAAAACTTCCCTAACCTGGTGAAGGAAATAGTCATTTAAGTCCAGGAAGCACAAAAACTCCCAAGAGATATAAACCCAAAGAGGCCCACACCGTGACACATCATAATTAAAATATAAAAGATTAAAGGCAGAGAAAATCTTAACAGCAGCAAGAGAAAAGCAGTTATCTACAAGGGAGTTCCCATAAGACAGTCAGTTGATTTCTCAACAGACCTTTGAAGGCCAAAAGGGATTGACATGAAATTTTCAAAGTGATGAAAAGCAGGGACCTACAACCAAGATTATTCTACCTAGCAAAGCTATCATTTAGAATTGAAGGACATATGAAGAGCTTCCCAGACAAGAAAAAGTTAAAGGAGCTCATTACCACCAAAGTAGTATTGCATGAAATGTTAAAGGGTCTCCTTCAAAAGAAAGGAAAAGATTAAAATATGAACAATAAAATGGCATTAAATGCATATCTATCAACAATTGAATATAAAAAAACAAAATAAGCAAACAAGCACAATAGAAACAGTCTCATAGATACAGAGAACATTTTCATGGTTGCCAGATGGAAGGGGGCTTATGGGGATGAGTGAAAAAGGTAAAGAAAGGGATTAAGAAGCACAAATTGGCAGTTACAGAATAGTCATGGGGTTATAAAGCACAGCAGAGGGAATACCGTCAATAATATTCTAATAACTATGTATTGTGTCAGATGGGTACAAGATTTATCAGGAAGACAAATTAGTAAATTATATAATGTCTAATCACTAGGCTGTACACCTCAAACTAATATAATAATGTATGTCAACTATAATTGAAAAACAAAAATGACTTAAATTTTTAAAAAGGTGAATGATTATATAATTCTTATTTTGTGTCAGACTCTGTTCTAAGTGCTTTAGATGAAAAAAAACAAAAGCAAATCTTAATAGTAATTTTGTGCATGTATAAAAACTTCACAAATATTAACTTTCAAATAATAACTCATTTAATCCTATGAGTTAGTACTATTATTATAATTTCTATTTCACAGAGAAATACAGTAAGCACAAAGAAATCAAGAAATTTACCCAAAGTCACACAGCTTTTAGAGATTTTATTTGAATTCAGGTAATTTGTCTCTAAGTTTCATGTTCTTGACCAGTGTGTTAGACTACAGAGATTATAATTTTTTTAAAGGAACAGTAATATTTTATGTACCACTCTAAAATCCAACTACTTTTGTATTCTTACACTGCTAGAATATCAATGTAATTAACCCTCTCCTTCCCATTTCCACATTTCTTTTTAGGGGAACTATTTCAGTAAAGTCTACCAATGAAACTGCTTCAGTTCCTACAGATCTCCAGTGGCTTCAACACCACAATTTGTACGACTGAAGAGGAGACAGTGAATTCTTCATGTTCCTGTTAAGTTCCTTCTAGGTTAAGTTACCTTTCTGGTGGGTCCTGTTTCTCTCTCCTCCAAATCATAGTGTCATCACCACGATCTGCTTAAGACACTGTGGGCATTATTCCTATTATACCCCACATGTCTGTTAACCTTACTCACTAGAAGCCTAAGGCCCCCGGGTCATTCCTAATCATGAAGGTCATCCTAATAAGGCTCAGAAAGTTCCTTGAGCTGATATGATACCCACTCCCCAATTCTTTTATATCCTTCCATTGTGAACCCTGGAATTCTCAGTCCATTTGCAGCAAAATCAGCTACATCTTCAAGCTCTTCAGTGTACTCTTCTTTCACTCTTTTTTTTTCCAGTTATAACTGAAATCTTCAAAGATAGTACTTTCTTATCCTCAAGCCATTAAGTCTGGAGGTAAGGCATTGTCCTGTTCTCCATTACTACTGTCAAACTATTATCCTCTTCTTTCCATAAACTACTTAGTTTCTTTGAAGTTTATGCCATCAGGCTACTATATAAGCTTTACCCTTCCCTGCTGTTATCAGTCGGCTTCTAGATCTCTACTCTTTACTCCTATATTATATCATCTAATTTACTGTGTCTCTATTGCTACTCCTCTTCTATTTCTTTGGGATTCCAACATCCACACAATGGTACTTCTCATATCTTGACCTCTTAGTTCTTTAAAGTATTCTTTCATCTATCCTCCCCACCCATCCACAGACTATAACTATACCTCACTCATAATCTCAAATTCAAACTCTTCAATTTCAGCTCATTCCTCCTAGTATTCTGACTATAAGAGCTGTTCAATCACATTGACTCTTCTACATTTTCACACTCCCTTGTCTTATCATATATTCAGTTCACACCTTACCTGGCTTAGATTCCTTCAGATTCACCCTCACTTCTATTATAGCACTCTCACTATCCTACTTCCCTGGAAAAATCCTAACCAGCTGCTTTACACATACTCTAGTAGCTGAAATGCCTCAAAAATACCTATTCTGTGGTCTCATTTTAAATTCAAAACTATTTGTATCAAGTGGACCATTGATGCTGGCCAGTAGAATTCACCAAGTTTCACAGGTATTGATTTTGTTCCTTGTCTGTCTTCAAACTTCCCACATCTTTCCCATTCCTCTTTTAGTTGATAACCCAGCTACTTATGTAACTGAGAGTAGAAAAATCAGAGCAGATGGTAAACCACACCGCATCTACCAGTCTTCTTGCACCTGTACCTATAGCTATTCTTTTCTTGCAATGAATAAAGTGTCCTTGTTTCTACATAAGGTAAATCCTACACTTTTGTACTCCTTTCTGTTCTACTCAAGGACATTACTACTTCAAATGTTACAGCAACAGAATTTCTTTCTTAACTTAGTCAAAAATATTTAATCTGAACAACTCATGGTAAAATTAACAATAATAATCACCCTTGCTTTACCCTATAACCTCCTTCAGCTATTCTTTGGTCTTCATAGCCAAGATGTTTGCTGTCTACTTCCTTTCCTATTATTCTTATTAAACCCATTATAATTAATCATTCACCACTCAACCTTTAAAGTTCTATATTATACATCTGAAACTAATATAATATTGTATGTCAATTATAATTAAAAATAAATGTAAAAGAGATAGGCAAAGTTATGTTGCAATAATAACCTCAAAATCTCACAGGCTTAAAATAGTGAAAGTTTGTATCTTATGATGCTCTATGTCAATACAAGGTTGGCAGGGAATTACTTCCCATGATGGAGGCTCCATCTTTTTTAACTTTTTTTATTGTTGTTTAAATACGGTTGTCTCCATTTTCCTCCCACCACTCCCATCCACCCCACCCATCCCCACTTCCCACCCCTGATCCTACCCTCCTTTGGTTTTGTCCATGTGTCCTTTATAGATGTTTCTGAAAACCCTTCCCCCTTTCCCCCCATTATCCCTTCCCCTGTCCTCTCTGGTTACTATCCACTTGTTCTTAATTTCACTTTCTCTGGTTATATTTTGCTTGCTTGTTTGTTTTATTGATTAGGTTCCACTTAGAAGTGAAGTCATATGGTATTTGTCTTTCACTGCCTGGCTTATTTCACTTAGAATAATGCTCCCCAGTTCTTTCCATGCTGTCACAAAGGGTAGGAGCTCTTTCTTTCTTTCTTTCTTCTGCATTGTATTCCATTGTATAAATGTACCATAGTTTTCTTGATCCACTCATTTACTGATGGGCACTTAGGCTGCTTCCAGCACTTGGCTATTGTAAATTGTACTGCTGTGAACATTGGGGTGCATAGGTTCTTTTGGATTGGTGTTTCAGGGTTCTTAGGGTATAATTCCAGCAGTGAATTTGTTGGGTCAAAAGGCACTTCCATTTTTAGTTTTCTGAAATTTCATACTGTTTTCCACAGTGGCTGTACCACTTTGCATTCCCACCAACAGTGCACTAGGGTTTCCTTTTCTCCACATCCTCTCCAATACTTGTTGTTTGTTGATTTTTTTATGATGGCCATTCTCACTGGTGTAAAGTGGTATCTCATTGTGGTTTTAATTTGCATCTCTCTGATGGTTAGTGACACTGAGCATCTTTTCATGTGTCTCTGGGCCCTCTGTATGTCCTCCCTAGAGAAGTGTCTGTTGAAGTCCTTTGCCCATTTTTTAATTGGATTGTCTGTCTTCCTGGAGTGGAGTCATGTGAGTTCTTTATATAATTTTGGAGATCAAACCCTTGTCCGAGGTATCCTTGACAAATATGTCTTCCCATACAGTCGGTTCTCTTCATTTTAATGCTGTTTTCTTTAGCCGTGCAGAGCTTTTTATTTTGATGATATCCCATTTGTTTCTTCTTTCTTTTATGTCCCTTGCTCTAGGGGACATATCAGTGAAAATATTGCTGCGTGGAATATCTGAGATTTTCCTCCTATGTTCTCCTCTAGGACTCTTGTAGTGTTACAACTTACATTTAAGTCTTTTATCCACCTTGAATTTAAATGTTTTATTATTTTTTTATAGAGGGGACGGGAAACATCAATGTGCAGTTGCCTTTGAGCACCCTCCACTGGGAACCTGGCCTGCAACCCAGGCATGTGCCCTGACTGGAAATGGAATTGGTGACCTTTTGGTTCACAGTCCCACGCTCAATCCACTAAGCCACACCAGCCAGGGCTTATCCACCTTGAATTTATTTTTGTGTATGGTGTAAGTTGGTGATCAAGTTTCTTCTTCTTCTTCTTCTTCTTTTTTTTTTGCATGTAACTGTCCAGATCTCCCAGCACCATTTGTAAAAGAGGCTATATTTACTCCATTTTATGCTCCTGCCCGCTTTGTCAAATATTAATTGACCATAGAGACTTGGGTTTATTTCTGGGTCTCTAATCTGTTCCATTGATCTATGTGTCTGTTCTCATGCCAGTACCAGGCTGTTTTGATTACAGTGGACTTATAATACAGTTTGCTATCAGGTCTTGTGGTCCCTCCTACATTCTTCTTCTTTCTCAAAATTGCTGTGGCTATTCAGGGTCATTTATGGCTCCATATAAATTTTTGAAATGTTTTTTCTATATCTGTGAAATATGTTATTGGTGTTTTAATAGGGATTGCATTGAATCTGTAAATTGCTTTGGATGGTATGGACATTTTGATGATGTTAATTCTTCCAGTCCGTGAACATGGTACATGCTTCCATTTGTTTGTGTCTTCCTTAATTTCTTTCTTCAGTATTGTATACTTTTCTGAGTACAGGTCTTCGCCTCCTCGGTTAGGTTTCTTCCTAGCTTTATTTTTCTGGTTGCTCTATCAAATGGGATATTTTTCCTGATTTCTGTTTCTGATATTTCATTGGTGATATACAAAAATGCCTTTGATTTCTGAATACTGAATATATATCCCACTGTTTTGCCAAATTCACTTATGGTTGAGTAGTTTTTTGATGGAGTCTGTAGGATTTTCTACATACACCATCATGTCATCTGCAAACAATGACAGTTTTTCCTCTTCCTTCCCAGTTTGGATGCCTTTTATTATCTTTTTCTTGATAGAGGTTCCATCTTAATATGAGCTTCCACAATTAACATGATAGAGGAAAGGAAACATGGGAAATTATGCTTTCAAAGTCTTCTGTTCAGTAATGACACACATAATCCCTACTTACATTCCATTGACCAAAGCCAGCTTGTGGTCACACCCAAGTTTAGATAATAAGGGAGTGATTTCCGCTATACAGCAAGAAGAATGGAATCAGAATACCAGTGAACAGCCTAATAACAACCACAACCCTACTGCTGCTCTTTTTCTGTAGATAGCTATGTGCCTATCTCTGCCAGCCAGATTCAAGATGCTAGCATATTCACATTTTAGGCATTACAGCCTAAAACAAGTTCATTTGGATGAGATTAGAGATAGATATGAGAGAACTTCCTTATCCTGTGTGTCCTGTTATCAACAAGGCCTTCATAGTATCTTTTCTGGGTTCTTCAGGAGTAGAACACAGACCTATAATAATCCTTGTCTGCAGGAAAATAGTAGTTGGATGTAAGCTAGTAAGTGGGTTTTTCCCTGGAGACCTTGGTAGGTGTCAGACTAAGCAAATATGACTATGTACAAATAGCATACTCTTAACCACTGTGCTTTACCATTAAAAAAACAGACTGTGCCCTGGCTGGTGTGGCTCAGTAGCTGAGTGCCAGCGTGTGAATCAAAGTGTTGCCAGTTTGATTCCTTGTCTAGGTCACATGCCTGGGGTCAGGCCAGGTCACTGGTAGGGAACACATGAGACAGAACCACACATTGCTGTTTCTTTCCCTCTGTCCCTCCCCCTCTCTAAAAAATAAATAAAATCTTTTTTAAAAAGATTGTTTTTTCTTTTAAGCCTTGTAACTTCACTAATATAATAAAAAGTGAAACTCACAATTTTCATTCTTTCAATAAGAATCATTTGAAGGCCTGCTTGAAAGATCCTAACCACAATACTATCGACTCTTTAGTAGCAATAAAATGCAAGTTTATGGAGAAAAATATCACATATATCTAAGCTTACTTTTATTTTAGATGGTCAACTACTACATGGCTCACTGTCTACAACCCACCTCTCTAGAATCATGTCACATAATATTCCAAGTAAACAAATATGTTCAAGGCATCATGAAGGTGTGGTAATTTAGAAAGTCATGAACATATGTCAATCTCATCTGGAAAGCACCTGCTTTACATTTTCAATTTATCTCCCAATTTAAATAATAAAGTGTTTTATTATTCTTACTCATGAGGTATTACCTCATGAAGCCACACAGATGTGAGGAGAAATTAGAATTGTTAAGTACATTAAGTTACTGTTAGTCTATATCAGTCAAACTCCCAAACTGGTTCCCCATCCCCACATCCTTTAAAACTTCACCCAATAGCCATTAAAGAGTGTGAGTTGCCCCTCTTTACATCTCCTTTTACTAAATTTGGTTTCCTGATTTTTTTCACTCTTCATTCCTTGTTTCATTTCTTGGCCATCACTACATATTTCTCAAGCTGGGCATTTGGCTGACCCGACTTCCCTTCGTAACTGCAATTTGCTTCTACCCTGAAGATTACCTGCTTCCAAGTACACTGGGTATATATTATACAAAATTCCAATGGGTCCAAGGTTGCATAATAGTCACAGATTGGTTGACTGACATCCCTAACAGGTTTCACTTATGCCTCCTCATCATCAGCTAGAGCCAAACATAAACTTCTCAGAAATTACTTCTTGCCCAGAGTGGAGTTCCATACCAATGGAAAGATACTGCTAAGGTCATTCAGTCCCATGCTTTCATTTTTAATAGTGACTTTATGCTTTGTAGATTCTCTTTGCAAAGCTGCCAGCTGAAAATGTGATCAAAATGCTAAATTTACTGAATACCAAAATAGATAGCCAGACTTCCTCATGAGAGATTTTTGGAGTTCTCCTCACTCTTAGTTTAAAAAAAAGTTCTTATCAAAGTATCTATGACCTCTATGTTGCTACATTCAGTGAACAAGTTCGGTCCTCATCTTTCTTGACCTACCTGTATCATGTGACATATCTGATCATGCCCTCCTTCTTGAAACACCATACTTTTTGGTTTCCTTTGCTGGTTCCTCCTCATCTTTGTCATCTATGTTAGTGTTCTGGTGCTCAATTCTCAGGCCTTTTATTTTCCATATACTCACTCTGCAGGGGATGCTATCCAGTCCCATAGCTTTCAAATCCATTCATAGGCTGACAACTTCTAAGTTTACATGTCTAACCTAAACATCCCTCTTGAGCTCTAAACTGATACCATATTGCCTGATGTCTGCATTTGGATTTTTTATACGCATTTAACTTAACATGTTCCAAACTGAACTCTTGATTTCTCTGTCCACTGGTATCCATCATGTTCACAGAACCTGCTTCTTCAGAGTCTTCTCCATCTCAATAAATTATTGGTTCATTTTTCTTGTTCAGGCCCAAAACCCTGAAGACATTAGCAGGGAGGTCTCTAATAGGGTGTAGAGCCAGGGGCAACTGAACCAGACTTGCTTAAGATAATCATAAATGAGACCTCATTGTTGGTGGTTCACAGGTCCTTTGGGAAATCCTCCCAAAGTATGTGGTTCACCACTGCTGCCCCAATTGTTTTACCCAAAGAACCAGCCAGAATCTTGACTCTTTTCTTTCTCTTACAAGGTACATGCAATTCTTTTAGCAAAGCTCATTGGTTCCACCTTTGAATTTCATTGCAATCCAATCACTTCTCACCACTTCTAAATACTACCTTAGTAGAGAAGCCTTCCCTGGTAAGTCTCTCAAAAAAACAAACAACAACAAAAAAACATGACTTTCCCTCCTTTATACTCCATTTCCTTAACCTACCTCATTTTTTCTAAATAGCATTTATTATCACTTGCATCTTATACATTTATTTCTTTTCTACCTTCTTTTACTAATATAAGTTCCATTAGGGCAGAGACTTAGAACAGTGCTGGGCACATAATAAGTTTCTAATTCTACTCTATCACCACTCCAATTCAGTTCTACTGATAATGCTCCTAAAACCGTGTTCTGATCATGTCAATACTACAACCAATCTTTCAACTCTCTCTTAGATGGCATCTTCTGTAAGATGTCTTTCTTGATCTCCCTGAATAGATGTGATTTCTCTCTCTCATACAATTGTTTCTATATCTTTATTATATCATCACTTATAACAGTAGAGTTCCCAGAATAATATAGAGCTTATTCTTGAATCTAGGTTGTACCACTTACTAGTTTATTAGGTTAAATTCTTTATGACCCAGACCTCAGAGTCCTTATCTGTAAATGAGAATAACAGGAGTACTTGGCCTTGTTAGGATTACTGTGAGTACTAAATGAAATAATACATGTTGTAAAGCATTTAGAAAAGAAGTTCTGCTATATAACACATTTTAAATATTATTTCCATTATTTTATATTATATTTCTCCATTAGACTGTAAGCTCCAGAAAGGAAAATACAAAGTCTTACTCATTTCTGTGTTCTCTAAAGTATTTGATAAACAAACTTTAAAAAGGAAGAAAATTAGATTTATACTATAAAAAATAAAGTGACTGGTCCTTCTTGATCTATATTCCTAAAGCAACATAAATTGAAGAATTCCTGGGATGATCTTTATTTAAACCACGTATCCATGTAAAAATATCTGCTTTAAAATTGGGAAAATTTTAGGGTTTTTTTATGATTTTCTATTATATAATAGACAAAATGTAAAAATGAAAACAAACTACTGCCATCTACTGATAATTCATTACAACTGTATAAAGCAAAACAAAAGTTTAGAGACTAACTAGATGTTATCAATTATTCTTTCATTCAAACCACATATGTGGATACATATTAAATGCAAGGCATAATAGGAAATATAAAAATGAATTAAGCAACTGATTCTAAAACAAATAAACCTATAATACCTAAAGTATTTGATAGTAAATATACAAGCATTAAATATAAAACTAAAGTGTTTAAAAAAAAACTTTCAACTAAAAAAGCTTTACAGAAAACAATGCAATGGAAATACTATAATAAACTACCATTCTTCTATATTAACTATAGTTAACATTTGTTGGGTATTGACTAACCAGTATTTTTTAAGTGCTTTTACATGGATTATCTTTTTTTCCTCTCAGAGCAACCCTACAAGCTAGATTTTATTTTTACTTATATTTTATAGATGAGAAAACTGTGACTTGAAGAAATTAGGAAATATGCCAAAGGTCATATATCAAACAAGTAGAAAGGATGGAATTTGAAGCAATTAGGATCCAAAGTACTATTTACTAGGTACTTAATATATAACAAAACACTATGATAAGCATGATTTGTGCATGATCTCATTTGAATTCCAGAGACAAGCTCCTGTACTTGGCACTTGGGAGATATTAAAAATGCCATGGTTCCAGCTTTTGGTAACTCATTATCTGATACCTTATTCCCAAGTTAATGAGCAAAATAAAGCAAGCCTGTCAAACTCCACTGGGGCTTTAGAGAGCTTTTGGATTAGAAGAATTAAGAGGAGGCTACTGTATGTGTGCACCATGTCACATAAGCATCATTTTCCATTTTGAATGGAAAAATCTGGTGTGTGAACTTACCAGGTAGTTTAAGTAATTAAGTTCATAATTTCATCCTACCCACCTTAGAGTAGATATTTCAGTTAAAAAAGCAAGGAGAGAAAAATATAGATAATTTTCACATAAGTGTGAAATTGTTTTGTTTTGTTTTCTAAGGGGGAGAGGAAGTTTAATATTAAAGCTAACATTCAATTGGGTAAGCTAAAAACTTAACCTGGGGAAAGATGAGATAAAATTTTTTTCTGGTATCAAGGGAATTTAATATTATGGTCTATATTTATAATAAGTATGATAAAATCAGAACTGGTGGTTCAATTTCAACAATAAATTAAAGAGGTATAATGAAGAAAATGTGACATACTGCATAAATGAGTAATAATAAAAAATACATACTTCATGGTAAAAAAGACTGTAAGTCTTTTCAACCAATGTTTTCAGTAAGCTATAACATCATCAGAATCACCCAAAACGAATTAAGAATTAAATCATTTAAAAATTGCATACCTATTATATATCAATGTCTTAAACCTGCTGAAACTACAGATTGTTCTCTTTTTTGGCTAGGAAATGAGATTAAAGTGTCAGAATGCTAAAAACAGAAAGAAACCAGACAATTTGTATTATTCCTTAATTTTGTATCATATACAATATTCATATATTATCCATGATGCCAATAGCTTTCTCCTAAAGGTGGGATGTCTCTGAATGTACAGATAATACTGGACTACCAAAACATCTCATTTTGGGATGTATACATACAAGAATTAGTGTGTAGCTTGAATTCAAGCTTTAAGAGACCATTCAAGCAACTGTTTGAAAAAAATATATAGGCCCTTGGTGAAATGTAGTCATAACCTATCCGCTTTTCTAATTCAGGACAGTAAGGGGAAAGGTCTTTTTAAAAACTCTATAAATAAATAACCATGATTCTAAAATAAGAGGAGCTTGTAATAGGTTCCAGGGTGACCCCCCCAAAAAAACAGGTCCATGTCCTAACTACTAGAACCTGTGAATGTGACCTTATTTGGAAAGGGCCTTTGTAGATTAAGGTAAGGATCTCAAGATGAGATTTTTCTGGATTTAGAGTGGGCCCTCTTTTCAATGACAGGTGAGGGACTGAATATGCAGTCACCAGACCACATATAAAAATAGAACTCTGACCTATAACTTGAACCAAACAACCCAGAAAACCACCATCCACCCACATATTATCTACAGTAACCAAACCAGGAAGCCATCTGTAAAGTTAACCTGTAAATCAGACTTTTAGGATTTTAGACCACTATCTCTAATAATAATTGAGGAAAACAAACAATAAACCTTGTAACAACTGGTCCAAAATGTCCAGTGTTTGATTAGTAACTGACAACTTCTCTAAGTTTTGTCCCCACTTCCACCTTGGGACCAACCAGAGAAAAACAAATATGCATCACACATGTCATCCTGCTTTGAATTAGACCACCTACAACTTCCCCATGCCAACAGCCTCCAATCAGGGCACACCTGAAGATTTCCCTTTTTTCCACGATAAAGTTTTCCCACTCCTATGCCTGCCTTAGTGGCTGACTCCCTTGCTCTAGAAAGCTCTGAATGAATAGCCTTTGTTCTCATATGGTTGGCCTGTCTTTATTTCCACACAGGTGCTCTTATTTGAGAAAGAGGGAGATTTGAGGCTCAGACACAAAGGGGTAGACCATGTAAGGATGAAGCCAGAGAGCCCCAAGTCATGGAACCACCAGCAGCTGGAAGAGGCATGGAAACCTCTGAAGGGAGCATGGTTCTGACAAAACCTTGATTCGAGACTTCTGCCTCCATAACCATGAGAGAATACATCTTTGTCATTTTAAGCTATCCAATTTGTGCTAATTTGTTATGGCAACTTTAGAAAAACAACAGAGCTTTTAAAAATATTTGCATGTTATATATCCTTTTCTGGAAGTACCCATAAGCCTTAATGTAAATGGCTTAAAAACAACTGTTCAGATTTTTTTAATTCCTCTTGTGTTCATGAGAAGATTTACATAGTGATATGAGAATGTCTGGGATTTTCCCAATGGTTCCCCGTAACAGGCACTATCTCTGCCCTCAAAATGCTCTAAGTCACTACAAGGAGATAGACACATAGTCAAATACTTAAAATGTAGGAGGTACAATAAATACAGAATAAGTCTAATTACATTTAACCTCTAACTAATGAACTCATCCTATTTCTTTTGTAAATCATAAGCTGCTAATTCCCATATCATGCTGAATACTGAATGGTTAGGAAGCTACTTTATAGTGAGTCTGCCCATTTCTGATCCTACCAGTTGATGTGTACAATCTACCAATGATTTATTTGTGTATGTTCCTGAGCCTGCTTATATCAGTTGTACTTGTTACTATGCTTTCATAACTTAATTAAATGTTATGTAAACCAATTAAATAGTGTGGAAATACAATGAAATCTTGGGATAGCTTAACTGATGGTTTGGAGGTATAGTTCATGTAAGACATACAATGTAGAACTCTTACCAGCCGGGCACATGCAAACAAATGGCCTTGGACTTTCTCAACCCAGTGACAAATGAGAATATGGTTGTTTTAGGTTAAAACAAAATATTTAAGGTACTTATGTTATACTTTTTCATGGCTATCTGGTTTAACTGACTTTTCGTTTTAACACATGTATTTAGATAAATTATATGCCAGCAACTTTACCCTTATAACATTTCCATGTTTAACCCATTTTTAAAAATTTATTGTTTGGCTATGGGTCCAGGTAGCTCTATGAAAGGGCTCCTTCTCTATGAACAAAATGCTAAAGAAGAAGCAATTAATTGTACTTGATGAGGAGATGGGAATTCAAGAGAGGTTATGTTTGAACTTGAAGAGTCTTGAAGGAGAAACAGTCAAATAACTATATGAAGATAAGGTTGTTCTAACTTGAAGAAATAGCAAATGTAAAGGATGGAATCATGTGGCCCTCCCAAGGAACAGCCTTGAGTTTGAGTGGCTTGGGAATAGGGAACTTGCTTTTGCAAACCTAATTATGTATTTGACTCATCTGTAGAGCTGAAAACAAAACAAAACAAAACATGCCCAGGCTTGACTCCCAGAGATTCTGTTTCAAATGTATATCTGGAGTGAAGCCTCTGGATTTATTTATTTATTTTTCTAAAGTTGTACTTGTCATTCTGAAGTGCAGAGAACCACTGGAGTTGAGGTAAGAGTATTACCAGGTGGGTGTTAGGACCAGATGCTGAAAGAAAATAGTATGTCAGTAATATAGAATGACAAACTCTCCCTTCCCTGACAGCTTTCCTATGTTGAAATATTTCTTTAATTTTTACTGTAACATGAAAGAAAGTGTCACTACTGTAACATGCCACTACTGTAACATGAAAGAAAATTAATTCCCGCCATTGTCTACTAAAACAGGGATAAATGTGTTAAACTGGCTTTTCAACTAAAAGACTACTTTCCCTTAAGGTGATATTTAACATAAAACAAGCTGAGGGCAGAGGGTGCACTTTCTGATCAGGTATACAATCTACCACTCAGGGATCTTAACAAACGTCCAGCAAAAATAACGAAAATACAAATTTTGACAAAAACATCTGTCAGGAATATTAAACAGTAGGCTCCGATTCTGAGTTGGTGATCTCATTCTCTAATCAAATAGAATAGAGGCACTCGCTCCCTCCAAGTGCTGTTCTAAACTCCCAGACAGCCAAGAAAATTATTTATTTCAGGTAAAGGTTCTTCAGCCTTTACCATCTGAGCAATTATAAAATAAAAGGGAGCTCTTCCTGCCATCATGACCAACCCACTGAAAATATCCTTTCTTCTACTCTTGGAAGGTGGAATATATTCTCCCTTTACCTTAGCATTAGTCTTTTGCTTAATGTCTGTTTAATTTTTTTAAAAAAAGTGAATGTTACATTCTTTGAGGGCTGATAAAGGACGCTAATTTGCACCTTTATCACCATTTTAATGTGACTTCTAACTTTTTACTAGTGGCATACATTTTTAAAAGGGTATACAGGACATCTGTCAACACGAAGGAACTGTATGGTGTTGGTACAGTCAGTAAGGCAGGGAGAATCAGAAGAAAAAAGGGAAGTAAGGTTCAACCAACTCGTTTTTGGAAATAAAAACGGAGGAAAAAGAAAACCTTGGATGTAACAAACTACCAAGTGCTAAAAAAAAATGCGGTTCTCAGGCCCGTGCTCTGGTGACTGCGCCAAGCGTCCAGACCACACTTCTGGGACAGAGACCCGTCCCCAGTGGAAGGTAAAGCGGACGTGGGATGACAGCTTCCCGAGGCAGGAGGGGGTCAGTGCCTTGTGCCCGGGTGTCTCCGCCACCCGCGCCCCTCCAGCCCACGCGCCTCCCGGGCCCCCAGCCCGCTGACCGCTGGCTCCGGTGCGACTCCCTTCCGGGCTCTGGTTCCCGTTCCTCTTCCCCAGCTGGGCCTCGGGAGCGTGCTCGAAGGGCCGCCCTGACCCGGAAATGCAGAGGCAGCCGCAGGCGCTGCGCTCAGCAACTCCCGGGATTCCGGGGCACTGGGGTCCGCCCACTGCGTCCGCCCGGTGGGCGTCGAGGCCCCTCAGCTCCTCCCCCGTCACTCAGGCTGTGCGCACTGCAGGACCCTAGCTAGGCGATGCCAGGCGGGGACACGTCGTCTGCGCTGAGGTGGGCGAGGTGGGGGAGATGGGCGAGGTCGACCGGCGGCCTTACAGCCCACCAGCCCACCAGCCCACCAGCCCACCGAGGCACAGGGTGCAGGCTTTGGCCTCCAGGTGACAGTCGGGCAGCCTCCAGGTTTCGCCGGGGCTGAGACGTGGGGTGGGAGTGGGGCAAATCCCAACATCTGGCCGCCGACGGTGTCCACAGGCAAGGTTGGGCACTTGGAGGCGAGAACACGTGTGCCGCCTGAGGCGTGCGTGGGACCGTCGGAAAGTCCCTAAGGGGTGGGGCGAGGTCCGGGGAGGTGCCATCACCGGGGAGCCCTGCAACGGGCCAGGCGATGACAGACGAGTTTTGTGGAGCTTCACGGGCACCCTCGCTTCTCTTAATGTTTTTCGCAACTGACGAGATGAATTCGGGCGGGAGTCCTGGATGGTAGGGAGTGGAGGCTGGGAGTGGCGGCCCAAGGAAGTCTAGGGCAAAAGGAGGTCCCGGAAGCAAGTCCCCCGAAGCCGACCGACTGCCTGGTGGGAGGACCAGGTCAGGTGAGAAATCCTCGCGACGGGAAGGAGTGGGAAAGCAGGTAGGAAGCACGTCTCCTGCAAATCGCAGTCGCTTGGGGGTAATTGCCATACCTGTAGTATTTGTGTAAATACTGGAGAGAAATGTGTGGGTCATCTTCGCTTTTATTCCTTAAAAACATGATTTTAACGTGCAGTTCTATTTAACGTACTGAATTTAAGGTTCCATACTTCTTATGAAGGGATGTGACCTAACGTGCCAGTCCTATCAGGATTAATAATTTATAACTTAAATTGATACCATGTAACTAATAAACTGGGCTTTAAGTCAACAAGTAATTCCCTATATGAAAACAAAACACACACACACACACACACACACAAACAGAGGAACTGTTGTTTTGCTGGGAAGATGTACATGTACTTTCAGAAAATAAATGAACAGTTGGCTTTGCTTTAATTGTCATGATTCTTCTATGACAGTGAACTAGCTTCTCTGGGAAGGGTCTAGAGTAACTGTTTTGCTTACATATTTAGATCAATGCAATTCTTTTTTAACCCCAGCCACAAATTTCTGTTGTAACTACAAGACGATCAATATAATTTTACATTCTTACTTATGCTAATATTTCTTTACAGGTGATTTTTGGGGTACAAAAACTCTCGAAGAGCTGTGTACCCTTACCAAGGGATGGCAGAAGCAGTGTTGATTGATCTTTTTGGTTTGAAATTGAACTCTCAGAAAAGTGATCATCGGACATTACTGGAGACATTGAATACTCTTGGGTACCACCATGCTGCAAAGTCCAAGTTCCTTTGCATAATGTGTTGCAGCAACATCAACTGTGAAAGTAACAGTGACCATGATAATTATGAATTAGAAACAAGCAATGGATTATCAGCTCTCTTGAGAGAATTTGAGACTGTTAGCAATCCCAGTATGGCTGTGTCTTTGTATACCATTAAACAAAAAATTGATGAAAAAAATTTGAGCAGCATTAAGGTAATTGTACCCATGCACCGGAAGACATTAATGAAGGCTTTCATTGATCAACTCTTCACTGATGTTTACAATTTTGAGTTTGAAGATTTAGAGGTAACTTTGAAGGGAGGTCTTTTGAAACAGGCTTCTGAGGTAAACATCACAGCTCAAGAACTAGAAGCAATACAGAATGAAATAGAAACGTATTTGAGAAGTCTGCCAACACTGAAAGGAGAATTAACCATAATCACATCTCCTTTGATTTCAGGTATATTACATGCCATCTGTTGTTTTCATCATGCATGTGAAAAACCAGTTGTTCTTTAGAAGTTGTTCACTTCTTTTTTTCCTTCTTTCTTTTGTAGACTGTGTGGGCATCAGTTGCAACATAGGAATGTCATGGATGATCTTGTAGAGTTAGGGATGTCAAGGGATATCAAGGGATAGCCCCTTCAAAGCCCCCTGCATAAATAAATTTGCTTTATTCAAATTCAGCTTTAAGACAGATCCCCAGGTTTCCTTTAAAATGAGATTTATTACCCTAAGCATTTCTTATTTAGCAATTCTGAAGCCTCAATTCACTGGTGTCATTACAGAACAGTGAAATTTAAAACAGTCTTCTTGAATAAATGATATTTACTATGTATACTATGTGCTATTGGGAATAACAAAGACAAATAGGACAGAAAATACCCTTTGAAGAGCAAAACTCCATAGGAAAGGTAGAACAAAACAGTGGGTAATAACACACGAAGGTGCAAAGTTCTATAGAATTAGGTGCCAGATAAATGCAGGTTGAAGTGATCAGGTAAAGTCTTATGAAGAGATAGGGTTTATAATGCTTCTTATAGTGTTTTGTATAGCATATTTTTACTCTTCACTATTTATCTTCAACAGATATTTTCATACATGGATTTACTACAAGAACAGGTGGGATATCTTATCTACCAACTCTCAGCTCTTTAAATCTCTTCAGTAGTTCCAAACGGAGAGATCCTAAGGTAGTTGTTCGAGAAAATCTGCGTAGGTTGGGGTGTGCTGCAGGATTTAATGTGAAGAACTTTTACCAAATAAAGGTAAAATTATGTTTCATATTTTAGAAGATCCAAAGTATATTCTTAAGTCTGCTAATGACTAATGGACCTTAAGCAAGCTATTTAACTTTTTTTCATCTGGTGTTTTATCTAAAACTTTAGGATAATGATTATAGTTGTTTTCTTTGACCCATATACCATAGCCTAAAAAATCAAGAATATATGTAAATATATATCTGGAGTTCCTCATATCTACAAGTACAGTTAACTCTCAGAGAGTATAGTACCAGTGCCCTTTTTGACCTAGAAGGAAGATTCCTGAATTGTGGAAAAGAAAGGCCATTATTTTCTAAGTTAACACCAGGAGGAACTTAGGGTACAATTGATGAGATAGTGCTTTGTTTGTTATAGAATTTTAACTTCACTTGAGTCCAGGAAAAATAAAAATATCATTGACTTAGTAATTAACTTTTTTCAATGAATTAGTTCATTGTGGAAAGTACTTCACATACTTACCCATCTCTAGTAGGAAGTGTTCGTGATGGGTAGTGTTGAATTTTTAAATCTTAAATTCTGCTTTCTTTAAATAAAATATGCAGAAATTATAATAAAAATGAAATGTAAGTAAATTTGGTATTTTATATAGAAGTGATACATTTAATGAACACTAGTAATCTTAAACTGGTTATATAATTTTGTACAAAATGAATACTTTCAGAAAAGCTTATGGTATGAGAAATCCTACTTTCAAAACATTTTTATTACACATCTTTGATATTAGACTGATCATGCCAATGACGTCTGGGTCATGGGAAGGAAGGAACCTGAATCTTATGATGGAATCACCACAAATCAGAGAGGCGTCACAATAGCAGCTCTTGGTGCTGATTGTATACCAATAGTTTTTGCAGATCCTGTCAAAAAAGCATGTGGGGTTGCTCACTCTGGTAAGTAAACTTAATTAAACATTTAGGATTTTACCATTTTGGGCTACACCCCAAGAAAATTACAATTTCTTTCTGGTAGGCATGGCAAACAAATAAACAATTAATTACATGGTCATAAGTAGAAAGATAGGGTTAAGTTCAGCATACTACTATTGTAGAAGCAGATAAAAGGAGAACCTAAATCAAATTATGAGAAGCAGAGTAGAACTCCCCCCAGAAAAAGTGGTAGCTAAGCTGATTCCTGAGGAATTTATAGGGTTAGGCTAGGTGCCAGTGTTTCTCAGGAGGAGTGCTAGTAGTAACAAGATAATCTTACATGGAAGACAGTTTGCTTAGCTTTTGAAATTCCCATTTGTTTTGATTTTTATAATTTAAAAAAGCCTTCAAGCTTTTCAAACACTCCCCAGGGTGTGGTGTTGCTACTGAGAAGCCTAGAAGTCTAGGCAATGAGGAAGAGGAAGGTTAGGCATGTTGCAGAAAGGTGTTCATTAAGGTGTAGCAGCATGTGTAAAGGTATGGAGGTAAGAAAAAGTGAGAAATGTTTGGAAAATTGCATTTCGTTTAATATGCTAAGAACGAAGAAGGGTTTTTAGATTATATATTAAGGTTATGGAATTTTATTTTTCTGGAAGTGTTTTAAAATACTAGTTTAGATTATCCAGTGGTTATATGTCTATGTGAAATAAGGAATGATCTTTTTGGATTTCCTTCTACTTGTAAATTTATGACTACTTTTCTTTTTAGGCCATAGATAAATAAGAAAGTGGCTAAAGTAATAGAATTAGACAAGTCAGGATCGCTATTTGACATTGTCAAAAGTTACTTAAAATTTGAATCTTAGTTCCTGGATATACAAAGGGAATGTTATTTGTTACTTCTTAGATTTTGAAATATTAAGTTTTAAAATACCAAAGATAAAGCTATCAAAATGAAACTATTAAAAAACAACAAAGTTAGACATCTCATACTTCCTGATTTCAAAACTTATTATAAAGCTACAGTTCCCAACAACATAGAATAGAGAGCCCCAAAATAAATCCATGCATATATGGTCAATTGATTTTTGACCAGGTACCTATGGGGAAAGAACAATGTCTTTAACAAATGATTCTGGGGAAAGTGGACATTTTCATGCAAAGAAAAATAGATGGTGGACCATTATCTTATATCACATATAAAAGTTAACTTAAAAATGGATCAGAGAAGTAAATGAAAGAGTTAAAGCTATAAACTTGTAGAAGAAAACAAGTGTAAATTCTTGTGATCTTGAACCAGGCAATGGTTTTTTAGATAGGCAACAAAAGTACATGCAACAAAATTACAAATAAACTGTACTTTATCAAAATTAAAAACTGCATCACAGCTCACAGAATGGGAAAAATATTTGCAATTCATATCTGACATGGGGTTAATGTACATAATATATAAAGAACTATAATTCAACAACAACATTAAAAACCAAATAACCTGTTTAAAAAAATAAGCAAAGTAAGCCCTGGCTGGCATAGCTCAGTGGATTGAGTGCGGGCTGCGAACCAAAGCGTCGCAGGTTCAATTCCCAGTCAGGGCACATGCCTGGGTTGCAGGCCACAGCCCCCAGCAACTGCACATTGATATTTCTCTCTCTCTCTGTCTCTTTCTCCCTCTCTTCCCTCTCTAAAAATAAATAAGTAAAATTTAAAAAAATAAGCAAAGTACTTGGTTAGACATTTCTCCAAAGATAATATACAAATGACTAACAAGCATGTGAAAAGATGTTCAGTATCACTAATAATTAGGAAAATACAAATTAGAACCACATGAGATATCACCACACACTTATTAGGGAAGGGATTAACCAAAGAACATGTATGCATGACCCATGGACATGGGCAATAGAGTATTGCCTGAAGGAGTGGAATAGGGCCTGGGTGGAGGGGGGTAAAGGGGGAAAACTGAGACAACTGTAAAAACATAAACAATAAAATACAGTTTTTCAAAAAGGAAAAGTTTTGGTGAGGATTTGGAGAAACTGGAACCCTGATGCACTATTGGTGGGAATGTAAAATGGTGCAGCTGCTGTGGAAAATGGTATGGTGTGTCTTCAAAATTTTTAAAATAGAATTACCATATTATCCAGCAGTTCTATTTCTGAGTATGTATCCAAATTAATTAAAAGCAGGATCTCGATAGGATACTTGCACATTCAGACTAATAGTAGCATTATTCACAATAGCCAAGATGTTGAAGCAAGTCAAGTGTCCATTGATGGATTAATGGATAAGCAATGTGAGGTATATGCATAATATGGAATATTATTCAGCTTTTAAAAAGAAGGAAATCCTGACACAGGCTACAACATGAATGAACCTTGAGGACATTATGCTAAGTGAAATAAGCCAGTCACAAAAAGAAAAATGCTACATGATTCCACTTACATGAGGTAACTGTAGTAGTCAAATTCATAGAAACAGGAAGTAGAATGGTGGTTACTAGGTACCAGGGGGAGGTTGAAAGGGAGATTTATTATTTAAGACTCGTATAGGGTTTCAATTTTGCAAGGTGAAAAAGTTATAGAGGTTTGCTGTACAACAATGTAAATATACTTAACCTATTGTGCACTTTAAAATGGTAAATTTTATATTTTCACAATTTTTAAAGATGTGGGGGAAAAGTGAGGGGGACAGGAAGTGAAGACTAAGAAGTCATAATGCCAGTGGAAACTAGAAGTATAGGATATATTTTAAAGGAAATGGAAGGGACACCCTCCCCCATTGAATGTCTCTTCTATGTATACCTCATTTAAAAATCAGTATTTTAATTAGTTAATTGATCATTTAGCTTGCTTAATTTTATAATTCATTTACTAATTCTGGCCTTGAAAAAAATATAAACTGTGCTTATTTTTAACTTAGATAAAAATTAAGGTGAAATTTTGTTATGTTTTAACTGTCCTTATCTCTCATTCTTCCCATTTATCAGGTTGGAGAGGTACTTTGTTAGGTGTTGCTATGGCTACTGTGAATGCTATGATAACAGAATATGGCTGTAGTTTGGAAGATATTGTTGTCGTACTGGGACCTTCAGTAGGACCTTGCTGTTTTACTCTTCCAAAGGAATCGGCAAAGGCGTTTCATAATCTTGATCCTGAATGTGTGCGGCTGTTTGACTCATCAGATCCCTATGTTGACATTCGTAAAGCCACCAGGTATGTGTGGTTTCATTCCAGAACTGCAAGTTTGCTTATTGCTTCTAAAATTCAAATTTAAAGAACAACAAGTAACTGCATGAAAAATTCAGGTGGCAGATATTTCAATAGCGGACATACACATGTACACAAAAACTCATTTTAAATATGAAATATGTTCTTATCTAAGTTTTAATAATAGACATTTTCCTAGCTGGTATCTCTAATTGATTTAAAAGTGAAGGTTAAACTTGATATAGACAAATTGACATGTACTTTACTTCATAGCTATTCCTCAGCTAAATTCTCCTAAATATGATAAACTAGGAAGTTGATATTTTAAAATCATTGGTATTTTTTAAATAGAGGAATGTATTTCTTAACAAAAATATCAGATAATATAAACACATAGTTACTTTCAAGTTTTTTATGGTCCCTTACAGTTTTGAGTTTATGAAGTTTGCTGTTATTAACTGTTAAAAATTATTTGTGCTTTCAACAAAGGAAAATTAATGTCTGATTTGAATCATGTATGTATTTCACTCAGCAAAACCTTCCCTAGATTCTGCCTCATTTAGCACATTAGCAAAAAGGATTGAAATGGATTCTTAAATGTTACTTTTGGTTGTATTTTGCTTGCTTGTTTGTTTTGTTGATTAAGTTTCACTTATAGGTGAGATCATATGGTATTTGTCTTTCACTGTCTGGCTTATTTCACTTAGCATAATGCTCTCCAGATCCATCCAAGTTATCACTGGAACAACAATAAAAAAAAGAGAGAGAAAAACATAACTGTTATTTTTGGACTAAGTATCACTAATTTATAGTCATATTTTATATCATAAAGTCTTTATAGAGAAGGAACTTTTCTGGGAAAATTTGGGGAAAGGAGATGGGAGGGTCAAATGACTAAAAAGCATGCTCTGTCCAAATCAAGTGAATCTTGTCTGCAAATACCCTGGTAACTTGACAGCTTCTTCTAAAATAAGCACTTGATTTCAATTATAAAATTCTGTATCCAGATCATGTCTGCAGGATAATATGAAAGGTTGGATAGTTCATATAGGAGATAAATGCTGATAAAATCTATAATTTCCTAACATGTCCAAGTTCTGTAACTAAATAACAACTTGCATTGTTCCAAGCATGTCTTTCTACAAATTCCTTCACACCAGTATCCATACTTATTTCATATTGCTTTAGCTGTTGGTAAAATAAACTTGTTATCTTTTGAAAAATCTTTATCCTAAGGATTCTTCTAGAAAAGGGAGGAATTCTACCACAGAATATTCAGGACCAGAAGCAAGATCTCAACCTCTGTACATCCTGCCATCCTGACAAGTACTTCTCCCATGTCCGAGATGGTCTTAATTTCGGTACACAGATTGGCTTCATATCAGTTAGAGAATGAGGTACAGTGAATTTGCTCTTCCCTTTCCCCAGTATTCCTCTCCCTCTCCCCTCTCTCCTTCTTCCTCTTTCCACCATTTCCTCCCCTTATTTTTAAAAATTATATTTAACTTTACTCCTTTATTCATATGGAAAGAATTAAATTTCTACTTTTTAGTGAAGCAACAGTGGTGGAAAAGTTAATTTTCAGTGACATACTCTAATATAAAGACCGTTACTTTTCCTAGTTGATGAAGAACAATAAGGCAGGCATATGTTAAGAGGTATTGCAGGCATATGTTAAAAGGTATTAAAAGGTATTTTAATACCTTTAACATATGCCTGCCTTACTGTTCTTTAAAAATATTCTGTATGTATATGCTTTATATTTTTCATGTAGTTGACATCTATACATTTCCTATCATAATGTCCCTTTTTGGGTGTGTGTGTTTGCTCTTTTATTTTTTTTTAATTTCATTATTTTTGCTCAATTTCAGTTGTCTCAAATTTCCCCCATTACTCTCTCCTACTCTGCCCATATACTCCCCCACATACAAACTTCCCCCCACCACTGTCCTTGTCCATGGATCCTTTATACTTATTCCTTGACTAGACCCTTCCTTTTCTTTCCCCCATTACCCCTCTCCTCCCTTGCTTCTGGTAACTATCAGTTTGTTCCTTATTTTCATGTCTCTGGTTCTATTTTGCTCACTTGTTTGTTTTGTTGATAGTTTTCACTTAGACGTGAGATCATATGGTATTTGTCTTTCACTGCCTGGCTTATTTCACTTAGCTTAACACTCTCCAGTTCCATCCATGCTGTCAGAAAATGATAGGAGTTCCTTCTTTCTTTCTGCTGTGTAACCTACTATTGTGAAATGTACCATACATAGATTTTTGATTCACTCATTTCCTAATGGGTACTTAGGCTGTTTCCAGCACTTGGCCTTATGGCTGCTATGAACACTGGGGTACATGAGTTCTTTTGAATTAACTTTTCAGGCTTCTTAGGGTATAATCCCAGCAGTGGAATTACTGACTCAAAAAGCAGTTCATCTTTAGTTTTTTCAGGAAATTCCATGCTGTTTTCCACAGTGGCTGCACCAGTCTGCATTTCTACCAGCAGTGTACTAGGATTACCTTTTTTCCACAACCTCTCCAGCACTTGTCTTTTGATTTGTTAATGATAGCCATACTGACCAGTGTGAACCAGTATCTCACTGTGGCTTTAATTTGCATCTCTCTGATGGCTAGTAATGTTGAGCATCCTTTCATATGTCTCTGGGCCCTCTGTATGTCTGCTTTGGAGAAGTATCTGTTCAGATCCCTTGACCATTTTTTAATTAGATTGTTTGCCTTCCTTGTGTGGACTTCTGTGAGTTCCTTATATATTTTGGAGATAAAATCCTTGTCCGAGGTATCATTGGCAAATATGTTCTCCTGTTGGTTCCATTTTCATTTTGCTGATGTTTTCTTTAGCAGTGCAGAAGCCTTTTAGTTTGATGTAGTCCCATTTGTTTATTCTTTCCTTTATATCCCTTGCTGTAGGGACGTATTGGTGAAAATATTGCTGCATGGAATATCTGAAATTTTCCTGCCTATGTTCTCCTCTATGACTTTTATGGTATCATAACTTATATTTAAGTCTTTTATCCATCTTGAATTTATTTTTGTGTATGGTATAAGTTGGTGGTCGAGTTTCATTTTTCTGCATGTAGCTGTCCAAATCTCCTAACACCATTTGTTAAAGAGGCTATTTTTACTCCATTTTATGTTGTTGCCCCCTTTGTCAAACATTAATTGACCATAGAGACTTGGGTTTATTTCTGGGCTCTCTGTTCTGTTCCATTGATCTATGTGTCTGTTCTCATGCCAGTACCAGGCTCTTTCGATTACAGTGGCCTTGTAATACAGTTTGATATCAGGTATTGTGGTCCCTCTACATTGTTTTTCTTTCTCAAAATTACTGAAGCTATACAGGGTCATTTATGGTTCCTTAGAAGTTTTTGAAATATTTTTTCTATATCTGTGAAATATGTTATTGGTATTTTAATAGGGATTGCATTGAATCTATAAATTGCTTTGCATAGTATGGACATTTTAATGACATTAATTCTTTCAATCCATGAAAATGGTATATGCTTCCATTTGTTTGTGTCTTCCTTAATTTCTTCAGTGTTGTGTAGTTTTCTGAGTACTTTTACCTCCTTGGTTAGGTTTCTTCCTAGGTACTTTATTTTTCTTGTTGCTATATCAAATGGGATGTTTTTCCTGATTTCTGTTTCTGCTGTTTTGTTGTTGGTGTACAAAAATGCCTTCTGTTTCTGAATATTGACTTTGTATTCTGCCATTTTGCCAAATTCACTTATTAGGCCGAGTAGTTTATTGGTGGAGTCTATAGCATTTTCTGTGTACACTCTCATGTCATCTGCAAATGATGACAGTTTTGCTTCCTCCTTTCCAATATGGATACCTTTTATTTCTTTTTCTTGTCTGATTGCTGTGGCTAAGACTGCCAGTACTTTGTTGAATAGAAGTGTTGAAAGTGGACACCCTTATCTTGTTCCTGATCTTAGTGGGAAAGCTTTTAGTTTTTGCCCATTGAGTATGATGTTGGCTGTAGGTTTCTCATCTATGGCCTTTATTGTGTTAAGGAATGTCCCTCTATTCCTACTTTGCTGAGTGTTTGATAATCATAAATTGGTCCTATGTGAAAGAAATTACTGGTCCGTGCCATCCCGTGGTATTCATTTCGGCTGCGGATGTTCATTAACCACGTGTAATACACAGAATCTACCATGAATCTGTGGGGATACAGAGGACATGGCTAACCCTCTAGTGGGGAGAGCCCTGTTCCTTTGTCCCAGTGGGTTTTTATTGAGACAGTAGACTAAGTTTGTGGATTCAGTCAGGCAGAAGGGATCAAAGGGAACAGGTAACTTACAAAGATGCTAACAGAGCCCCTGTTGTGATTCTGGGCAGAGATTGGAGTTTTATCATATGAAAAGGACTGCATGGCTCAAAGGGCTAGTTTTGGTTTCCTGTCTGTGCTTTTAAATTCTAAGTTAATAACATCCTCCAGCAAACAGATCTCACAGGATCTTGCATATTCTATGTCCCAGGCCTGATTACCCCAGGGGTCCGCCATCTCCAGTCTGAGCTGCCCCTTTGGCTATTTGCTTAGCCCTGAGAAGGGCAGGAGACAGAGGCAGCCAGGAGACTTGGATTTAAGTACAAAGACTCAGGCTAAGAGGGGGCAGGGGTTGATGTCGATCACTCCTTCCTTTCCACAGCCCCTTCATTTCCACAGCCTCGTGAGTCTTATTCAGAGGCCTTTATGTGACCAGTCCCTGTCTTAGGTCGCCCCTTCATTAAGGAGTCTTACCCATCATTGGTTAACTGATCAAGCATTTAAAGGCCAGGCACAGAACAGGTAGCGTTCATGCCAGGGGAATAAGTTTTTATCTCCTTAGTGGCTCCTGGTCCAGAGGTCTCTCACTCATCCCAAGTCACAGGGGGTAACAGCTTCCTGAGACCAGGCAGGGTGGCCCTCAACAGTCCTATACCTTATGAAATGCTTTTTCCACATCTATTGATATGATCATGTGATTTTTGTCTTTCCTTTTGTTTATGTAATGTATTATGTTCATGGAGTTGTGAATATTTAACTATCCTTGTGTCTTGGATGAATCCCACTTGATCATGGTGTATGATCTTTTTAATGTATTGCTGAATGTGATTCATCAATATTTTGTTGAGGATTTTAGCATGTTCATCAGCAATGTTGGCCTCTAGTTTTCTTTCTTTGTTGTGTCTTTATCTGTTTTGGGGATTAGGATGATGCTGGCTTCATAAAAAGAGTTTGGAAATCCTTCCTCTTCTTGGATTTTTTTAGAATGGTCCGAGAAGGGTAGGTGTTGGCTCTTCCTTAAATGTTTTGTAAAACTTTTCTGTGAAACCATCCAATCCAGGGCTTTTGTGTGCCAGGAGTTTTTTGATTTCTGTTTCACTAGCTGTTATCCATCTGTTCAGACTTTCTCTGCTGCTTCTTGATTCAGTGTTGGAAGATTATGTTTCTAGAAAGTTGTCCATTTCACCCAAGTTTTCAAATTTCTATATAATTGTTCATAGTAATTTCTTACAATTGTTTGTATTTCTGTGGTATCTGTTGTAATTTCTCCTTTTTCATTTCTGGTTGTATTTATTTGGGTCCTCTCTCTTTTTTTCTTGATGAGTCTCTTAAAGGCTTGTCAGCTTTGTTTATCTTTTAAAGAACCAGCTCCTGGATTTATTGATCCTTTGAATTGTTCTTTTAGTCCCCATGTCATTTAATTCTGCTCTGATCTTGCTTATTTCCTTCCTTCTACTTGCTCTGGGCTTGTTCCACCAATTCTTCTAGATATAAGATTAGGTTGTTTATTTGAAATGTTTCTATCTTTTTTAGGTAGGCCTGTATCACTGTGAACTTCCCTCTCAGGACTGCCTCAGGACAGTCCCATAGGTTTTGGATTGTTGTGAGTTCATTTTCATTTGTTTCAAGAAACTTTTCAATTTCTTCCTTGATCTTATTGTGACTCCATTTATTGTTTAATAACATGTTATACAGTCTTCATGAATTAGACTGTTTTTGAGTTTTTTCCTTAAAGTTGGTTTCTAGTTTCAAGCCATTTTGGTCCAAGAAAATGCTTAATATGATTTCAGTTTTCTTGAATTCGTTGAGCCTTGTTTTGTGATCTATCATGTGGTCTGTCTTTAAAATGTTCCATGTACATTTGAAAAGAATGTATCTTTTGCTTCATTAAGGTGAAAGTTTCTGTATATATCTAGTTAATTTGATCTATTGCACCATTCAATTCAACAGTATCCTTGTTGGTATTTTGTTTGGAAGATCTGTCCATTTTTGACAGTTGGCTGTTAAAATTCCTTGCTATAAGTGTATTTCTGTCAATATCTTTCTTGAAGTCCTCCAAGATTTTCCTTATATATTTGGGTGCTGAGATATTGGTTGCATATATGTTTACAATGTTTATCTTCTTGATGGATTCTTCTCTTGAGCATTATGAAGTGTCCTTCTATGTCTCTTTTTGTGGCCATTTTTTTAAAGTATCTTATGTCTGATACAAGTATTGCTACCCTGGCTTTTTTTCCCTGTCTATTTGCTTGGAATATTTTTTTCCAACCCTTCGCCTTCAGTCTGTGTAGGTCTTTTGTTCAGAGGTAGGTCTCTTGCAGGCAGCATATGTGTGGGTCATGTTTTCTTATCTATTCAACTACCCTGTGTCTTTTTCCTATCATAATATCCCTTTTTAAAAGATTAATTTTGTTGGGGCAATATTGGTTAATAACATTATGTAAGTTTCAGGTATATAACTTTATAATACATGAAATATATATTCCATTGTGTGTTCATCACCCAAAGTCTGGTCTCCTTCTGTCTCCATGAAAAAATGTGACACCCTTTACCCTACTTTACCCTATTCCCAACCCCTTCCCCTTTGGTAACCACCCATAATATTTGTTGTGTGTGCCCAGAAGTGAGTTTGTCAGGTTGTAATTTCTTATACCTTTCTTAAAAGTTTGTTTTTGAGATGAAGTCTTCAGATAAATATTTTAAATTCTAGAATAATAAATCCTCACATACACAGACTGGCTGAGTTTTCAAACTACAATTCCAATTGATTATCTATAGCAGGAGTTGGCCAATTTTCTTTAAAGGATCAGATAGTAAATGTTTTAGGCTTTGTGAGACATACAGTCTCTGTCCTACACTCAATTTTGCAGAACAAAAGCAGACAGGAATAATACAGAAACAAATGGGTATGGCTAGGTTTAAATAAAACTTTTTCAAAAAACAAATGAGGGGCTGAGTTTGGCCTATAGTCTGTTGTGTGCTAACAGCTGATCTGCAGTCTACAGAGTAATATTGAATGCAGTTTTATTAAATTATCATTTATTAGAGATTTTAGAGTTATATGAAAATATTTTGTGACAGTGATTTAATACTGACCCTTTAGCATATATCTAATTTTCCTTAATATTACTTTTAACTGAATTAATATTCTTTTTAGTCTTCAAAATGTCTCTAACACTTTAACATACAAAGACTTTAACAGACTAAGTGATTCTTACCTTGATACTCTTAATAGCATTAGTAAGGATCTTATATTTGATTTCTATTTATTTTTACAGGTACTTGGCTGGATTTTTGCATAACTATTTCCTGCGTCCTTCCAAACTGAGAGAAATTTAGTTGTTTGACTTACTTAATACTAAAAGGATAATGTGGAAAATTCATGTTTAGGGTAAATTTTCACTATTATTCAAAGCCAAGTGATTTTCATTTGATTCTAACAATAACTGACAAAAAAATCAGCTTTTACATTTTATATAGATGAGGATTATTCTTAAAGTTTGTTTAATTTGTTACGTAAATCAAGACTAGGTCTGTTCAACTCAGTATTTATTGTGTATCCTCTGTTTATAGTCATTTTGTGAAGCTTGGGTGAAATCAAAATGAGTTAAGACTTTTTCCCTTTGTGTGCATGTAATTCAAGGGAAGAGATAAATAATTCTAACACTTAAATTTAATTTTAATAGCAATAGAAGAGTACAGAAGAAGAAATGATTAATACTATCTAGAGGCAGGATGTATGGAGAAGATATTACAGAGAAAATGACAGATCACATGGGCCTGAAAGATGTACAAGTTTTTGAGAAATGAAAAATAATCATAACACATTGAGGGAACACCATGAACTAGAACATGAAACCTGATGTTTATAGCATGTTCTGGAGAGAGGAGGGTGTGGACAGGAGTTTCTGGAAAAACAAATTGGAAACAGATTATTTAGGGTCTCAAATGCCATGTCAAAGAGTTTGGAGTTTATTTTCCAGACAAAGAGTAGGCATAAAATATAGGGGAGTGTTTTCATGTCCTTGACATCACATTGAAAAAGGTTGATAACTTTCCAATTTTTTACTGTGCATTATTTTGTTTGTAGTTTACAAATTTATAGAGTGTTAGATAGTCATATTTCACTTTATGTATGAAACTATTCAAAACTCAAATAAAAATTGTTTTAATTATCTATGGTGAAAAGTTGTCTTCTATTTACTGTGTAAAAAGTATTGATTCAGTAACTCAGAAACAAAATGACTAGGTTGTTAAGTGATCATAATGTATGGCCTCTATAGGATCTCTGTCATTCTTAAGCATTTGTATATAGGTTCTTGGGACTTTTAGGCTGCAACCACAATGATAATTTTTAATAAGTTTTATTTTCAATCTAAGCACTGTTACTTAGCTGCACATAGGAAATATCAGTTGTAGTTTTATTAAGAAGAGAAATTAAGTTTGGAAATCAAACAAAGACTCATGACATGATATTTTTGAAGTACTAATTATAAAACTAAAACTCAGTTAATTGTAACTTTAAATTATGAAGAATAATATTGTAGTGACTAAATGTACTATACTCCATTGCTTTATAAAACACATAGAAAAAAGATCTTTCTACTAGGAGGTAGCATTTATTCAAATAGCTCTGCGCTTTTTTTAATATAAAGTTGAACCAATCTGTATCTCTATTTATACAGAAGAAAAGGAGAACATTTAATGTTAATGAATGTGTTGCTCTTTAGATGTAACATATTGTAGTTCAAGTAGATAAAAGCATTCAGGAACCCTCACCCACCTGGATCTCACTTCTATAGAATTCCCAGTAACTGCTTTTCTGTAAATTGATTTGGGGCGGGGGGGGGGGGATTTAGAGACATAATACCCATGGATTCAGAAACTGGAATATCTGATGCCAGTGCCATCTGAATTACATCATTTTATATCTCAACGTGGTATTTGTTTTCATTAGGTTGTCCTAAAGTTAAATTTACAGTGTATCCACTTCATTTTTTATGTGAACACTTTGTGAATGTCACTAGTCTATGGAAGTCCAGCACTTTTTTAAAAATTTGTATTGTTTTTTTTTCTCTTATACTCCCCCTTTACACCCCTGCAATTAGTACAATGTTGTCCATGTCCATGTGTCAAGTCCAGCACTTTAAAGAAAGCACTGCTCATTTATGTGTGTTTGTGTGTGTGTATCTCTGTGTGTACAAGAAATAGTATCTTCTAAATAGTGTACAAGAAATATGTATCTTCTATGTGTGATATATAGCCTCTTGCTCTAGCTAATGTAAATTCAGATAAACACATTAGATGCAGTAGAATTATAGATTTCCCTCTATAAAATTTTTATAAACTGTACATTAAAGAATGGGAAATGTGGTCCATGTGCTTACCATATGTGTTTATGGGAACTCTGGCCTAGAGCATGCATATTTCCACTGTAGGCAGCATTTCTAAACTTGTGATTTCAAAGACTATGCAGCTGCTGTAAATAATGACATTGTTCTGTGCTAGGTTGTTGCTTAATGAAGGAAAAGCAAATCTGCCAGTATTTTTTTCTTGACACATTTAGTTTGGACTCGATGATTACATGTTAATTGCATTGAGACAAACTCTTTACACTCTCCTTAGGTGTATTTTCTTTGTAGAGAAAGAAATACTATAATATCACATTCCCTATGTCTTTGTGCCAAATTCCTGAGGTAAACTGTATCTGGAGCAGGCAGGCTCTTTTATTTAATTCTAAGAAGGCTGGGGTGTCCAGTTACTGTATTTTATTAAACAATTAAAATTTCCAGCAGACTCTATAGCTCAAAATACCACATTCCTTTCTAACAACAAAAGAAGAGTACTCTCATTTCATGAGAAACATTTGTAGAAAATAAGTTTGTTCATGGTGACAATTGAGTTGTGAGTTTTTAATATCCTTGGTTTTCTTAATTCTTAGTTTTGTATCACACATTGCTTTACTTTACATCTTGCCAGTATTTCTGTATTTTAATTTCCTCAAGCATATGTTTTAGAGTTGTATTTTCTTATCTGCCTCCCATCATCTTTGTTTTTATAATTGCTATTTTATATTCACAGGGTAAGTTAATTCTTTTGAGTTTTCTACTTTTAAATATGTATTCAGACTTGGCTAGAGAGTTGTCTCTTAGACATGTCCTGTGGGCCTCTGAAAACAACATCCTCCAAACTCAACTCTTTATTTTTTTCTCCAAAACCTGTTCCCCTCTGGTATGCTATCTCAGAGAATGAAATTATTCATGCAGCTGCCCCTCCAGAAACTCTAGTGTTTCTGGATGCCTTCATTTCCTTCACCCCTTCCCTTCCCACACTGTACTGACTGTAAATCTACAATCTGTCCCTGTGTCTTTATCTCCATTTCCACAACATTCAGAGCATCATCTGTCACCTACCTAATTAGAGCAGCCTTCTAATTAGTCCTTCATCAGATCCCTCTTTATACTGCCATTAGTGATTGCTCCAAAATATAAATCTGGTCATATTACATACCTCAAAATTATTTTATGGCTTTTCCGCTGTCTCCAAGATAAAGACCTACTCACTAAAGTGTATAACTGCTATCATGACTTCACCTCCAGTTACCTCTTCGATTTCTACCACTTTTCATCTACACCATATATTCCAGCCATTCTGTACTTTTTTTAATTTCCTAGAATATGCCTTTGAGTTAGGTCAGACCACAGAGAGGTTGGTTTGTGTTCAGATTGACTAGAACTCTGAGTTCAAGACTACTTTCACTTAAGCTTTCCACTAAATTAGCAAACAAGCAGTACCAAGGATGTATGCAATATATACATCTAAGTGAATAGATACAACCCTAGCGTCCTAGTTTCTCATGGAGATAAAACCAAAGTTCCATTGTCAATGTGTAATATGCACAGTGAGTAGTATGTCACACCATATATGAAGCTCAATAGCTTTTGTTCCATTAGACAAGGTGAGGGGCCATGATAATGTTGAGAGGCCTATTTTCTACCACATAAGGCAAGTTTTGCTACATTTAAAAACACGAACAATCTTTTTTTCTGTCTCATTGGCTCCATGGTAAGTCCTACCAGTGTCCTCCACAGCCATATTTACTCTTGCCTCCAGGTTTTGTACCTAATGCTGGTTCTCTATGCACAGCAATTCTTAACCCCACTTCTCTTGAATAAGACTTAACCTTTACGATTTGGATCTGGGGTCACGTCTTCAGAATATCTTGGTTGGTTGTCTTGCTAGCATCCTGTGCATTATTTTGTAAAGTCCTTAGTGTACTGATTTTTAAGTGTTGGTCAGTTTACTGTCTACTACTAAACATGAGCTCCATCAGAGGAAGGACCATGTCTTAACTATCTTCATATTTTTAGTTTATAGCAAGGATACTAACACAATGTAATCATATAATATCTATAGAAGAAAAAATGGAATCAGGAGAGGGGGAAAGAAATGACCCAATACAAAGTCTTGAAGGATAAACTTAATAAGCCACTTTTGGGTTTGTGTGTGTGTGTGTGCTGTCAATTTTTACAGGTCCTTTTATAGTTTCAATATTTTGTTGAATTTATGTAAATAATAAGGACACATTAAAGTAAGTCTAAGGAAAGAACCTTTGTAATGGAGATATGTTTTAAGGGGGTGACCCATGTTACTTTATCCATTATTAGACTTTCCTATTTCCAACTTGTGACAAATTTTAGAATATTAACAAGCTCAATCTGATCTAAATTTAAAGCTTCTCTTTTCCTCAGGTTGGACTAGACAGACACTGAGGAATAAGGCTTGATTTGTCTCTATTTTCCCCATCATGCTCAACTTTTCCACCTGCTATGCCAGAGTTTTTATAGAAAAGAAGGGTGACAGATAGGTTGGGTTAGTGGGAGACTTCTTCAACTTATACCTTCCACATATACACTTGCAGACAAAGTGCTGTCCAGCTGATCCTTTAGCTCCTGCTTTGATCGTACATTCTACACAGCTGTTCTCTAGTCTCCTGGGTAAAGTTATTTAAAGACTGTCTAATTTTGGTGTTTTAACCTACTGGAAACTTGGCACTTTTGCCCCTTCAAATTTTGATATACAGTCTACTCTCAACAAAGCCCTCTCTCTCTCTTCTCTATTATTCCATGCAGCTCCAACCACCATTCAGCCTCTTTTCTTTAGACAGGAGAGATAGGCACAGATTCCAGTTCATGCAGTCCCCAAATTTGGGAACCACAAGTACGGTTAGTAAGCCTTCTTAAGTGGTCTGCTTTAGATCAGTTGAAAAATGATTAAAGAAGACAATTTAGGAGTTATAAACTTTAACACTTCATGAAGCAGAAAGTCTTTATTCAGAGAAAACAAAATGGGGCAAAAGTCAGGAAGCTTTTATCGGATAAAGAATAAAGAACAGGAAGAGAAAAATAAAATATCATTGGCTGGGTCACACAGTCAGCCTTATTTAGGGTAAGAAGGAACAAATATCTAAGTCCAGAATTAGCTTTAGTGTTTGGGGATTGGCTGACTGCTTTACTGGTCAGGTGGAGTCATTTAAAGGAATAAAAAAGTTTAGTTTGCTGACATGGTACCCTAGGCAGAAGGCACTCCATCTTTGGCCTGCAAATTGGTTTCAGCAACTCCCTGAAGCACCTGGTTCTGCTGGGGAGTGGGGGTTCTTCTGAGGAGGGAAGGGAAATGCACAAGACTCTGACAATGCTCTTTAAATAATTCTCACCAACTACTCCCACCCTGTGAAGCCCTGCAGGTAGGTGATAATTTTAGGGTACCAGGAGTTGTCTGGAGTTTACCTCTTAGCAAATTCTGTTTTCATGCCTGGTTCCTATGTAGAATATGGGGCCACTGTTTTCACCTTTAGCCATTCATCAAACACTCCACAACAGGAAAAAAATAATCTAATGTTCTGTTCTGTTACAACGTTACGGGAAATCACATCTTTAATTTTCCAAACTACTCTAGGAGAATTAAAAGAGACATATAGGGAGGAAATTTATCTGCTTTATCTTTTTTCACCTTATTTTTATTCATATAATTTTACTTAAGTAGATTTTAATTTATAAACCTCCAAAGATCACATCTGTTTAAAGTACATAAAGAAAAACCTGGCCTTGGTAATGCTCAATGTTTTATTGCAGATCTTAGTCATTTCAAAGTCTGAGGAGGAATCTCCTTCACTGTGACTCTATATTTCCCTTCCAAAAGCTGTGTGTGTGATTGAAGATATTGTTGAAATAGTATATGTCTCAGATTTCATTTGCCAAAATTACTATTCTATCCTCTACTTTTCATATTGTAAGTTTTGAGCTTCTCAGGCCTGATTTTCTCAGTGCAAATGGGATTCCTGTGCTTGGCCTTGAAACTCCAAGTTGTTCAAACTGCTGGTGAAGAAAATAGAAGAAATCACATGATGGGGGAAGTTTATTCTTCTCTAATTGCAAAACAGAACAAAAAAGAGGCATCCTTGTAAAGAACCCTTATAAAGGCACCAAGACTTCAAGAATTATTAGTATGGTCTGTGATGATAACCTTTATCTCTTTTTAAAATACCTGCAATTCTAACTGATTATCTTAATAATTTGTGGGGAGATATCCCAGATTTGTGATCAGAATAGCAATTTTGAATCATCACTTTAAAACTCGTACTGAAAACCAACTTCCGGCCAAGATGGAGGTGTAGGTAGATACATTTTGCCTCCTCAAACAACCAAAAGGACAACAAATTTAAAAACAAAAAATAACCAGAATTGCCAGAAAATCAAACTGTATGGAAGTCTGACAACCAAAGAGTTAAGGAAGAAACATTCAACCAGATCAGTATAGAGGGGCAGAGACAGGAAGCCAGGGCAGAGACCATTCGACTCACAGCAAGGCAGTGGCTGGTGGACCAAGACAGGTGAGGTGGCTGGTAGAGCAGGTGGTCGCATATTTGCATGTGGACAAACTGGGAGGAACAACTGGGGAGCAAGACCAACCACCCAACCCAGGATTCCAGTGCGGGGAAATAAAGCTTCAAAACCTCTGACTATAAAAACCTGTGGAGGTTGCAGTGGTGGGAGAAACTTCCAACCTCACAGGAGAATTCGTTTGAGGGACCCACAGAGTCCTACAATGTACACAAACCCACTCACCTGGGAATCAGTATCAGAAGGGACCAATTTGCTTGTGGCTAACAGAGGAAGTGACTGAAAGCTGGCCAAGAGCTGAGCAAGTGGCATAGTTCCCTCTTTGACCCCTCCCCCACATACAGCACCACAAAGTAGGGATGTGGGTTGCCCCACCCTGATGAACACCTAAGACCCTGTTCCTTACTACTTAACAGGCACACTGAGACTAAAAGTATGACTCAAATGGAAGAACAGATCAAAGCTCCAGAAAAAATAAAACTAAGTGATGAAGAGAGCCAGCTTATCAGATACAGACTTCAAAACACTGGTAATCAGGATGGTCACTGAAATAGTTGAGTATGGTCACAAAATAGAATAAAAAGTGAAGGCTATGAAAAATGAAATAAAGGAAAATGTATAGGGAACCAACAGTGGAGGGGAGGCAACAGAGACTCAAATCAACAATTTGAAGCAGAAGAAAGAAATAAACATTCAACCAGAACAGAACGAAGAAACAAGAATTCAAAAAAAATGAGGAGAGGCTTAGGAACCTCTGGGACAACTTTAAATGTTCCAACATCTAAATCATAGGGGTGCTAGGAGAAGAGGAAGAGCAAGAAATTGAAAACTTGTTTTGAGAACATAATGAGAGACAACTTCCATAATCTGGCAAAGGAAATTGACTTCCAGGAAGTCCAGGAAGCTCAGAGAGTCGCAAAGAAGTTGGACCCAGGGAAGCACACACCAAGGCACATCATAATTACCTTAGCCAAGATTAAAGATAAAGAAAGAATCTTAAAAGCAGCAAGGGAAAAGGAGACAGTTACCTACAGAGGAGCTCCCATAAGACTGTCAGCTGATATCTCAAAAGAAACCTTACAGGCAAGAAGGGACTGGAAAGAAGTATTCAAAGTCATGAAAGTCAAGGACCTACATCCAAGATTACTCTATCCAGCAAAGCTATCATTTAGAATGGAAGGGCAGATAGAGTGCTTCCCAGATAAAGTCAAATTAAAGGAGTTCGTCATCACCAAGCCTTTATTACGTGAAATGTTAAAGGAACTTATCTAAGAAAAAAAGATAAAAAATATGAACAGTAAAATGACAACAAACTCACAACTATCAACAACTGAACCTAAAAAAAGAAAAACAAAAATGAACTAAGCAAACAACTAGAACAGCAACAGATTCACAGATATAGAGATGACGTGAAGGGTTATCGGTGGTGGGATGGGGAGAATGGGAGAAAAGGTACAGGGAATAAGAAGCATAAATGATAGGTACAAAATAAACATGGGGAGGTTAAGAATAGTGTGGGAAATGGAGAAGCCAAAGAATTTACATGTATGACCCATGGACATGAACTAAGGTGGGGGAATGATGGTGGGAGGGGGTGCAGGACAGAGGGGAATAAAGGGGTGGGGAATGGGACAGCTGTAACAATCAATAAAATATATTTTAAAAATAAAAACTCTTATTGAAAACCAAGCAGACTAACAAGATAGCAAAACAAAAACCAAAACCAAACAGAAAACCCACAGATAGCATCTTTAACAAAAGTTGGTGACATGAAATTCCTCAAAATCCAAGAATCAAGGTGAATGTACCCACATCACCAACAGGAGCATGACCTATGTAAGATGAAAAGATATGCTTTAAGAGTTACTAAAAGTAAAAGGGGTTACAAAAATAAAACCAGAATGTCTAGGAAATAATGACAATAAAAATTAAAATTCATGAGATACAGCTGAAAAATATTACAAGGAACATTTACTGCTTACTTACATTAAATGACCTTTACTGTTACTTATGTGGGTTGGCCAAAAATTTATTTTGCTTTTTTCCATAAGATGGCTCTAGTAGTGTGCTAAGTTTTTTTTTTAACTTCATTTGAAACAATTTTAGATTGCAATTTTAGATTGTATTGTGACAGCTGTCATATCAGAGTGAATTAAAAAAATCAAAATTGGTGAATTTTCATGTAGCTGTTTTAATATTGTAGAAGAAAATATGCAATATTTTCAACATATGCCTTATTATTTCAAAAAAGGTAAAAATGCAACTGAAATGCAGTAAAAGATTTGTGCAGTGTATGGGGCAGGTGCTGTGACTAATCAAATCTGTCAAAAGTGGTTTGTGAAGTCTCATGCTGAAGATTACTTTCTGGACAATGTTTCATGGTTGAGTAGACCAGTTGAAGTTGATAGCGATCAAATCAAGACATTAATTAAGAACAATCAACGTCATACAACACAGGAGGTAGCTGACATACTTAAAATATCCAATCAATGAAATTATTGGTGAAAATTAATAATATGTCTTTTATGAAAAAAATGTGGACTTTTGGCCAACCCAATACATTTTCTATTAAGGGTATTAAATACCTTTATCAATAAAAATTCAAAATAAAATTTATTGGTGAATATAAATAAAATATGTTTATTTATGAAATGAAATACAAAAAAATAAGAATGGTAACTAAAAGTAAGCAGAAGAAATTGATAAAAATAAAGGGAGATATTCATGAGCTACAAAAGAGAAAAACAAAAAGGTAATTAAAAAAACTGGTTAAAGAGATCAACAATTTTAAACAAACTATTAGTTAAGCAAGTGGAGCAAGTACAAGTTCACAAAATATAAAATGACACAGAGGGAAGTAATTTGAAACAAAGAAAAAGAAAATGAAAGTGAGAGAGACTACTTTGTATAATTCTATGCAAATACACTTAAAAACCCTGAAAAGTTGTCAAATCTGCTCTTGTCTACTCCTTTCCCTCAATAATTCCTTCAGTCCTAATTCATTTCTCCAAGGAATTTTACCAAACTTTTGAAGATCTGATAAACCCTATGCTATTTAAATTGTTCCAGATTATGGAAAAAGAAAAAACTTCCCAATTCTTTTTATGAAATAATCATGTATTAACCCTAAAAGTGAATAAAAATTATTTAAGAAATAAAATTACAAGTCAATCTCAGTTGTGTATATCAAGGCAAAAAACATGTGAATTCACTTATATGTGGAATATAATTAACAAAAGAAACAGAAACAATTCATAGATACACAGACTGACAACTGTCAGAAGGGCAGAGGTTGGGGGACTGGGGGAAAAAGGTGAAGGAATTATGTAAGCAAAACAAAACAAAAAGGCTTGTAGACACAGACAACAGTATGGTGATTGCCAGAGGAAAATGAGGTCAGAGGAGGTAGAAAAGGGTAAAAGGGGGAATGAATGGTGATAGAAGGAAACTTGACTTGGAGTGGTGAACACACAATACAATATACAGCTGATGTATTATAGAATTATACACCTGACACCTATATAATTTTATAACCAATGTCATCCCCCAATAAATTCAATAAAAATAAAATAAATATTAAACTGAATAAAAACCATTTAGGAAATACTATGTAATCTAATGGGATTCATTTTGGGAATGCCAGAAGTGTTGGTTCAATATTAGAAAATTCATTTACATAACTTCTAAATTCAACATCCCAATAATTATAAGAAGAAAAATCATGTGACTATCTCCATAGATATCTAAAAGGCTTGACAAAACTCAATACATTCTTGACAAAAGAAAGGGGAGGAGTGGTGAAGGGATAAGGAGAGGGAAAGTAAGAAAGAAAAAGAAAAGAAAACCTCAATAAGCATTGACGGATACTCCCTTAACATGATTTAACCATAGTGAGGCAACCTATAATTGTTGCTTCTCAATGTGCTGCAATAGGAAGTAAGCAAAACCACCTTGAAATATTCCTTCCACAAATATTGAGTCTCAATCTAATCCAGCTCCAGAGCTAACTATCAATTTATAAGAAATATGGGAGAGGGAGGATTAAATTTAGGACACTATAAATTCATAGTGGAAAAAAAATGATTCACTTTTCCCAACTGGGTATGAATTTTTGGAAGGGTGGGAAGGGGACTGTTCAAATTAAAAGAGACTTAGGGGACATTACAATTCCATACAATGGGTGGACCTAGTTTAGATTACAATGAGAAGACACCAACTACAAAAACATGTTTTTTAGGACAACTGGGGAAATGTGACTATGGACTAGATATTAAATAATACCAAAGAATTATTGTTAATGTTTTAGATGTTAATGGTAATGAAGTTCTGGAAAAAATATCCATGTTGATCTATATTGAACTACATGGGGCTAAACTAATGTGTTTTCTGTGAGTTGCTACCAAATCCTTCAATAAATAATAATAATAATAACAACAACAATAAGGGACAGGTTAAACCTCAATAAGGTCGTCTCAGGTTAGGGTCTGTGAGACATGCTGATGCCAGATGTTGTAAAGGCATTTTTCTTGAAGCAAGGAGTTCACTCCTTATGCTTTGAACTTAATTGTCTGGTTTACACTAACAGGGCTATACCAAAGCAAGCTTCAAAGGATACAATGTATACTTCAGGCCTGATTTCCCACGGGAATGCTCGTGTTAGTATCCCGTCATGCCTTCTGCCTGCTTCCTGGCTTTCCAGCTGAGACTTAGAGACAAGGCCTTGCTTGAGTGGAGCTACAGTCTCTAAAACCACACAAGTGGTCCCCAGCAGGTAGCCATATAGAGATATAATTGTAGAATAAGCAAAGTAATGTTTCTATTCTGTCCTGAAGAGATTAGACCATATTGGAGTCTATTTGGAGAAATAACCCTTAAACAAATTCAGAGAAAAAACAATACTAATGGTGAAGGGGCCCAAGGCCAGATCATGGGAGGAATGGTGAAAAGGATCAGAAATTATTAGCTTGGAGAAAAGATATTTCAGTGGCAATAAGATAGAACATTGCAGATGTTTGAAGTACAAAATGCTGAAGGGATAGGGAAAAAACCAGAACTAATTAGTGGAAATTACAGGAAGGTTGAATTTTGATTAGCATGAATGCTGGGAAAGGTAATCCACCATGGGCCTTAAGTAGCCCAACAGGGCTCTGACTTTTCTTTTGTCCAGGACACTTACCAGAGTTGTGTTTGCAGCAAGCACCATGAGGAATATGTTAAAATTCCACTTTGGAAAAAGGCATACTTTTTGACCACTTATCATAAAGACAGTGGATACCCCAAGCTTATTATTCTTAACCCAGGACACAAACCTACTGTGTGCACAAGAAACACTTGGGTCCTTCTTTGGTGCCTCCTGGGACTTGGGTTATAAGAGGAGTAACTCAAACATGATGCTCATGCTGCTTGTTAACTGTGAGTGGTGAAATCTTTTGTCTCTGACTCAGGCACCTCATGCCTTCTGCCAATATCCATGAAACAGTGATAGTCTGGTTTGTTAGTATATAAGTAGGGTTAGATCAATAAACCCTAGACCCAACAAAGGAGAAGCACATTAGTTAGTGGATTGCTTCTCTGGAGGTGTTCAAAGAGGCATGGGATAAACCTCTTGGTGAGGATACTGCATAAACATAGCAAAACAAACAAACAAACAAATAAATAAATAAAGCCCAAGATTAGTAGTTTTCCTTGGATTTTAAATGTCATTCAAATTGCATAAATTCCATTATTCTTTTTAGGAAACTCAGTAAATAGACTTGGCTACAAAATATTAGAAGATTCTTAAGGCTCCCCAGGGAGTCAAGATTTGAATCACTAAACTCTGTCTTGACTACCCTCTTCTTGTTCTAAGTTAAGTATCTCTGACCTGTCTTATTGGAAGTTCATGGACATAAGTTTCATTAGCATTAATGAGCCTTTAGTATTTAATGTGGTGTAGACACACTCAACATTTTTCTCTGATTGCTGAAAGCCACGGATATTATTTACCAGAATATTTTTAAAATGTATATTAAAATCTACTCTGGCATTTTAAATAAGTGGTGTGATTCAGGTTTGAATCACATAACTGGTTTTCACTGAACATAAGCAAAGTTTTAACACTATCATCTGTCTTCTTTTTTGTCTTTTCTTTTGCAAATGCTTTGTGCATTTTACATATTTGTCCACTGGGTGGCAATATGTACTCAGGAATGTTTACTGTTTCTAGTTCCCTCAACCGAGCTGAATCCAAAATATAAAACTTTTTTTTTAATCTAGAAAATAGCCTTTGCATCAAATCTTAAGAAACAGTATTGTCTGAATTCAAGCTGCTAACCAAGAAGTGACTAAGGCGGTTTTAATAACGTTAATACTTCGTACCATTTACTCAACCACGTTCTCTCCCAACATGTTCACACATCACATCTTGCAAAACCGCTGATCCCTGTTGGTCTCATTCCTTACCATCTTAGAGTTTTTTGTACCTCACTCCTTACACATGTATCCTTTTAAAATTCCGCTAAATTACTTTCCAACTCTAATACCCTACCTCTTATTTCAGTGGCCCTTGCTTCTTTAAAATTTTGTTTCTTAAATATCATACCTCCTTCATGGTGAAACCAAGAGACATACCATTAAGCTAAGCATTAAGATCCTTCTGGTTTTGTATTACATCCTACAGAAGTAGAGTAGATTGGGGATATTCATATAATCTTGGGAAGTTATATAGTTCCTTTTTACTTAAATTAATTCTGTCCAAAATGCAGAATGAATTAATAAGCAATTAATTAGCTCTATGTAAGATGTATCTTTAATTAAGAGAGGGAAAAAAATCTAAGAAATGAAATCAAATATCACACATGATTATAACATGAGGAAAACCATAAAAATAGATACATATTTTAAAAATTGGCCCTGACTGGTACAGCTCAGTGGGTTGGGCGTCATCCCACAAACTGAAAGCTCACCAGTTTGATTTCCAGTCAGGGCATAAGCCTGGGCTGCAGGCTAGGTACCTGTCTGGTGGCATGTGAGAGGCAACTTATTGATGTTTCTCTCTTACACTGATGTTTCTCACCCTCCCTTTCTCTGTCTCTCCCCCTCTCCTTAAAAATAAATGAATATAATCTTTAAAAAAAAGAAAACAAAATAGTAATAGCAGTTGTGTTAGATGATGAAATTATGAAAACTTGCTTACATTTTCCCTTTCAGCATTTTTTGTATTTTCTCTATATTTTCTTTAATGATACATGCTTTTTTCCAAGTGAAAGGTATATGTAACTGCATAAACTATCTTTTATCTTTTTTCTTCCTAGATTGAAACATTCCTATTTCTTTACTGTATCCTTCTGCTACCCAATTTTCTAAAAAGTATTTAATAATACTTCGATATTTCCTCGAATCTCCACATGGTGTCAAGCGTGGTGGGAGGGTAGGATTATGCTTTGTTAAAAAAATGATAACGATTCTGTATTTTAGAATAACATTTAAAGAGAATTACCCTATATATCCCACACCATATTTTCCCTATTATTAACATCTTACACTAATTTGGTACATTTGTTACAATTAATAAACCAATGCTGTTATATTACAATGAACTAAAGTCTGTACTTTATTCAGATTTCCTTTGTTTTCACCTACTGTCCTTTTTCTGTTCCAGGATTCCATCCAGAATGTCACATGACATGTAGTCATCATGTCTCCCTAGGCCACTTGGAACTGTGACAGTCTCAAAGTTTCCTTATTTTTTGACTTTAGCAGCTTCGAGGAGTACTGGCCAGATACTTTATGGAATGCCGCTCAGTGGGGATTTCTCTTGATATTTTGTCTAAGGATTAGACTTGGGTTATAGATTTTGGGGAGGGAGGCCGCAGAAATCTACGCGACAGCGCTGGTGATCACCGTGCTGAAGTCGGGTTCCTCAGGTTTCTCTGCTGGAAAGCGCCTCTTTCCGTCCCCCTTCCCTGAACACATCTGGGAGGGCAGAGTATCTACATGAATTAGTGGAAATGTTTCTCCACAAGAAATTTGTCTGCTTTCCTCCACTTTTTACTTTTTTAATACTTCATATCAGTATAGACTCATGGATATTTATTTTACATTTTGTATTATAATCCACATTGGCCATCTGGGACTTTTCTGTTGGCCTCTTTTGTCCCTTTGACATAACTCTATCATTATGAGGGTTTTTTTTTAAGTACTTTCTTACTTTCTTGCACTAAATGTCCTCCATAATCATCTTATATAATTCCTGCCTCTGTCCTAGAATTGGCACTTAACTCTTGAGTATAAACATCAATATTAAAAAGCACTGAATGTCTATTGCAGGCAAGACCTTCTGCTAGGAATACATTTTTTGAAAAGTTTCTTTTCATCTTGATCTTGCATTTTAGCTGAGAAAGTTAGACAAATACATAATATCATAATTCCATATATTAAGCTTTATATTAGCCTAAAAATCATAGTAGTATTTGTTCTCTCCTAGATTCCCATCCAGGAAGATGGCCTGCATTTGAGGGAGGGGTCAAGCGTGCTACAAGGGATCCTGGGGCTGGGTCGAACCAGGAGGAATGGCATCTGGATAGCTATTATTAGAAATACGTAGTTGAGCAGGAGAAATGATGACAATCAGAAAGCAACCTGGTTCAGAACCAGAAAGATTCCTCCAGCTCTGAGTTCAAATTCGATTGCCAAAAGTTTGCATGTCACCTCTGGTACTCCTTCTGATACTGTTGAGACAGGATAGTGAGAAGCTAGGAAAATCCCTTGGCAAGTGGAATAGCACAACTGAAAACAGGTAGCTGAACACCATGGTTAAGCAATGTACAGCCAGGTACAGGTGGTCACCAGGGCAGAAAGCCCTGAGTTCCTGGCAGGGGGCAAAAGTGGGAAAACAAGGACCTGGCCCCCAGGGTAACCTCTCTTCTCCTGGCCTTTCCTCCTTGGAGAGAACATCTAGGCCTCAATTGTGGTTCAGCTCTAGGCCCAGAAAAGCAGCAAAACCAGGTGGGTAATGCCAGAATCAACTGCAATGATTTGAAGACCCCCTGCCCAGTCACCGACCAGTCAGTGCAGACCGTGACCCTGAAAGGGCACACCTGGAAAACTGATGAATACTCTGCTAAAATCCTCCCCTTTGACCTCCCCTAAGATTCCTGCCTGCATGAGAGAGATAAAAGCCTCAGGACCAAGGAACCAGTGTCACTGCTCTCCTTCAGGGGAGCAGCCCACCTATTTCCTTTCACTTCTTCTCCCACTTCTTTCCTTAAAGAATTGAATCTAAAATTGGATTAACTGCCACCAGGTGGCATAAGCCCTCAGCTTGGCAAGGACAGTGTAGGTAACCATTCAGTTTTTCCTCTTCCTAGACATTTTTTCAAAATCAGATTGTGGAAACTGGTCTGAATGTTCAATCCAAGCTTATAATTTTCTGTGAAGGCACTACCAATATCCAGCATCCCAGGCAGAAGTCTTTGGGTTATTTTTCTGTTTCATTTCATGTTTTACTTATTGAGTCATTGCTTTGTTCAAATTGGCTCCTTCCCTCACTTTTACCCACTTCATTAAAAACAACAACAACATCCCTCCAATTTAGCCATGTCAGGAAAAAAAACACCCTGAGATGTTCTCAGCCAACTGCAAGTTTGCTGCTGCTTCTGAGTCTGCTCCTGCTATTCTCTTCCCCTGAGGTTTCTCTCTTTTAAATGCTTTCATCTCTGACTCACCAGTGTTCAGCAAACATTTGAGTTGTCATTATGGTGATGGCAATATGTGAAATGCCAAACTATGTACTCTCTCCCCAAACCAGAATCAGCTCTGTCCCTTTCTACCCTTATGAGAGTAGAGAAGATGTAGCTGGTAAAATGAGTATATGAACAAATATATGGGAGGCATTTACCAGGCATATTGGTAACCAAAGTATCAACCTTGGAGAGCGGTTAACAAAACAATTGATCCTTGAGGTAGGTATGTAAGAAACTCAAATTGTTTAAGTAAATACAGAGTCATAGATAGTTTTACATAGTGAGATTGTTACAGGGTGCAGCCAAGAGGGAGGACCCCAAATAGGGATTTGAAATGGGGTCCAGAACTCCAGGTGTCCAGGAAATATTAGGATGTTCTCACTGCCCCCCTCACCCCAGGTGTGAGTTGGGGGAAGGGACAAATGGAGCAAGGCCATAGAGAGCTGTTTTGCATAGCAACAGCCTTGCAGCTAACCTCTGGTGTGGTTATAACCTTTAACTGGTTGCACAGATATGTTAAATAGCTGTGGCCATACTCTGAGCCAGGGGAATGGAAGTAACTTCTCCACCAAGATGTAACTGGGGGGCAGGTCCCCCGAGTTACAGCGCCTGAGTGAGAGCTTGGAGATGATTGGCTCCATGACATGGGGCCACATCTGCCCAAACTCACGATGGCAACCCAGTAAAGCTGGAAGGATATGAGAGTGCTGGCAAGTGTAGCCAATTGTGGGAGGAGTTGGAAATGGGGCTGCAGAGGAAGATTGGTGTGGGGATTTAAACCGAGTCACGGCAGCCATTAGGGGGAGAATTACCCGGCTTTGCCAGAGTGGAGAATCCCTCGGCCATTGTACAGAGAGGACCACGCAGCTGTGGACATGTGAGAGAACCACTCAGTCTTTAGCAGAGTGTGGACTCCCACAGCCCTGTGAGAAAGAATCACCACCCGGCTTTGGCAGAGGGGACCACGTGGTTGTGTCAATAGAAAGAAGAGAACCACTTGGCTTTGGAAGAGTGGGGACTCCCACAGCCATTGTGCATAGAGGACTATGTGGCTGTGGCAATAGAAAGGAGAGCCACGCGGCTTTACCAGAGTGGGGACCCCTGCAGCTTTAGAAGGGGGAACCCCCACACGACTTTGGAAGAGATCCCCGCCACACAGCTGAAGGTGCTGGGAAACAAGGGAGGCCTACCAGCCAAGATGGATTACTAGGAAGAACTGGGGGCTACCTGAGCCACGGACTTCGATTTCTTTTCCTGAGATATGGTACCCCAGACTGGACAAAGGGGGTAAGGAAGGACTGTGTGTTTGCGGGTGTTTTAAGGGACTTTGGGATTTTGATGAAGACATTAGGTCACTACGTTAAGTCTGTATAGCATTAAATAAACATTTCCTTTCCTTTTCACGAATCTCTGGCATTGAAAGATGTCTTTCCTATAAGGCGGCAGACATAATGAACCTGGGGTTCCTTGCAGGTAATAGTATATCGTCCCAGGCCCACCCCCCATTGGCCCCTTGTTGTTCTGTAACAAGATGAAATAGCATGGTACCTTAAAGTCTGCCAGTTTCAGTATGGGAAGAAGACATGATGCACATAGGCAAATGGCCAAAGCTCCTATTAGAATAAAAGGCAGGGACCAGATTATGAAGGCCCTTGAATAACATGCAACAAAGTTAAGACTTTATCTTTTAGGCATTAAAAGTCACTACAATATTTGGAAAGGGGAACAATTTGAACAGATTTGCATTTTAGAAACATCATCCCAAGCTGTATGTGCCATGGATTGGAGAGAGGGGAGACCAGATACAAGGCAATCGGTTAGGAAATGACCATGGAGCCTGGGTGGAGATGCTAAGTCCTGAAGCAAGGTAAAAAAACAATGCTGAAGGAGAGACAATGATGGATCTGCTCCTAACACCCTTGGAATTTTCTAAATGATGAGAGCCATGAAGGTGTCTTCTGTTATGTTAATCAGGTGACTTTTGCAAGGTTCCTAGGAAACCTAAAGATGAGGACTGGTTGCCAGGAGAACCAACCCTATGACCAGAAGGTTAGAACTTTCAGTTCCACAGTTCCCCATCTGACCTCTTCAATTTATTAAATATATAATTAATGTGATCTAATTTTTATATCTTGTAAGACTTTTCTCAGAACTTCACAAATTATTAAAAGGCTTAAGGCATGAATCTTGCAAGAAAAGAATCTATCGTCTAATCCAGAAAAAGAACTCAGCACCCATTAAAGAGCCATTTTATTGGTAAACAATATGTTATAAAGGTTCATAGGTATCCAGAAAGTGACTGTCATTTTGGGTAGAAGGAAGTAGAGAGGGCTGCCCTGAGGAGAAGCTAGGCGGCAGCACAGCTCTGAATGAACAGCGTCTGAAAAGTCAGGTGGTGGATGAAGGGAGCTGCATTAGGAAAGACAGAAAGTTGGAAATGACCTCAATGTGTTCAAGAAAGATTGAGGACAATGACCTGTCTAAATTTGTCTTTTGACTCAGCTAGGTGGGTTGTATGGGTAGTAACTCCTATTACTGCCCCCCCCACTCATCTCTTGTTCAGAATTCACTTCGTGATAATATTTCTAAGGTATAATAAGTTCTAGTTGTGTGGTGTCTAGAATGTTTTCCACTCCTTTCCTGGCTTTTTTTCAGTTTGCATCTCATTCCTAACTTTAGCTTTTCTGATCTTAGTCTTACATGCTTTGGGTAAATTTTAGTTTTCCTGGATCAACTTAGTTTCTATTTTTGGTCACATTCCCATTGGCCTGTGAGGCCCACATGCAGCCTTTTGAGGCATAAAATTGAAATTCCCATTAGAGCTAACTGTATAATAGTGAGATGTCCTTCTAGCATATTTTCAAGAGCTATACACAAACTAAACACATGGTACTGAAAAATCTATAGTGTAAAAAAGGTATGTAAAAGTGCCTCTTACATAGTAGGAATTCAATATTTTCTGTGAATGAATGAATTTTACATAATAACATATTAATAAAGAAAATGCACCTTTTGTGTTACTCATTTTTTTACAAGCAATTTTTACTGCCAGAGCAAGAGATACCACAGGCAGTTCAGGGTATAAGTGTTAGGTGCTGCTTCTTGGGATATGCTTTCCCCTGACTTCCCCTTTGTCAAATCAGACTTTGATTCCTGAGGTTTGCTCATGAGGTGGGTGAGGGTCATGGACCTTATATGTTTATCCACCTCTTTTCAGAGGGCCCTAACTTAGGAATCTGTGTGAAGTGTATCAAAAACACTAGTCCAAGTAGCTGACGTCTACTTCAGCTATTTGTATACAAATAGGAGCTCTGACACTTTGACCACAGTTTGTTCTTTAACACTGGTAAGCATTCCTTTTAAAATTTGTTTACACTGTGTGTTGAAAGAGCTACTGATGTCACTGATAGAGCAAAAGTAAAATTAAAGTTCAACTAGCCTCACTCAGATGGTTGATCATAAATTCTAAATTAGCAAAGTTCAAGTTAATAAGATTTCATTATCTATGTTTATATACTCTCCTACGTATCTACATAAGGTTCACATACATGTGAATTAAGAAGCATAGGAATTTAGAACTAGAAGGAAACATTTTAAAATTCTATTTAAAGCCTGCATTTTGCAGAGAAGAGATTTGTGACTGATAAATTGTTCTTTTTCTTGTACCCAAGAGACTAGTTCTATATTTAAACACAATCCAGAAATAACTGTCTTTACAGATATAATTTGCTGTGATTCCATGGTTCCACTGAGCACATTAAATGTTATATAATGCTCTTACTTCTATTAGTTGTCTTATCATCTTCTGCAAGTCTATGGGAACTTTGAAGACAGAGGTTTAGTTTTGTTGGTCTTCATATTACCCACAGTACCTGTTCCAGCCCATCCCCACATCTGACAAGGCATTGACCATGAATCCCTCTGCAGGCAGCCATGATCCACACTTAGATGAAAAAAACAGGCATCAAGCTCTTCCGCAATCTTTGTGAATATCTTTCTGCTCCAGGACATCTGGCAGTTTCCCTGGATGGCCTTGTTTGAGTCTTGGAGCCAGCCTGTCTGTGCTCTTCACCTGATTTTCATGAAGCTGTGCCCCAGAGCTAAGGCCCTCCCATCCTCCTGTTCCCCATCCCTGTACCAATAGCTACATTGGACTGGACTGGTTTGTGATGTGGACCCCAGCTTGTAGGGTCCGCCACATTGTGGATGAGATACAAGACAAATTCACACGGACTACTGAGTCCTGTGGAGGAAAAGGGACAGCATGGCTTTTCTCTCAAGGGGAGCAAAAGCCTCGGCCTCCGCCATGACAGGCCTTTATTTCTTTTCTTTTCCCACATTATATGATGATCCTCATTTACTATGCAGAGGTTCACTTTAGGTGGTTACCTTTTACAGAAAACAAAGGAGACAATGCTGCTAATCACATCACCGAAGAGGGATATTTACAAATGAAAAGGGAAAAGTGGTTGAACTGGTTACACTCATCCTTGGAAGGTTTAGCATGGATTTTAGGAAGTTACTTTGCAGTAAATATTTGCTGCCTCAATTCAAGGTGAGGGAGTTTTAGCAAAAGCAAATCTCAAAGTGGCCTAGGTACATAGCAGGCCTGATTTCCCATGGGAGAACCTATCCATGGGCATAGGTCCTGTGCATCTCTGAGTGGGAGCTGGGCCCACACCACGCGGACGGTCTCCTGCAGTTTGGTCATAAATTGAGATTACTGCCACTCCCTAGCCTCCCCTTCACTGTGCCCCTGAGCTCAGCCTCCTCCATCCTGGCATGCTGAGTGGTAAATCACTCAGGAAGCCTGCAGTAATCCCACTCTGAGAGTTCTAGCTATTGCTTGCCTGGCACTGTTACATAAATAAATGGGAGTCAAACAACTTGAAATAATAAATATTGACATTAATTATATACTCAACAAATATCTATTGAGTACCTAGTATTTACCATACCAGATTCTGTTCTGGGTTCTGGAAACATAGCAGGGAACAAGACCAAATCCTTACCCTCATAGAGTTTATATTCTAGTCATGATAAACAAATAAACTAATATAAAGTCGCTCCTAAATGATAAGTGATATGACAAAACATAAAGCAGGAAAAAGAACAAAAAATGACACCAGGGGGTATTATTTTAAAAACAATTGTCAGGGAAGGTCTGAACATAGAGACATTTGGGATTTGTGTATACATAGTAGGTATTTAAGGCCATAGGAAGAGTGAGATCATCTAGAAAACACATGTAATTAGTCAAGAGAGGTCTGAGGATTTGACTCAGGGAATTCCAACATTAAGGAAGGTAAAGGAAGGTAAGGAGGATTCAGGAAAGAAGGTCAAGAAGGAATAGCCACTCAGGTAGAGGCAGGATAGGCAGGAGACAGTAGTGTTCTGGAAACCAAACTAAGAATGTATTCCAAACGGGGGCACAACCAATTAACACCAAGAATTGACCTTTGAATTCAGTGATGTAGTAGCTAAAGGTGACCAAGGAGATAGCAATTTTATTGAAATGAAGGAGAAGTCAGGTCAAGATGGAATGGGAGAACAGGAAATGAAGAGAGGGACCATACACAGTGCCTCTGAGGTCCACTACTATGAACAAAAGCAGAAAATGGACAGGATCTAGAGAGGGCTGAGGGACCAAAAGAGGCTTTGATTTTTCTTTCTTTTTTTAATTTTATTTTAATCATTGTTCAAGTAGTTTTCTCCCCTTTACTCCCAATCCAGCCCACCCACCCCTCCCTCCCAAATTCCCCCCCATTACCACCCTCCCCCTAGTTTTTATCCATGTGTCTTTTAACTTTGTTCCTGTAAACCCTTCCCCTTTTCCCCTCAAACTCCCTCTTCTCTCTCCTCTGGTCACTTTCTGCCTGTCCTCTATTAGAGTGTCTTTGACTATATTTTGCTTGTTTCATTGTTTTGTTGTTTAGGTTCCTGTTAAAGGTGAGATCATATGGTATTTATCTTTCACTGCCTGGCTTATTTCGCTTAGCATGATGCTGTCCAGTTCCATCCATGATGTTGCAAAGGGTAGGAGCTCCTTCTTTCTTTCTGCTGCATAGAATTCCATTGTGTAAATGTACCATTGTTTTTTGAGCCATTCATTTATTGATA
>PVIA01002264.1:188477-200614 GCA_004024845.1 Tonatia bakeri
ACATTGGGGTGCAAAGGTTCTTTTGGATTGGTGTTTTAGGATTCTTAGGATATAGTCCCAGCAGTGGAATTGCTGGGTCGAAAGGCAGATCCATTTTTAGTTTTCTGAGGAAGTTCCATACTGTTTTCCACAGTGGTTGTACCAGTCTGCAGTCCCACCAACAGTGCACTAGGGTCCCCTTTTCTCCACAGCCTCTCCAGCACTTGTTGTTTGTTGTTTTGCTTATGATGGCCATTCTGACTGGTGTGAAATGGTACCTCATTGTGGTTTTAATCTGCATCTCTCTGATAGCTAGTGATGTTGAACATCGTTTCATGTGATTTGGGATCTTCTGTATGTCCTCTTTGGAGAAGTGTCTATTCAAGTCCTTTGCCCATTTTTTCATTGGGTTGCTTGTCTTCTTAGAGTGGAATCATGTAATTTCTTTATATATTTTGGAGATTAAGCCCTTGTCTGAGGTATCATTGGCAAATATGTTTTCCCAAACAGTTGATTCTCTTTTTATTTTGATACTATTTTCTTTAGCTGTGCAGAAGCTTTGTATTTTGATGAGGCCCCATTTGTTTATTCTTTCCTTTATGTCCCTTGCTCTAGGGGACATGTCTGTAAAAAAGTTTCTGTGTAAAATATCTGAAATTTTCCTACCTATGTTCTCCTCTAGTACTTTAATGGTGTCATGGTTTATATTTAAGTCTTTTATCCATCTTGAATTTATTTTTGTGTAAGGTGTAAGTTGGTGTTCTAGTTTCATTTTTTTGCGCATAGCTGTCCAGTTCTCCCAGAACCATTTGTTGAAGAGGCTATTTTTACTCCATTTTATGTTGCTGCCCCCTTTGTCAAATATCAATTGACCGTAGAGACTTGGGTTTATTTCTGGGCTCTCTGTTCTGTTCCATTGGTCCATGTGCCTGTTTTTATGCCAGCACCAGGCTGTTTTGATTACAGTGGCCTTGTAGTATACTTTAGTGTCAGGTATTGTGATCCCTCCTACTTTACTCTTCTTTCTCAAAATTGCAGTAGATATTTGGGTTCCATATAAATTTTTGAAGTGTTTGTTCTATGTCTGTGAAATAAGCCATTGGTACTTTAATAGGTATTTAATTAAATGTGTGAATTGCTTTGGGTAGTATGAACATTTTAATGATATTAATTCTCCCAATCCATGAACATGGTATATATTTCCATTTGTTTGTGTCTTCCTTGATTTCTTTCCTCAGTGGTATATAGTTTTCTGAATACAGGTATTTTACCTCTTTGGTTAGGTTTATTCCTATTACCTAGGTAATAGGAATAAACCTATTTTATTTTTCTTTTTGCTATTTCAAATGGGATTTTTTCCTTGATTTCTGCTTCTGCTGTTTCATTGACAATGTACAGAAATGCCTTTGATTTCTGGATATTGACTTTGTATCCTGCTGTTTTGCCAAATTCCTTTATTAGGTCAAGCAGTTTTTTGGTAGAGTCTATAGGATTTTCTATGTACACTATCATGTCATCTACAAACAATGACAGTTTTGTTTCCTCCTTTCTGATTTGGATCCATGTTATTTCCTTTTCTTGTCTGATTGCTGTGGCTAAAACTTCCAATACTATATTGAATAAAAGTGGTGAAAGTGACCAACCTTGTCTTGTTCCTTTTCTTAGTGGAAAAGATTTTAGTTTTTTCCCGATGAGTATGATGCTGGCTGTAGGTTTCTCATATATGGCTTTTATTACACTGAGGAATGTTCCCTCTATTCCCACTTTGCTGAGTGTTTTTATCATAAATGGGTGCTGTACCTCATCAAATGCTTTTTCCACATCTATTGATATGGTCATGTGATTTTTGTCTTTGCTTTTGTTTATGTAATGTATTACATTTACTGATCTGCGAATATTGAACCATCCTTGCATCCCTGGGATGAACCCTTCTTGGTCATGGTGTATGATCTTTTTAATGTATTGTTGGATGTGGATTGCCAATATTTTGTTGAGGATTTTAGCATCAATTTTCATCAGAGATATTGGCCTGAAGTTTTCTTTCTTCGTTGTGTCTTTATTTAGTTTTGGAATTAGGATGATGTTGGCCTCACAAAAAGAGTTTGGGAGTCTTCCATCTTTCTGGATTTTGAGGAATAGTCTGTGAAGGATAGGGGTTAGCTCTTCCTTAAATGCTTTGTAGAATTCTCCTGTGAAACCACCTAGTTCAGAGCTTTTGTGTGCTGGGAGTTTTTAATTACTGCTTCAATTTCTTTTGCTGTTATTGGTTTGTTCAGGTTTTCTGCTTCTTTTTCATTGAGTTTTGGAAGATTATATTTTTCTAGAAATTTGTCCATTTCACCTAGGTTTTCAAATTTCTTGTCATACAGTTCTTTGTAGTAATTACTTACAATCCTTTGTATTTCTGTGGTGTCAGTTGTAATCTCTCCTCTTTCATTTCTGATTGTGTTTATTTGGGTCTTCTCTCTTTTTTTCTTGATGAGCCTGCTTAAAGGCTTGTCAATTTTGTTTATCCGTTCAAAGAACCAGCTCCTGGATTCATTGATCCTTAGAATTGTGCTTTTAGTCTCTATGTCATTTAATTCTGATCTTGGTTATTTCCTTCCTTCTACTTGCTCTGGGCTGTCTTTGTTGTTGTTCCTCTAGTTCTTGTAGATGTAGGGTTAGGTTGTTTGTTTGAAATATTTCTATCTTTTTTAGGTATGCCTGTATTGCTATGAACTTCCTTCTCAGGACTGCCTTCACTGTGTGCCATAAGTTTCAGGTTGTTGTGAGTTCATTTTCATTTGTTTCCGGAAATCTTTTGATTTCTTCCCTAATTTCATCCTTGACTCAATTCATTGTTTAATAACATGCTATTTAATCTCCATGATTTTGAGTGTTTTCATTTTTTTTCCTTGGGGTTGGTTTCTAGTTTCAGTCCCTTGTGATCTGAGAAAATGCTTGGTATGATTTCAATTTTCTTGACCTTGTTGAGACTTGTTTTGTGTCCTATCATGTGGTCTATCTTTGAAACTGTTCTGTGTACATTTGAAAAGAATGTGTATTTATCTTCTTTGGAATGGAAGGCTCTAAATAGATCAGTCAAGTCCATTTCATTTAGGGTATTGTTCAATGCCATGAAATTTTGTTGATATTTTCTTTGGAAGATCTGTCCATTTTTGACAGTGGGGTATTAAAATCCCCCACTATAATTGTGTTGCTGTCAATATCTTTCTTAAAGTCCTCTAGAATTTTCTTTATGCATTTGGGTGCACCTATGTTGGGTGAATATGTATTTACAATATTGATGTCTTCTTGGTGGATTCTTCCCTTGAGTATTATGAAGTGACCTTCTGGGTCTCTCTTTATGGGCCTTTTTTGGAAGTCTATTTTGTCTGAAATGAGTATTGCTACCCTGGCTTTTTTTTTTCCTGTCCATTTACTTGGAAAATTTGTTTCTAGCCCTTCACTTTCAGCCTGTGCAGGTCTTTTATCCTGAGGTGGGTCTCTTGTAGGCAGCATATGTGTGGGTCATGTTTTCTTATCCTTTCAACTATTCTATGTCTTTTGATTGGAACATTTAATCCATTTACATTTAATGTTATTATTTATAGGTACTTATTCATTGTCACTTATGTACGTGTATTCCTCTCTCTCTTTCTCCTTTCTTTCCTTTCCTTAAATCAGACCCTTTAGTATCTCTTGCAGAGCTGGTTTAGTGGAGGTATATTCTTTTAGACTTCTTTTGTCTGGGAAGCTTCTTATTTGGCCTTCTATCTTGATTGAGAGCCTTGCTGGGTAAAGTAACCTTGGTTGCAGACCTCTGGTTCTCATTGCTTGGAATATTTCTTGCCATTTTCTTCTGGCTTGAATTTTTTCCATTGAGAAATCAGCTGTTAGCCTCATTGGGGCTCCCTTGTATGTTACTTCCTTTTTCTCCCTTGCTGCCTTTAAGATTCTCTCTTTGTCTTGGAATTTTGCCATTTTAATTATGATGTGTCTTAAGGTGGGCCTCTTTGGGTTCCTCTTGATTGGAACTCTTTGTGTTTCCTGGATTTGTGTGACTTTTTCTCTCATCAAATTGGGGAAGTTTTCCTTCATTACTTTTTCAAATAGGTTTTCTATCCCTTGCTCATCTTCTTCTCCTTCTGGTATCCCTATTATACAGATATTATTACATTTCATATTTTCTTGCATTTCTCTTAATCCCAATTCATTTTTTCTGAGCCTCTTTTCATTTTCTTGTTCTTTCTGGATATTTTTTTCTACTTTGTCCTCCAATTCACTGATCTGATCTTCTGCTTCATCAATCCTGCTTTTCATTCCTTCTACTGTGTTCTGCAGTTCAGAAATTATATTCTTCATTTTCTCTTGACCTTTGTTGGTAGTTTCTATTTCCTTTTTCATATAGATATAGTTTGCAGTGAGATTGTTGTAGCTTCCCTGTAGTTTCTGGAAGCTCATTGTGAGCTCATTGAACTTCCTTATAATCATTGTTTTGAATACAATATCTGATAGTTGATTTGCCTCTATTTCATTTAGCATTCCTTCTGAGGCTTCCTCCTTTCCTTCATTTGTGGATTGTTTCTTTGTCTTCTCATTGTTCCTGAGGCTGTTCTTGTTAACCTCTGTTTCTTAACTTCATCTGTTCTGGTTCCTTGTGTTTATGGTGTGAACTTCTGTGGTAGAATACCGGTGAGATTCAGTGGTGTAGTCTCTTTTGGGTATCCTGGTGCTCACAGCTTCCCTGTACTCTTTTTTGTGATCAGTTGGAGGAGTAAGGCAAAATGGGTTAAGACAGCAAACCAGTATTCTGTGATATTTACAGTAGCAGCCAGTAGAGAAGAGATGGGAGATTCTTTGGATATATATAGTGTTAACTGTGATCTTCCACCCCACTATCCATGTTTTAGAAAGTATGGAAAGAAGATAAGACAATTAGTGGGGAGGAAAGTGTTTTTAGTTGGATCTAGAAAGCTGTGAGGCTGCGGGAGGTCAGATTCTGAGGTAAGGTAGGAATAAAGAATAGTAAATAGGAGTAGTGTGTAAAAGAATAGAGATAACCCTTATATTAATAGAGTTTAGGAAATTGCAAAGTGAGGGGTGTTAGGTTGTATTTACAAGTGTATGGGATAAGTCTTATTTACAGTAATATTGAAGCAACAATCTTGTGGCAGATTCTATGAGATCTAGATAACAAGAATAAGGAGTATGGAATCTTGAGTGGTGTACTAATGGAACCCAAGTGAGGGACAGTGAATTATCAACACACTGTGAATGAGATAACAGGGGGAACCTATGAAATGACAGTATACCTAGCCAGGCAAAGAAGATTATACAGAAAGAAAAAAAATACCAAAATAGTATTAAAATAAAAAATGTCAGAAAAGAGAGAAAAAGATAATATAAATTTGCAGTAATTTGCAGGCAGAAAAAAACAAAAACAAACAACAACAAAAAACAGAAGATGCATTGAAGGAGAGATAGATTTGGAGTGGAAGTAATAGCACTAGGATGGATGGAAGAGAAACATAAGGAATTGAGAGATATAAAAATAATGAGTTAAAAAATAAAAAGTTGCTTAATAAACAAAAAGAAGATACAATCAAACATTCAGACAACAGCGGGATAAGGGGGAAAAAAGAAAAAAGAAAGAAAGAAAACACACACACACACACACACACACACACACACAAACACACACAGACACAGAGAGAAAAAGAAAAAAAACAAAAACAAAAACAAACAAAAAAACCCCAAAAAACCTCTTGTTGGTTTGTAACTGGCCAAACCAATTTTTCTGCTTTTGCCAGCTCAAGCAGGCTGAGGGGCGGTTAGAATGCTTTTCACTCTTCTAAGACAGAACTGCTTGAGTCTCAGGGCTGGCCACCCACTTTTCCCAGAAACGATCACTGTCTCTGTCTGGGCTCAGGGTGCAAGCTCCAGAGATGGCAAGGGGTTGCGCCCCTCCCCCAACTTCACCACCACAGGCTATATGTTCAGTGAAGCACCCGCCTCTCTTCCAGATTCACGGTGCATCGACAGGGACTGTGAGGAGTTGCGTACTTCCCCTCTGTGGGCTCTACATTCACGGGAAGCACCCGTCTCTCCTCCGGGTTCACAATGCACCCTCCAGGGTTTGAGAGGGGTCATGCACTTCCCTTTGCCTCCACTGTGGGCCTCAGAAACCCACGAAGCACTGTGTCTTTTCTGGGTTCACTGTTTGAAAATCAGGTATCCTGGCAGGGCGCGCGCCTGCTCGAAATCACCCCCGCTCCAGAATCCCTTCCCTTGTTCATGGCCCTGGGGTCTCAGTCTTCCCCAAAACCACACAATCACCAGGTTGGGGGCTCAGGTACCCATGGCAAGGCCTCCACCCCCACAGCAAGGCTTCCCTTGGTCCAGCAGACTGGGGTACTCACTGTTCCCCGGGAAGTTCATGGGTGCCCACAACTTCGGGGCTTCTGCTTCTCAGACCTTGTTGTCTGGGGAGGGAGTGCGACTCTGCTCTCCCAGGTGCCCCGAGACTGACCCAGGAGCACCGGCCTGCTCTCTGTGCCTATCACAGGGCCCTTATTATCCCAAAGCCGTCCTCTTACTGTCCGTTTATTCAATGTCTGGATAACTTTTGATGTCCTATTTTCATAAATGTTGTGATATTGGTGGTCTCCTGCTCTGTTCCTCTTCAGATCAGCCAAATTCTCCCCTGTGCACTGGGGAAGGGGATCACAATTCCTCCATCAAGGCCGCCATCTTCCCCTGAATCCCCAGGCTTTGATTTTTCTTAGCTGACAGAAGTAATAGCATTTTTGCGTGCAGAGAATAAAGATAGAGTGGGAAAAGTGGTGATGTAAGAGAGGGTTTATCGTACAGCAAGAGGCAACAGACAAGTAGAGCCACACCCCCTCCAGCATAAAGGGAACTTTCGGTCAAAGACAGGGCATTTCAAAAGAAGGAAATTCTTCTTTTGAGTCATTCTTCTTTTGAGAAATTCAGAGTCAATAGTAAATTCATCATTCGGCAAGCATACATTTCATTTCTGCTGTTTTTCTTTCTCATCAAGTTACTGTTCTTGATGTAAGTGAAGTTATACTGATAATAAGAATGTCATTATACAGGATTTTAGACAGTGATCCTTCAGTGAAGTCACTGGTATCTTAATCAATTATTTGTAGTTTCTAAACCTAGAGCAACTTGAAATTTCCTCTCTTCAGTGTATGATAAATAATTTCTCACATTACTGTATTTTAGAGCCATACTATTAAAAACAAGGAGTTCTAGCTAAGACGGAGGTGCAGGTAGAAATCCTTCACTTCCTCTCACAACCAAAAGGAGGGTAAGAACCAATCTAAAATCAATAAACAACCAGAAGTGCCAGAAAATCCAACTGCATGGAACTCCGACAAGCAAGGAATTAAAGAAAATATCAATCAGAACAACCAGATCAGTAAGATGGTAGACCACACAGTCCAGCCTGTGGAGAAAAACTGAGGCAAGGCAGCTGAACGGATGGGCAGGGCTTATTTAAGGGGAAACTGAGACTCAGAGTTGATGCAGCAGTTGCTACATTGGGAGAAACTCCCAGTCTCACACAAGAGACCATCAGAAAGTGCACTAGGGATGAGAGGAATGAGCCCGTGAGCTGCATTGTTCCCTCTTTGGACCCTCCCCCACAGGCAGGGAAGCAAGGAGGGTTGCCCTGCCTGAGTGAATTCCTAAAGCCCCGCCCCTTTCAACTTCTCAGGTGCATCAAAACAAAGAAATATGGCCCAAATGAAAGAACAGAGCATAACCTCAGAAAGAGAACTAAACAATGAACCCTTAGCCAACCTATCTGATGGAGAATTTAAAGCCCTAGTAATTGAAATGCTCACAGATCTGATTGAGGTTGGTCGGAAAATGAAAAAATGAATGAAAGATACCCAGAATGAAATAAAGCAAAATATCCAAGGAACCAACAGCAACAGGAAGGAAACCAGGATTCAAAGCAATGATTTTGAACAAAAGGAAAAATAAACATCTCATGGGAACAGAATGAAGAAACAAGAATTCAAAAAAGTGAAAAGAGTCTTAAAACCTCTGGGACAACCTGAAACTCTCCAATATCTGAATTATAGTGGTGCCAGGAGGATAAGAACAACAATAAGAAATTGAAAACTTATTTGAACAAATAATGAAGGAAAACTCCCCCAATTTGGTGAAGGAAATAGACTTCTAAGAAGTCCAGGAAGCCCAGAGAATCCCAAAGAAGTTGGACCCAAAGAGGAACACACCAAGGCGCATCATCATTAAGTTACTCAAGACTAAAGATAAAAAGAAAATCCTAAAAGAAGCTGGGGGAAAGGAGACAGTTACTTACAAAAGAGAGCCCATTAAGTTATCAGTTGGCTTCTCAAAAAAAAACCTTGAAGGCAAGAAGCTGCTGAAAAGAAGTATTTGAAGTCATGGAAGGCAAGCACCTACATCCAAGAATACTCTATACAGCAAAGCTATTATTTAGAGTGGAAGGGCAGATAAAGTGCTTCCCAGATAAGGTCAAGTTAAAGGTGTTTATCATCACCAGGCCATTATTATGTGAAATGTTAAAGGTACTTATCTAAGAAAAAGAAGATAAAAAACTATGAACAGTAAAATGACAACAAACTCACAACTATCAACAAATGAACCTAAAGAAAAGAAAAACAACAAAAACAAAAACTAAGCCAATGACTAGAACAGGAACAGAATCAGAAAAGTGGACATCACATGGAGGGATTTCAGTGGGGAGTAGGAAGGGAGGAATAGGGGGGGGAAAGGTACAGGAAAGAAGAAGCATAATTAGTAGGCATAAAATAGACTGGGAGAGATAAAAATGGTATAGGAAACAGGGGACTCAAAGAACTTATATGAACAACCCATGGGCATGAACTAAGTGGCAGGGGAATACTGGAGAGTTGGGGAGGCAAGGTGGAGAGGGAATAAAGGGAGAAAAAAGTGGGAAAACTATAATAGCATAATCAATAAAAATAATTTAAAAAGAAAACAACAACAACTACAAAGACAATAGCAGTTTCTTTTCTGTAGCACTTCTATTAATGGGTCTTTAGTTTTCTTGAGGAAAGATTCAGAGAAAAACAAAATGGGAAAAGTATGACCCTATGAGTAGAAAATACAACCTTTCCTGTTTGGGTTTTTCTCTTTATAGTACCTCAGTTCTAAGTTCTATAAATAAGAGTAGAAACTAATTTAAAGTCCAATCTACTTTAAAAAAAATGTTTTCCACAGGATAAAAAATTTGGACAAGAAACAAGATTTTCAGGACATCAGAGCTGTGTCAGAAAGAAGAGCACCTTCAGTGAATATAAAGCCTTAATTGAAACAGATGTGGCTGATTTCTGCTGTGTAAGAGATTGTAACATTATTGAGTGCTTTCATATATACCAGACACTGTGCTGACCGCTTTATACTCATAACCTCATTTAAAGCTTACAGCAACTCTATGAGATGGAAAGCAAGAGATTTCTTAACTAACTGCTACTTCATTGACTTACAAATTTCACCACTTACCTCTATTTCCTTCTCTGTAAAAAACTGACTGATGCCCATACTATGTTGAACAATTATGGCTGGTAAATTTCTCTCAAATATTTCTTTCCACTTATCACGTCTGCAATCTGCAGGCACAATCTATGCTGGTATTTGTATCTTCCTGGGAACTCATTAAAAATGCAAACTATGAGACTGCACCTAGACTCCCTTGGCTAGAAGTAGTGCTCCTTGCTGTCTCTCCTTCAACTCACATCATGGTCCCATGGAGATCTCCCTACGCCTTTTGCCTGAGGAAAAAGGAATTTGGTCCTGTTTTACAGATACTTCTGCCCAAAATCCATTGCCAGGCATTCATGGGGGACCTAAACAACAATGGAAAAAATAAACCTTGTGATTAAACAAAATTTCAAACAGTATATTTCATGGTAAACTTTGCCTGGGAAGAAATAACTTGTTTCAGGAAAATTGCCCTCAGTTTTAATCATATGCCACTGGAAACATCACACAAAAAACACATTTACATTAGTAGGCAATCTACTGAGTTCAATTAAACAAATGATTCATTCAATAGTTTTAAAGTATGGTCCCCTTTGAGAATTAATAGTATAGCAAATGACTCATATTGTTTAAGGGAATATCATCTGTATTAATTAGCTATGCCACAATAACACTGTCTAGCAAGTTACCCAAAACTTAGTGGTATACAGTAATATGCATGAGCTATTTCTGGCTTATGCATCTAAAGGTCAATTAATGTTTTGTCTGTCTTTGGGACACATTGACACCAAGTGTCTCTTATTCTCCTTTGACTAGTGCTTATTCAACACATGCTCTTCATATGGTAAAAGGCAGAAAGAAGTTCAAGAAAGTAAGCCCAATTGTACAAGCACAGTTCAAACCCCTGTTCAGGTCATGCCTGACATCCTATTAGCTAAAGCAAGGCACACTGCCAAAGCCTAAATTTAAGGGGTGAGGAAACACATTCTTCTCTTTGAGAAGAATGAAGATGAGTATTTTTTAAACATCTGATCTGCTATACCCTCTGAATTTAAAACCAGTACTTTTTTTCTTTACAAAAATGTTAGTATGTTTTCAAAGAACTACAGCTGTGCAAATAGTTGATGCATACAATTTAACAAACATTTATTGACTGTCTTATTTGCTGAACATAGGTTAGATATCCAAAGTATAGAGATGGGGAGGGCACAGTCCTTGCCCTTAAGAAGCTTAGAAACAGAACTCTAAACTAATCAAAATTTAATGTGGTGAATGTAACAAAGCATTTGTAACACTCTAAGTTTGGTGTAATTATTCCTATTTTATAAGAAACTGAGACCCAGAGGGATTAAATTATTTGTTCAATATTATACAACAAAACTGAAATCCAACATTTGGAGAGGTGAGATTAAAATCCTGAACTTTTCCTCCTATTCCATACAACCTTCCTCAGAAAATGAGCACAGAGGTGATGCAGTCCAATACGTCACTGAATGGTGGAATCCTTGTATCCTTAAGGTGGCAAAAGGCCAAAACCTTGGTGAATTGAGACCCATGATAATGAATGTAGAATGAACTATATATTATTTCCCCTGCTTATAATTCTGCACTTTTTAAATATATTTTATTGATTATGCTATTACAGTTGTCCAATTTCCCCCTTCACTCCCCTCCCCCCTGCACACCCCATCCCACCCACATTCCCCCCGCTTTAGTTCATGTCCATGTGTCATAAGTTCTTTAGCTTCTACATTTCCCATACTATTCTAGCCCTCCCCCATCTATTTTATACCTACCGTCTATGCTACTTATTCTCTGTGCCCTTTCCCCCTCTCTCCTCCTCCCACTCCCCTGTTGCTATTCCTCCATGTGATCTCCATTTCTATGGTTCTGTTCCTGTTCTAGTTGTTTGCTTAGTTTGCTTGTGTTTTAGGTGTGATTATTAATAACTGTGAGTTTGTTGTCTTTTTGCTGTTCATATTTTTTATCTTCTTTTTCTTAGATAAGCCCCTTTAACATTTCATATGACAAGGGCTTGGTGAGGATGAACTCCTTTAACTTGACCTTATCTGAGAAGCACTTCATCTGCCCTTCCATTCTAAATGAAAGCTTTGCTGGATCGAGCAATCTGGGATATAGGTCCTTGCCTTTCATGACTTGGAATACTTCTTTCCACCCGCTTCTTGCCTGTAAGGTCTTTTTTGAGAAATCAGCTCACAGTCTGTTGGGACCTCTTTTGCAGGTGACTGTCCCCTTATCTCTTGCGGCTTCTAGGATTCTCTCCTTCATTCTAACTTTGGGTAATGCACTTATGATGTGCCTTGGTGTGTTCCTCCATGGTCCAACTTCTTTGGGACTTTCTGAGCTTCCTGGACTTCCTGGAAGTCTCTTTCCTTTGCCAGGTTAGGAAAGTTCTTTATTATTTGTTCAAATAACTTTTCCACTTGATGCTCTTCCTCTTCTCCTTTTGGATGTTGGAATGATTAAAGGTGTCCTGGAGGTTCCTAAGCCTCTCCTCATTTTTTTGAATTCTTATTTCTTCATTTTTTTCTGATTGTTTATTGTTTTCTTCCTTCTGGTCCACTCCATTGATTTGAGACCCAGTTTTCTTTCCATCACTATTGGTTCCCTGTGCATTTTTCTTCATTTCA
>PVIA01002264.1:200714-220617 GCA_004024845.1 Tonatia bakeri
TGCTACCTATGAGGGGAAGAGCCTTAGGTGTTCACCTGGGGGGGGGGGGTACCCAGTTGCTAGGTTGCGAGGCTGTATGTGGGGGCAGGATCAGAGAGGAAATAATGGCACTTGCTCCACTTTCTGTTAAATTTCAGTCCCCTCTGTCTCTTCCCACAAGCAAATTGGGACCTTCTGTTGCTGGTTCCTGGGTCAGTGGGCTTGTGTACATTCTAGGACCCTATGGGTCTCTCCAACAAACTCTCCTGTGAGGCTTGAAATCTCTCCTGGCACCTCAGCCTCCACAGGTGTTTTCAATCAGTGCTTTTAAGCTTTATTTCCTGGCGCTGGGGCCCTGGGTTGTACAGTCTGTCTTGCTGCCTGTTCTCACCTGGTTTATCTGCATGCAAATATGTGACTGGGGACAGCTAGTTGCCTTGTGTGCCTCACTGGATCTGCTCGTTGCCTTCCCGCAACCACGCCCAAGCCCAGGTCTGTCAGTCACCACTTTTTCCTGCTGCGACCCGTCTGTGCAGGCCGCCAACTCCGCCCCTCTTACCAGTCTGTATGAATGGTTGTAGGGACTTCCATACAGTTCAATTTTCTATCTGTTCTGGTTGTTTTTTTTGTTTCTAAATTTTTGTTGTCCTTAATTTTGGTTGTGCAAGGAGGCACAGTGTGTCCACCTACGCCTCCATCTTGACTGGAAGTTATATAATTCTGCCCTTTTTACTAATTGACTTAAATTGCCCATCAAAAACTAACTTTTATAATATTAAGTAGTAAGGGAGATTTGCATGACTATCCTGGGCTAATAGAGATCTGAGATGCCAAAGGATACTTTAGTCAGTTTTAAAAATATCTGAGTCTCAGGTCAAAGCCTTTTAGTTGACTGAAATTTTGTTAATGTAAACTATTTTAATAAAAAGGAAAAAAAATGAATGGACCATTGGGTTCTTTGGTCCTGAAAAATGGAAAGGATTGTGGGCAACAATAAGGAATTCTGAGGGCTGGAGTGTGCATGTAATTCTGACTTTCACCTCTGTTAAAGTTATTACTATAATATTCTACATCAATACTTTCAATATAAAATGGCTCTTCATATTTGTTCAGAAGAATCTTCATGAGCTAATGCTTGCACAGCCTTCACCATAACCCTGTTATGGCAAATTATAGGTACAATATTGTTTCCATGTTTAAAAAGATAAACTAGAGAGAGAAGTAAAAAATAGGCATTTCACTTGGGTAAATTAGCAGGTCACTAGAAGAGTCCAGGATATGCCTAGACAGTAGATTTTTGATTTTTGGAACAAAACTATTAAGGAATGTTAAGGGCACAAAAAACAAATTCAAATACTAAAGCTTAATTTTGTGTGGCCTGTCAGAGACAGATTTAATAAACACATTTAATGCTCAGGCAAGAACTAGAATAATTATGAATATTCAAAGGATTAGGAAGTTTGGTGAATCAAAACAATTTTTCTATGCCTTCATTTTACACTGGAGGATTTTGTTGTTATTGTTGTTCTTTTCTTGTAGTGAGTATTATGTCTGTTATTTAGGTTCTGAATTTTGGTTCACTTCAGTTATATTTAGCGTAATACTGAATGCCAGCATTTTGTTACTTCAGTTTTTCCCCTTTTCCCCCCCAGTTCCCAAGCCTGTCAACTTGTTGGCACTAGAGGGATTCCTTTCATGGATGCTCAGTATTGAAAATCTGTCTTAGTTTTGAGAGTTTCTTATACAAAGGCCAAATCAAAGCTGCAGGCATTGCTTCTCCTCCCTAATAACTGAGCATTGGAGATGAGTTGGACCTGTTTTTGAGGTAGCCTTTACTATTAAAGCTGTAGAAAGCACATTCAATAGATCTGTGATGGAATCTAGAAAATAATGACAAGGGAAATATATATATATATATATATATATATATATATATATATATATATATATCACTGTTAACTTCAGGTTTAGGTACTAAGAGAACATCTTATTTACAGTGAGCAAATATCCTTAGAGAGAGAGTTTCAGGAGCTATTCCCACTTGTTTGCATTTGCTATAGAAATGGGGGCTCAAGTGCCTCTAACTCCTGAAAGTGTATTTGTTTACACAAGAGGAAGGTGAGGTGATGGCATGAGGTTGTGAAATGACTTGTCTATGAACATATATGAGCAGGCCACTTGTATAAGGAACAATATCTATTAGAAATCAATGTTATTTTCTTCTTATTTTTCTTTTTCCTCTTATTTATAAAGAGATTTGTGGATGGAAAAATTTATTGGCCCTTTTCCTTTGGATCAGAAAGTAAGCATTCTCTTATCCTGGAATAAATTATTTGGAAAAGGGTAAATTAAAAAGTTGGAGCAATTTGAGATGGGAACAATCAACCTATTTCTATGCCAGTAATGGATATTTACTTCATGGCTATGTTTGAAATTTTCCTCAGCCTGCTTCTAAGGGCTAGAATTGGTCAAGTCAAGCATTTTCATGCACCGATTTCATATTTCAACATCTGAATTTTAGACAGTTGTGTGTAGCTAGAAGAACATAATTTGTCTGACCCTTTACAAAAAATGTTGAAATAACAACAGTTTCCAAAAACATTTGTTTCATTTTTATTTTTGTACAACTCACAGTTTTGTACAACTGTTTCAATTGTCAATTGCCAAATTAACTGATTAGATCCTTAATTATTCCCATGGTTTGCAAGGTTATTGTTGTAAATTTTTTTTTAAAAAGTCCTACCAAAAATTTATGTAACTTGCATTACCTATTTTGGGAAATTAGATCCTTTCTTCTTTAAAATTCCTGCCATTTTTCTCTCCCATACACAAGATTGAATTACTTGTGTACCCTTTTTGTTCAGTCAAATTATTCAATTTCTTTCAAGCTGTTAATTCAGTCATTACATTCTCTGTTATGGGTGTGACTCAACTAAATTTTTTATTACAACTTGTTTCTTTTATTTCTTTCCTTCCTATATTTTGGGGTTGGATTGGTATGCTAGTGCATTTGTTTTCTGTGAGGGAGCCTTGCTGTTCTATTTTAAAAGATTCTATTTAATCTTAGAGAGAGTATAAGGGAGGGAGAAAGAGAGGAGGAGAAACATCAATGTGTTAGAGAAACATCAATCCTGTTGCCTCCTGAACACCTCAGACCTGGGACCAGGCCCACAACCCAGGCATGTCTCCTGACCAGGAATCAAACCAGTGACTTCGCTTTGAGGAATGACTTCCAACCATCTGAACCACACTGGTCAGGGCAACCCTGTTGTTCTTATGTTGAAGTTTCTTAATTTATTTCAATATCTCGAGGTATAATTTAATTATTTTATGGTGGTTAGCCTTTGTTTCCTTTGGATCAATACTATTTTGTGCCTTTTTCTCTTTGTACTTTTTTCTACTCGTTGTTCAGATGGTATTGCTCTCATATCTTAAGGAAAATATTTTTCAGGTGTGATTGAGGTTTCTCTTGTCCTATATTAGGTACAACAGATATGATTATTGGATGAGCTGTATGAATGAAAGCTAGAGTGAGGGAGATGAGCTGATTTTTCAAAGTGCCATTAGAATGCCAGTATCAGAGCCAGAACTTAATTGTTTCCTCTTTGGTTACAGAATATAGATTTGTTTATTGGTTCTGTTGTCTCTCTCCATTGACTAGCCTCTGAGGGAGAACAGGGACTGAGAAACAAAAGGAGCTAGTTTACTCCAGGACAGATTTGGCTCTAGGAGCTCTATCTCTTTCTCTTAAGCTCCCTTTGAAAGTCCATTGGCACTCTGATGGAGAAACATTATAATTCTTCATCACTCATCCATTAACTAGTTAATCAATATATACCTATTATGCCAGTTATGGTGGTTATACAGAGATAAATACAAATAAAGGTTTCCATTTATTGAGAAACCTCTTTTAAGAATGTACTATATTCTATTTCTAATTGTCACAACCATTTTTCAAGAGAATTGTCTCCATTTTACAGATGTGTAAACTGAGACTCGGATAGATAAAATGACTTGCTCAAAGTTACACAATCAGTAAATAGGTGAACTGAGATTTTAACTTGGGTCTGTGTGGCTACAAATTCATCTCTTTCTGTTATGGCACATACGGTACTGCTCATCAACTCCTCCTTCCATGAATAGGACTTGATCTCTGCCTATAAAAGATTTATATGTACATGAAATATCACATATTAAATGAATCCATTCATATGAAATGTCCCGAATAGGCAAATATATAAAAACAGAAAGGATTTAATGTTTTTTCTACAGCTATGGGTAAAGGGGTGGAAAATGATTGCTAATGAGTATGAGATTTCTTTTTGGGCTGATAAAAATGTCCAAAAGTCATGGCAATGACTGCACAACTCTGTAACTATATTAAAAATTATTCAGTTGTGCCATGGCTGGTGTAGCTCACTGGGCTGCCAACCAAAGGGTTGCCAGTTTGATTCTCAGTCAGGGCACATGCCCGGGTTGCAAGCTAGGTCCCCAGTGGGGGCCTAGTGAGAGGCAATTACACATTAATGTTTCTCTCCCTCTCTTTTTCCCTTCCCTTCTCTCTAAAAATAAATAAACAAAATTAAAAACAATTATTCAATTGCACACTTGTGAATTAATCTCAATAAAACTATTTTTAAAATAAGGTTAACAGTGCAGTTTACCTCACTTAAATTGTATTATATAAATTCATTTATATAAGTTCAATTATAATTTTCCTTAGACAGATCTATAAACTGCTAACATGATACCAGGCAACATGAAAACAGATATGAACAATACATTTTGGAAACTCAGGGGAAGGTGCAGTTTTAAATTCCAGGGGACTGGAAGATACCTTTGTGAAACGGATGGCATTGGAGTTGAATCTTAGAGCCAACTTAGAATGTTGGTAGGTAGAAGACAGTGGAGGCTGAAAAACAGCATGAGCAAATTCACAGGTACACACAGAGATGAGGATTTTCTGGGAGAATGACAAGTCATGGTAAGTGATCTACTTGGAAATTGGTGAAGGGCAAGTGGGAGATTGTTGGGGACCACCCTGCCTGGTCTCAGGAAGCTGTGACCCCCTGTGACTTAGGCCAAGTGAGAAACCTCCGGATCAGGAGCCACTAAGGAGACAAAGCTTGTTCCCCTGGCCTTTAATGCTAGATCAGTTTCCAATGACGGGTAACAATTCTCTAGGATAGAGAATGGACTTAAGACAGGGGCTGATCTCATAAAGGCCTCTGTGAAATAAGTCTCACGAGACTGTGGAAATAATTGAAGGGGCTGTGGAAAGGAAGGGGTGATCGGCATCTACCCCTGCCCCCTCTTAGCCTCAGTCTTTGTACTCAGATGTAAGAAATCCAAGTCTCCTTGCTCCTCTGTCTCCAGCCAAGGGGCCAGCAGGGAACGGAGACAGTGGACCCCGGGGTAATCACACCTGGGACAAAGAATATGCAAGATCCTGTGAGATCTGTTTGCTGGAGGATGTTATTAACTTGGAATTTGAAGGCACAGTCAGGAAACCTTTGGAAACCTGTAGTTCTTTCATATGATAAAACTCCAATCTCTGCCCAGAATCACAACAGGGGCTCTGTTAGCATCTTTGTAAGTTACCTGTTCCCTTTGATCCCTTCTGCCTGACTGTGAATCCACAAACTGTGTCTACTTTCTCAATACAAATCCACTGGGACAAAGGAACAGGGCTCCCCCCATTAGAGGGTTAGTCATGTCCTCTGTATCCCCACGGATTCATGGTAGATTCTATGTATTATGTGTGTTTAATGAACATCTGCAGCCGAGATGAATACCGCAGGATGGCCGGGACGGTATTCTCTGACAGATTATTTAAAAAAGATCTTTTTAAAGGGAGTTCATAATTTACTTAAATGAGAAATATTAGCCTAGGACAGGGATGTCAAACTCACTTTCACCGGGGGCCACATCAGCCTTGCAATTGCCTTCAAAGGGCCAAAATAATTTTAGGCCTGTATGAATGTAACTACTGCTTAACTGCTAAGGAGTTGAAATTACATTTGGCCCTTTGAAGGCAACTGTGAGGGTGATGTGGCCCCCGGTGAAAGTGAGTTTGACATCCCTGTCCTAGGAGATAAAATATCACTCAATGTCTATTCCAAATTTGATTTGGGAGCACCAGTAGGTACTAGTGAACATTCTGAGGGTCCTATTCTACAGAACTGAGAATCTATACAGAAAAATCTTAGCATGATCTATACATCATAGGAGAGTTGTTATATGAAAATGAAATAAGATTTTATAGTTTGTAGGTGATTGGACCTATTAAAAATGAAAATTCAGATGGTTGAGCCATTTGGAGTAGTCACTGGGTGTGATGTCACTGTAGGACAGGACCTTTGCTATGAATTTCATTTCATGATTTCAAATTTTCTTTAGGTAATGTTGCTATAATTATCACTATGAACTATCACTATGTGAACAATGGCCACATTTTCAGCAACTTTTTCCCTCTATCCACTGATCCACTTAACGTTTTGACAGATTCATTCGATAGAAACAAATTGCCTGACCCTTTAATCTTCTGCCAGAAATAAATAAATAAATACATAAATACATTAATAAGACAGACAGAGGGAAAGAAAAAGAAAAAAAAGAAAGGAAAAGAGCTCCACTGAATTTTAACAAACAGGCATTGGGAAGCAGTAATCTTTTTTCTTCCTTTGTTTCAGAGAGACAACTGACATGCCCTTGAAGGCAAGCTCAGAGTTCATTTTCTGGTGAAAAAGATAGATGAACTTTGAAAGTGAAAAAAGGAATAAGGTTTTTCCCCCATCTCTTTCTATATTTCAGCTTTTAAAATTATTGTATCATGATGCCTTTCAAAATGATGCAAGAAGCAGAATTAGCATATTTTATCCAATGATACTTTGTTAGAATTTGAAAATTTCCAGATAACTACATTTTTACAATTCTTTAAAAATTAAAACAGTAAAAAATCCAAACATTTATATGTTCCTATTGTCAACATTTAAATTGAAAGGTCATTACAAATTCAATAAAGAAGGAAGCACAAGGAATGGGAAGGAAGAGGTATTTTGTTATTATTTCAGTCTTTACCAAAATGCTGTTTGTTACCAGTAGTCATTATGTTCCCATACAGCCATGTGGGGCTCTGCTGCCTGCCACCCATAAATTCCAGAGGCAAAGATTTGGTGAAAAAGGAAATGAGTCTTTCACTTAAAGGCTGTACAATTTTGGAGGAATAACGGGCTTCTTCCTCAACACCCATTCCTTTTAAAACATCCAAAACAAATAACCCCTGCAGCCTTTGCCAGATCAGTTCAATGCTTCGAGGCTGGGCCTGGAATTCCTTCTCTCAATTAAAAAGACCATTCTTTGTGATACGTTGGTGGCTGTAGCACGATTATTCAGGTAGCTTAGCTGGTTCCTGGTCACAGTCCAGCTCCAGGGGACTTTTGCAGTCTGTGCTTGGTGGCTTCCTATTCACTGCATCGTACCCTTTCCTCTGGCCGCTGCCTGTTGGCCCAGCGCCTGTACCCTGTCTCTCTAATCATCAGCTTGCGGGTGCATCCATATACCTGGCCGAACAGGGCCGCACAGAGCAGTGCCAGTTGCCAATGCTGCCATCTATTCTTGTGTGAGGAGGGGTGCAGGGATTGTGGCTTGGCCAGGCAGTTTTCAGGGTCTTCTGGCCCAGGAAAGCTTGGCCACTGACCCCCAACCAGGCTAGCGAAGGAAGGGAAAAAGGGCCAGGACTCCACATGCTCAGTTTAAATCTTCTGCTCCCAAGTCCTGAACACTGTGGGAGCATGCAACTTGCCAGCTAATCCAGGTTAACGTCCATCACTCATATCAGCCCACGCTGTGTCTCTGCCCCTGATCCTGCAGCCATGTTCCAGATGCAGGCAGGAGGGTTTCTAGCCATGCACATAGACACAGCAACTCTGCCCAGGGCAGGGTTTTGCTGCGCTTGTCTCCATGAATCAGGTGTGTTGTGACCTTTTCAGCCCACGCATGCTCTGTGCAAGCTTGTTAGGCACTGTATTAGTTGTTTACCCTTCCCTGGGGGTATGGAAGTCTTTCACACAGTTTCATCTATAGTTTCAATCTGCTGCCTTGGGGTTTCCTGCAACCCCTCCCTCGCTTTGGGGAGTGCACTTTTCTGCCTCGCCTCAGGGATCCTGCCCCTCTGCCCTGTGACCTTGCCATACCCCCATTACAGTAACGTTTGTTTCTTTTATCTTTATTGGTATATCTGACTTCTTTTTGTTACTATTTACCTTCCTCATTGTCTTCCTTTCTCCTCTTTATTCTTGTTCTCTATGTACAAGTTTTTCTTTTATTGCCTCCTCTCCCCTCATTTTTTCCCCTTCCCTTAATGAACCATACTTGAGACTAAAGGGTAATTTATAGCACTATTGTATATTGAGTATGATTAAATATTATTTATCTTTTTTAATGTAAAATTTTAAATTTTTATATATTTTTTTCTTTTGAAAAAAACAAGGCAATTAAATTACTTTTCTTTTATGTGTAACCTTTAATGAGAATGCTGGAACTGAGTGTGAGGGGTGATTGAATCAGGTATGTGTGTGCATACTCTCACTGTTGTCGTCTTTAAGAGAATTCTTTCAGGTTACCTGTACCTATACTAGGGGCTTTTCTTTGATGTCTCCTTACTCCCTATTGTGTCTCTGTCCCTCCTCCTGCCACCATGTCTGGCATGGCCTAGCATGAAGTTCTCATCTGCAGTTGAGAGTATGTCAATTTAGTATGAGTTTTGCTTGCATATATAAGCTAATTAAGTGCCTTTAATTCCAATTCTCAAAGCAACACCAAGCGTGCATGACTTGGCCTAATTGTTCACCTAATTGGTGAAATAATCAGGAATTGACAACAGTGTGTGAACACCCCTTTCTGCAATTCCAGCAACACTGCTGAGAAGCAGAAGTAAACATTCTTCATTCTCTCAGGATAATAATCACCTTCCTTTTTCTTCTGGGACTTACAGTTTGACCCTTTGGTTCCTTTCCATCATTTGAGGCTACAGATCACCTTATCAACACATTTATATTAAAACTTTTGCCCATCTACAAAAGTGGAATTATTTCCACTTACTGTTCTTGCTGTGTTGAAGAACAGGAAGTGAAACCACTCCTGTGGTCACTGAACAAATCAACCTGGGAGCCAGAAGTGGTCCTCAGTTGCACTGTAGAACACTTGACCACTTACTATCTAAGGAAGGCAAAAGGAACATGTATAATTATTATCCTTCCAGTGCATTCATTTTTAAAAAATGTTTACCTGGGGATATATTTATTGATTTTAGAGAGAGAGAAAGAAACATCAATGAGTTGCCTCCTGGAGACACTCTGACAGGGGATTGAACCTGCAACAAGGTCTGTGACAATGAATTTAAATTCTAATGGGTAATTAACACATTCTGTTCTATGACAAACCTACTATTCTGAAAGTAAACATTTTCTTTCTCACCCATTGTCAGGTTCAAAGACTGAAGATTTATGACTAGGAAATGGACAGCTACCAGTGTACTGATTATTTGGTTCAGCTGGGATATTCCCACACCACTTATCTTAAGTAAATTGAGTGTTTTGGGGGAATTCAAATCTAGAGGAACATAATCCTTTAAGGAAGACAGTGTCAGTTCTGAGGGTGTTACCAGCTGTACTTTCTAGTCCTCACACTAGTGTCCTACTTTCCAAAGGCATTGACTTCATTTGCTTTGGTTTCTTTCTCTTCTTTCCTTCTACAGAGTGGCTCAGTCTCCTGTGTACTCATTCTAAATTCTAAGAAAGGGAACTCAGTTTGGGCAGGGTATTTGTCTTTGTGTAAATGTGTTTAAGTAAGGGAGAAAAGGTCGTGTGCTACAAATATAACAGCACGGGTTCAAAGTGAAAGTGCAGTTTTGAAGATGCATGGGCTCAGCAGATGCCGGAAAATGTGTCTACTTCAGGATTGTTGTCTTCAATATTCTACTAGTTGGAGACAGGGCATTGGTGGCTTATTAAAAGAACCTACCTAAATTTAATAGAATTGCAATAATTAAAGGTCTCTTAGAACTGGAATTTTAGCTGGGTAAGAGCTGTACGCCTAAATACAGTCTACAGTCTTTGACCAAAAATGAGCCAAACATTGCTTACTTAAAGGAGTGAATGGTGGAGGTTCAATCTCTGGCAGTATGGAATTCTGAATTTTCCAGAATTCATGAAGGCCATGAACCCTCAGATGTAGGAAGCACTATGGGTCCCATGCCAGAAAATATGCTAGACACATTATAGGGAGACTATAGAATGCAAAAGGTGAGAAGAAGATTTTAAAAAGTAACTCGAGAAAAAATATTGATATCAGGTAATAACTCTTAAAAACCTGCATGCATTTGGAAATTTAACTATAAATTCAATTAAAAAAAGATAGGGTAATCTAGGCTACCTAATTCTCCTTAGGTGAGCTTTGGTTATTTGTGTCTTTCAAGGAGCTTGGTGTTTTCTTTACCTAATCATTCTAGCTAGAGATTATTAATTTTATTATTTTTAATAAGTAACTTTTTGTTTCATTGGTTTTTAAAAATTTATTTTTTTAGAGAGAGGGGAAGGCAGTGAAAGAGAGAGGAAGGAAACATCAATGTGTGGTTGCCCTCCCACACGACCCCCACTGGGGACCCAGTCCACAACCCAGGCATGTGCCTCAGACTGGGAGTCAAACTGTGACCCCTTGGTTCTCAGGCTGGCACTCAATCCACTGAGCCACACCAGCCAAGACTATTTCATTGACTTTTATTTTTCTTTTCTATTTCATTGATTTCTATTTTAATCTTATATTTTATGCTTATTTTGGGCTTAATTTGCTCTTTCTACTTTTTGGGGGTGCAAACTTAAATCATTCATTTTAAGCCCTTTTAGCCTGCTAATGTAAGCATATTATTCTACAAGCACTTAATATGAATTTATGATGTCCCTAAGCACTCTTTAGGTAAGTTCAACAGGTTGTGATATGTTGTATTTTTCTTTTAATTCACCTTAATTTCTAATTTCACTCATGATTTGTTCTTGAATCTGTGTGTTGTTTCATTTCTGAATAGTTTGAGAGTTTCTGAATATATTTTTGTTTATTGATTTTTAAATTTAATTCTATTGTGCTAAGAGAATATACATTTTGTTATTTTAATCCTTTTATGTTTATTAAGACTTGATTTTTGGTCAAGAATATGGTCTAATCTGCTGTTGTGGGTTGACTTGTGTTTCCCAAAGTGACATATTCAAGTCCTGGTATCTTAAAAAAAAACTCTGGTATCTGCAAATGTGACTTTATTTGGTATTAGGGTCTTTGCAGCTCTAACCAAGGTCATGGTAGTTTAGGGTGGACCTCAATCCAATGATGGTAAAAGAATAAATTTCTATTGTTTTATGTCACCTGGTTTGTGCTATTTTTTATGGCAGCCTTGGGAAACTAATACATCCAGTGAATGTTCCATATGTATTTGTAAAATAATGGGTATTTTGTTGAAGGTGGATGGAATCTTCTGTAATTGTTAATTAGGTCAGTTCTGTTGATAGCATTGTTCAAGTGTTCTGTGTTTCTAATGATTTTCTTTCTGCCTCATCTGTCAGTTATTGTGAGTAAAGTATTGAAATCTCTGACACCCACAGTGGATTTGTTTGTTTCTTTTTTTAGTGTTATCAGTTTTTGCTTCATGTATTTTGAAGTTCTGTTGGTAGGTACATTTAGAATTTTTATATTCTCTTGATGAATTGCTCCTTTCATTATTATAAAATGATACTCTTTATTCCTGCTAATATTCTTTCCTTGGAAATCCACTGTGTCTGATATTAATATAACTCCAGATGTATTTTAATTCATGTTACCATGGACTATCTTATTTAATTAATTCTATTACATTTTTTTATATTTAAAGTAAGATTCTTGTAGATACCATGTTATTGATTTTTAACATGTTATCTGATCTGACAATCTCAACTTTTTATTTGATATGGTTAGAACAATTACATTTGATATAATTAGTAATATTGTTGACTTTAATTCTATGATTTTTCTATATATTTTATTGAGATCATAATAAATTACAAAGTTTAGAAAGCTGACAAGAACCAAACATCAAGAAACTCAGATAGGGCCCTGGGCAGATAAGTCAATTGGTTAGCACATCATTCTGATAAACCTGGTTGTAGTTTGACCCCTCGTCAGGGCACGTACAAGAATCAGGTGTACATAACATGTTTTTAATTACATCACTGCTTAAATATATTTTGACTGCATATCCTTTTAACATTTGATTGAGTCTTCATGTAACAATGTCTTTTATAGTATTTTCTATAGAAATAATGGGAAAACAATCCTCTCTCTCTTCTAGCATGATTAATAAAAATCATTTCCATTATTGATAAGGTTTAAAACAGTTTTCCAGTTTCATAACTCATTATATGAATGGTAATAACTCATCTAGTTTCACAACTCATTTTAAGGACTGTTGTCAAATTTTGGGAAACCTCAATCATATTTCTTTCATATATGATTTGCAATTAGAGGAATTTTCCATAGACTAGACTCTGGCTCTGAATAGTTCATGTTTTATTTCTTTGCTACCTATGCATTTCTAGTGCCGGTTGCAATGTTTATATCATTACATGTTCTTTGGTCACACATTCTCTTACAGTTTTCATGACGATTGGCATGATAAGTGGTAGGAACATTCAGGAAGCCATTCCCATATCAGGACAGCTAGCAGTAACTTAAGTATACATGGAAATGACTAACAACCACATATATATATATTTCACTAGACCCAAACTAAATAAATTTCTAACTCAATAGCCCCAAGGGTTTAGTGCAAATTTTGGGTCAATAGGAAAAATCACTGATTTCCTGTGTTCGTGAGTGTTTTGCTCTAGACCTTGCTCCCTTCTCACCCTACACATTCTTTCTAGAACCTCTTTCATTCCCATCAACTCAACTGTATGTTAATGATTTCCAAATCAGAATCTCTAGCCCAGTCCTTTTTCTAAGCTTCAGACATGTATATGCAACTGTTCAGTAACATTCCCACTCCTAGAACCTCTTGTCTTTCTTTTAAATCTCATTTTACTGCCTGCATTGACCAAGGCAGAATCCTGAGAGGCATGGTGGCACCTCCTATACACCCAGCTGGTATTAAATATTTGCTTATTGTTGTGAGGAAAAACTTCCACACATTTGGTGACCAGAAGTGTCAGAAGTGAAGTGTTTTGTGTGAGCAATACAGGAGACATGCAGGAAGGATACACATAGGAGGCGAGTTTTTTCCTTCGTAGAAAGGGAAAAACTGAGTGCTTCCTTTACAGTAGGTGAATGAATAAATAAACTGTGGTACATCCAGACAAGGGACTATTATTCAGCACTACAAAGAATTGGGGTATCAGGCCACGAAAAGACACAGAAGGATATTAACTATACATTACTAAGTGAAAGAATCAATCTGAAAAGGATATATACTATATAATTCTAACTATATGACATTCTGGAAAAGGCAAAACTGTGGAGACCATAAAAGATCAGCAGTTTCTGGGGTCAGGGAGTGAATAGGCATAGCACAGTTTTGTTTTTTTTAGGGCAATAAAAATACTCTGAATGATATATATTGGTGAATACATGTCATTAAATATTTGTCCAAATCTATAGAATATACAACACCAAGAGTGAACCATAATGTAAACTATGAACTTTGGGTAATTACAATGTGTCAATATAAGTTCACCCCTGGTAAGAAATATATTGTTCTGGTGAGTGATGCTGATCATGGGGAAAGCTGTACATGTGTGGGGGCAGGGGCATGTTGAAAAATTCCTGGATTTTCCTCTCAATTTTGTTTTGTGAACCTAAAACTGCTTTAAAAAATAAGTTTTAAAACATGAAATAATGGCTCCTTCACACTTATACCCTGAAAAAGATAGACTGCATAAACATAGCACTATCCAGAATTCCAGTGTAGCCAGAAGGGCACAGGGTCCTCTCAGAATTCAAGTTTAGGTTTATTTATTTTAGAAATATTTGATAGAGCCCATTTCCTACTTTCTGTTGTTTACCCCTTTTCTCATCATTATCCCATCCCTCAGGGCCAACTTCTAACAGTATCATAGTAAAGAAACAATGTGTTATGCATCCTGAGACCTCTATCTTACTCTATTTTGTGTTACATTCTTTTGTGCTTGAATTATTGACCCAATTACATTGTGAATAATGTCTTAACTTTTTATGTAACCTCTGCAGCTTTTATCTTTGTCCTTAGCAAGGATTTCATAAACACTTGTTAAGCTGAATTGAATTTAACTGGCAGACAAAACAGACCCAACTCATCTCCTTTAAAATATAGCAGTAATCTACCAGAAGAATAAAAAAACTCCATGAACATAGAACCTCAGAATCCTGTGGCATACACAAAAGTAGTCCCTGGAGTGTGGCAAGTTGGTAGTACAGGCAAGCTGGGAAGGTAGCTATGCCAATTACAGGGTGAGAAGGTGAATAGTACAGCTGAGAATTAGGAGCAACTGCATAGACTGAGCGCATATGTCCTGATCTTCAGTAGAACCTGACAGGCAGAGCCCTCTGGGGATCCATGAAATATTGCACACCCAGGGAGTTCAGTCCATTGTTGATGTTGCCAGGAATCTCATACAGTATGAATTAGAAAATATCAGAACTCACAAAACAAAAATGGTTTTGTCTTTTTTGTAGGCATCTAAAGGTGGAATTATCTGCCAATGGGGGTGGGGGAAAAGCAAGCAGATTCCTCTACAGGAGGGGGAGAGGCTAGATTCTAGATTCCTCTTTTTGTCTTACAGATTTCTCTGTAACTAGTAAAATTATGCTCATTAGTCTCTTGGTATCCCATGGTATCTGCCAGGTTTCTTGGGTCTGTACATTATCCACATTCTCCCAGACTTACGGCATTTGGAGGTCCCATAAGGGGCAGCATCCTGCTTGAAGCTGAAAATAATTGCTTATCTTTATAGAGACAGAGAGAGGCCCCAGGGAGGGAATAATGGAAATGGAGACTAATGGCAGTGGGGAAAGGGGGAGAGTGTTTGGGGTGGAGAGGAGGAGAGTTTGCAATTTGGGAGCAAACTGACCAGCTTACAAAGTAATCTTTTCCTCAAAAATTCAATTGAAAGCATTCACAAGGCTGCACATCCAACACTTGTTGCCTGGTATTCTGCAGTAGCAGAAATCACAGATGTTGACAAGGTTCTAAATCCCAGTTGGACAAAAGATGTTCGTTCACATGGTGAGCCCAATAGGACTTTTTGCCTTCCAGCTGACAGCATTGTCTGGTTCATAAAACAAAACACAAACAAGCAAGCAAGCAAAAATGAAAAAAAAAAAAAAAAACCCACAACCAAACCCTCGTGCTTTCAATCAAGAATAAAGCTGAGAAATTTTCCTGACAGGGGTGAGAGTTGTACCATGCAGGGCCTGTTAGATTTTCATTCTTTGTTTAGTGCAATGTAAAGTCACTATTCTACCAACAAATTGAAATACCTAGGATATGCTCTCTCTCTTAGTCTTTCATACACACTCACCCCTCCCTCCACATGCATACAGCATGCACACACATCACCTTATTAGTTTAGAATTAGGTCTATTTTTGTATAGTTCCAAGCAGAATCATCTCTCTCTCTCTCTCTCTCTCTCTCTCTGCCCCCTCCTTCCCTCTCCTGCTCTATCTCTCCCTTCCTCCCTCCTACCCATGTTTCCTCCCTCCTTCCTTCCTTTCATCTCTCTCCACCTCTCTATATCTCTTTCTCCAATATTTCATAAATAAATGGCTAATTTTCTCCCAAGATTCAGAGCCACCCTAATAGGACAAAGATTTTTTTACCATTAAGTAAATTTTGGGGACAATGTGCCACTAGCTCTAAAAGAAATACCAAAAGGTTATTGCAAACATTTTTTGAACAGGGATTAATTTCTGAAATAATGAAATAAGCGATGGTTTCCCACAATGGTGAATTTCAAGGAGACAAAGAACACATAGATTTGGTGTTTTTGATAAAAACAAACCAGCCTCCTTACCTTACAATTACAGCTTGTGCTAGAGGCTTCTTCCTCAGGTGGAGATAAGGCCAAGGCAATCAAGTGGCGATCTTCTACATGGCTGCTTTTTACATTAGTCCGCACGGGCTTCACAGACATTAACCTTTGTAACACACCTATGTAGTCCAAAGGGGAAAATGCATTTTTAGTTTGTTTTTCATGGTAGGGAAAGAACATTAGACTGCAAGCTTTTGTGGTTGCCTTTCACTTTTCCAGGATATTCTGTCGGTGACCAGACCACGGATTTTGAAATGGCCTTTATACCTCAGCCCAGGTCTGTGAAGAAAAGAGAGTAGGAAACCTAAAGGGAATATATATATATGCAACAAAGCTGATCAAGGGTGTGGGTGATGGTCAGAGCTGAAAATTCTGCTACTGAGACAGAATGGAAGCCAGGACACAGAAACCAGAAAGGAACCAAAGCAAAAAGTCACAATTAGCAAAGCTCAAGGCCAAAACACAGGACAGGAACCAGAGGAGCAATTAACACAGAACGAGGATGTCCAGAGTTGTCATTAAGAATCTGCTCTCTACGGGGAGGAAGATGGTAGCCTTGTAGGAGGAATCGTGATTCCCTTTCTCCAGCGCACAGGGGAGAATTTGGCCGATCTGAGGAGAAACAGAGCAGGAGACCACCGATATTGCAACATTTATGAAAATAGGACATCAAAAGTTATCCAGACATTGAATAAACAGACAGTAAGAGAACGGCTTCAGGATCATAAGGGACCTGTGATAGGAGCAGAGAGCAGGCTGGCGCTCCTGGGTCTGTCTCCAGGCACCTGGGAGAGTGGAGTCACCTCTCCATCCCTGTCCCCAGACAAGGTTTGGGAAGCAGAAGCGCAGGAGTTGTGGGCACCCGCGAACTTCCTGGGGAAGAGTGAGTACCCCAATCTGCTGGTCCAGGGGAAGCTTTTCCATGGGGGTGGAGGCCTTGCCCTGGGTGCCCGCGCCCCCAACCCGGTGAGTGTGTGGTTTTGGGGAAGACTGAGACCCCACGGCTGTGAACAAGGGAAGAGCTTCTGGAGTTGGGGTGATTTGGAGTGGGCGCACGCCCTGCCGGGATACCTGACTCTCAAACAGAGAACCCAGAAAAAACACAGCGCTTTGCGGGTTCCTGGGGCCCACGGCAGTGGCAAAGGGAAGTGCGTGACCCCTCCCAAACCCCCGGAGGGTCCATTGAGAAACCGGAGGAGAGACCGTGCTTCCTGCAAACGTAGAGCCCACAGAGGGGAAGTACGGGACTCCTCACAGTCCCAGTCCAGGCACCAGGAACCCAGAGGGTACTTGGCTGAGTGTAGAGCCTGTGGTGGCAAAGTTGGGGGAGGGACACAACCCCTTGCCGTCTCTGGAGCTTGTGCCATGAGCCCAGAAGGAGACGGCAATCATTTCTGGTGGCCAGCCCTGAGTCTGACTGAGTTCTGTCTTAGAAGGGTGAAAGGCATTCTAACCACTCCTCAGCCTGCTTGAGCTGGCAGGAGCAGAAAGACTGGTTTGGCCAGTCAGAAACCAACAAGAGGGTTTTTTTGTTTGTTTGTTTTTGTATTTTTTTGTTTGTTTTTGTTACTGTTGTTGTTTTGTTTTTTTCTTTTTCTCTGTGTGTATGTTTTCCTTCTTTCTTTCTTTCTTTCTTTCTTTCTTTCTTTCTTTCTTTCTTTCTTTCTTTCTTTCTTTCTTTCTTTCTTTCTTTTTCTTTCTTTCTTCCCCTTATCCTGCTGTTGTTTGATTTTATCTTGTTTTTGTTTATTAAGCAACTTTTTATTTTTTTAAACTGTTATTATTTTTATGTCTCTCAATTCCTTATGATTCTCTTCCATCCATCCTAGTGCTATTACTTCCACTCCAAATCTCTCTCTCCTGCAATCCATCTTCTGGGGTTTTTGTTGTTGTTGTTGTTGTTTGTTTGTTTTTGTTTTTGTTTTTTTGCCTATAAATTTATATTATCTTTTTCTCTCTTTTCTGACATTTTTTATTTCAATAGTATTTTTTTCTTTCTATATAATCTTCTTTGCTTGGCTGGTTACACTGTCATTTGATAGGTTCCCCCTATTATCTCATTCACAGTGTGTTGATAATTTACTGTCCCTCACTTGGGTCCCATTGGTACACCACTCAAGATTCTATGCTCCTTATTCTTGTTGTCTAGATCTCATGGAATCTGCTGCAAGATTGTTGCTTCAATATTACTGTAAATAAGACTTATTCCATACACTTGTAAATACTACTCATAAGCAAAACAACAAATAACAAGTGTTGGAGAGGTTGTGGAGAAAAGGGGACCCTAGTGCACTGTTGGTGGGACTGCAGACTGGTACAACCACTGAGGAAAACAGTATGGAACTTCCTCAGAAAACTAAAAATGGATCTGCCTTTCGACCCAGCAATTCCACTCCTGGGACTATATCCTAGGAATCCTAAAACACCAATCCAAAAGAACCTTTGCACCCCAATGTTCATAGCAGCACAATTTACAATAGCTAAGTGCTGGAAGCAACCTAGATGCCCATCAGTAAATGAATGGACCAAAAAACTATGGTTCATTTACACAATGGAATTGTATGCTGCAGAAAGAAAGAAGGAGCTCCTACCCTTTGCAACAGCATGGATGGAACTGGAAAGCATTATGCTAAGCGAAATAAGCCAGGCAGTGAAAGATAAAACCATATGATCTCACCTTTAACAGGAACCTAAACAACAAAACAAAGAAACAAGAAAAATATAGTCAAAGACACTGCATTAGAGTACAGGCAGAAAGTGACCAGAGGAGAGAGAAGAGGGAGTTTCAGGGGCAAAGGGGAAGGGTTTACAGGAACAAAGTTAAAAGACACATGGATAAAAACTAGCGGGAGGGTGGTAATGGGAAGGAATTTGGGAGGGAGGGGTGGGTGGGCTGGATTGGGAGTAAAGGGGAGAAAACTGTACTTGAACAATCATTAAAATAAAATAAAAAAAAAGAATCTGCTCTCATGACTGTTCTTGGTACAACAGTGTTTCCTAACCCCGCATGGAGCAGCTCCTTAGGAAAGCATCTGCCAAATCTGGGCTTTGGGGGCGCAATTACTCTTGAAGTCACTAGTCTTACATTGTAAGGAAACAGAAGAGAGAAGCTCTTCATATCCAAGGTGTCTCTGGAGTCATAAAGTTCACCAAGGTAGTATCATCAAGGCAGGGCCTGGACTAAGGTGGGTGAGTGAGGTGCCTGGGGTGCCAAACATAAGGATGCATTTACTCTTAGGGTCATACAGATGCAGGTTGCTGAGGTTCTGAGAGGGAAATGGTGTGCTGCACTGGAACTAAGTGACACCCGATGGTATCTGTTTCCCTTTGACATTAGGCCATGCATCCATTCTAATGAGTCTGTGGAGCTCATGGTGTTTCTTGAAACAAAATACATGATTAATATTGGCTACTCCTGTACATTTAATAATATAGGGTGGATGAAAATAAACTCCTAAATGAATACAACAGAAAAATTTTATTTATACCATGGTTATGATATCTTTTCTTATCCTTTTGCTGGCTAAGAAGTTCTAAATACCTTCCAAGAATGTATTTGTTTCAAAAAGAGCAGAGAGGAAGTTACTAAGAGATCCCAGCATGCTGAATGAATAGGTAATGAATTAGAACTGAGGAGAAAAAGAATGAAACTCACATGAACTCAATGAAAATATTCAGTCTTCTTTATTTTACTTTCATAAGGTGGTTAAAGTAACAAGCTTGCTTTATTTTATATACTATTTTTTAAGATTTTATTTATTTATTTTTAGAGAGGGAAGGGAGGGAGGGAGGGAGGGAGGGAGGGGGAGAGAGAGAGAGAGAGAGAGAGAGAGAGAGA
>PVIA01002265.1:0-220352 GCA_004024845.1 Tonatia bakeri
GAAGGGCAGATCAAGTGCTTCTCAGATAAGGTCAAGTTAAAGAAGTTCATCATCACCAAGCCCTTATTATATGAAATGTTAAAGGGACTTATCTAAGAAAAAGAAGATAAAAAACATGTACAGTAAAATGACAGCAAACTCAACAATTATTAACAACCACCCCTAAAATAAAAGCAAAAACAAACTAAGCAAACAACTAGAACAGGAACAGAACCACAGAAATGCAGATCACATGGAAACTTAGCAACGGGAGTGAGAGGAGGAGAAAAGGGGAAAAAGTATGGAGAATAAGTAGCATGGATGGTAGGTAGAAAATAGACAGGGGGAGGGTAAGAATAGTATGGGAAATGTAGAAGCTAAAGAACTTATAAGTATGACACATGGACATGAACTAAAGGGGAGGAATGTGGGTGGGAGGGGGTGTGCAGGGTGGAGGGGAGTAAAGGGGGAAAATGGGATAACTGTAATAGCATAATCAAAATATATTTAAAAAATCATAAGGAAAATATCTTTACAGTATTTATTTATAAAATCCATGTATAAGTGGACCCACACAGTTCAACCTGTTTTGTTCGAGGGTCAGCTGTACTTTGCAATAGAGTTAGTGCCATTGGAGAAAGAGGCAAATGGTGCCATAAGACTGTATATATGATGGGGAGGGGAGCTTTCATTTAAATGGTAGGGGGACAGTCAGAAAACCAAAAGAGACTTTTTGAAGAATGTATAAGAGCTCAGGGATGATTAGACATATCAGACAGTGGGTGGTGGAAGAGCCTTCCAGGCAGAGGGAACAGCACGGACAAAGCCTCTGAGGAGAGAAAGAGCTCAGAGAATTCACTGGTTGGAGATAATGAGAGAATTGTTGAAAATGGGTCTGGAGAGGTAGGCAGGGGACAATCATCCTGGATTTTTGAGGTTATTTTAGGAATTTGGGTTATGATAGAAAAGTAGAGTAGCAAGCGTGTACATACACGATCATAATCACAGTAAAACTAGAGGCCACTGATGGGATTAAAGTAGGAAGGCGGCGAGAAGACCATGTCGGCAGCTTTGTGCTGCTCTGTGAACTGAGGGCAGGAGTGGGGAGTGAGAGCTCTGCCGTGTCAGAGGGTGTGAGAGCTCTGTCGGAGGCTGCTGCGGGAGCCATGTGAGAGGTGATCCCTATGCCCCAACCTGTGGGGGTAGAGACAAGTGGAAGGCACTCATTGGATAGGACTTGTGTTTGGTTGGAGGTGGGGCAAATGACAACCAAGAATTAAGGATGGATCTTGGGCTTCTGGTGCCAGCAATGAGATGGGTGCTTAGGTTGTTTATTGCTAAGGGGAGGGCACTGCCATGGCGGGGGGCAGGGCTGGGGCAATGTCAGTCCCTCTGGGGCATGAGAAATTAGAGCTGCCTCTGAGACGGCCAAGTGGGAATGCCAAGGAGTTGGATATATGTGCTTGGGGTTCAGAGAGAGGTCAGGCCCAGGTGACCACTCAGGTGTCACCAGCATGTGCTCGACCCTGGAAGGGATGGTCAAATGCAGGAATGTCGGGTAGAGGAGGAGAGGGTCCAGAACTGAGGGCCTCTGACAGAGAAAGAATCTGGAGAGGAGGAGCTGCCGGTGCTTACCCTTAGAATTTGAGCCACAGAACATTTTGTATTGATTATGTGATATCTTGTGTTTTCTCTGTTCGATTACATTATAATTAGATGGGGACTGGGACCATATTTAGTATAATAATAATTATTGTTGATCATGATAATAGTGCCTCAGTTCATTGAACATTTGCAGACATGTGCTATGTGTATTGCATTCATAACCTTTCATCTCTATTTTCTTTCTTTTTTAAGAAAATTAAATGTTGGGGGTAACGTTGGTTAGTAACATGATATGAATTTCAGGTGTACAACTTCATAATACATCATCTGTACATTGTATTGTATGCTCACCACCCAAAGTCTAGCCTCTCTCCGTCACTGTATAGTTGACCCCCTTTACCCTCTTTGTCTTACCCCATCTCCCTCTTCTCTATTTTCGTACATGCTGCTTGGGAAAGTGTTCATTATTATCTCTATTTTATGGTTAGGGAAACTGAGGCACAGAGCAGGTAAGTGGTCATTGCAGGTTCCCAGCATGTGGGTGACTCTAGATGGGATTTGGATACACATCTATCCCGAAGCCTTTGCCAGAGGTTTGTTCCCTGTAGTTGGGTTGGGTGGTGGGTAGGGACAGAGGTCACTGAAGGCATCTAAGCAGATGCCATCCTTTCTCACAGAGCCAGGCCTGGCTGACCCACAGTTACCAGGGCACATAGTGTGTGCCGAGTGGTGTTGGCTTTGTGACGATCGATCCATACCTCCCACCTGGCTCCTCGCTCTAGAAGCTTCATTTGTAGTACTTCTGGCTGGATCAGGAAGAGTATACTGTGACGGTTTCCTCGGAGCTAAGCTAATTGTCCACAGGCTCACTAGTACCTGCTCTGACCAGCGTGCTCACCTGTCATTCGTAGAATGTGGACACAACAGCTGAGGGTCTCTTCACAGCCATGTTTTCTCAGTAGCTAGTAGTGACCTTTGACAAGGGCTGACCACAGCCAGCTCTTGGACTTTGAGACACGACTGCAGCCCCAGGGAACCTGCACCAGGTCACCAGTAGTTCAGCTGAAGGCAGATCTGCATTGTCCTGACTGCTCCTCCAAAACATGTGGCCTATCAGGAGGGGAGGGTCCCAGAGCATCTTGTGCTGTCTTGCTCCTGTCTTCTTTATCTCCACCTTTTACCTTTCTTGACTCTTCCTCCAGAATGGCTCTCTAGTTCATAAATGTTGACTTATCTGTCCATTTCTCCATTCATACTGTGTGTTAGGGACATGGCCGTGATCAAAGCAATCAACTGCCTGGCCTTCACACTCAGTCATCTGTGGCTGGGCATTTAAATTTTCTGAGTTCCCTTGTCAGGTTCTGATGCCCTTAGATACCCTGCTTTCCAGGAACAATTCCATAGACTTCTGGCCTGGGTTCCATCCTCTGGTTAATGAACTCGGAGAGAATGCAGGGTTTAGGCCTGGTAGTCTTCCTTTTCCCTCTACCCAAAAGCATTTTTCTGAGTACCTGTCCTGCAGTGGTCACTGTGACAGGCACTGGGGGGAGGGTGACGACATGATTAAGACACAGCCCCTGCCTCCTTTGAGAAGCCCAGTGGCCAGAGCAGAGGCAGGTGGGCAAACTGTAATTGCAGCCTGAACAAAGAACTGCGGGTCTGAAGGAGGGGGGATCAGGCCTTTCCACAGAGAAAGAGTTACCCCAGCCACCCCTGGGAGACTGTCCTAAACAAGTCCTCCCTCCATCTATCTAACTGTGAACCCTCCCACTGCAGCAAAACCCTGTTTGCTTATTTTCCTTGCTGGGCTCAGAAGCTAAACAAACTACCTTTAGTTCTTTTCTACCCCAACCCTTTCACCATCATTGTTACTGTCCTTCCTGAATCCTGGCCAAGTTTAATTTCTTCACCATCCCCTGCTGAGTGAGTCTGCATGCAGACATCTCTGGATGTGGGCCCCCTGCTAGGGACCTCTGCAGTCGTGGCTCTTGGCACTGTAGGTAGATTGCTGAGCAAGTACAGTATTTTTATATGTACTCAATTTTGGAGTTTAAACGTTAGGGGGAAGTGAGTCTCCTTTCTCCTATCATGGCGGCCCATCTCACATATTCCTTAGGATAGCGAGTGCCACTTTGTGGCTAATGCAAATTCTGGTGGAGGTGCCTTGTTTGAAGTTTAGAGGGATGGGATACTTCACGAGCTGCACACATTGTCAAATGCAGAAATCATTAGCAGAGGTCGGAAAGGGGTCTGTGTTGGCCCATCAGTTCTGATTGTGTGTGGGTGAGTGGGAGACCAAAGACTGAGCTCTGTCTCACACTGCAAGCCTGAGAAACTCAGCAAGAGGCAGAGAGAGCTTGGCATTTACTCTGAAGCCCACATCTCCCCACTTGTCAGTCAGCAGAGATGTTGCATGTTGATTTCACATATTCACTTCTCCTTCTCCCCTCTGGGAATTCTGTACTTGCCTCACTTTTTTTGTTGTTGTTATTAAAGAAAAAGAAAAAAGAAAAGGCAGCTCTGCCTCGTTCACGTGGTCAGAGATCTTCAAGGGCAGTCTGTACCTTCTAGCTTTTCTGAGCCTGGCAAGTGGTTGAGGATCAGGACAGGGCAGGAGAGATGGTGTCTCAACTCACCTTTTCTCTCTGGTGGCTCCTTCTGTACCACAAACCCAAGAAACTGAGGCAAACCACAGCGCTGGTCTTCTTGCCTTCCCCCACCCTGCTGTCAGGCCCATTTTCCTAGGGCACCAGTTTTGTCATGTGTCCTTACTGCTTGGGAAGCTCCTGTGTGAAGTCCAGACTTTCACTGCTGGGGAAGCTGCTATGTGAAGACCAGACCTTCAAGTGTCACGTAAGGCCTGATACAGTTCACTTTGACTCCCAGGCACATTTTCCTGCGTCAGTTAGATGTGAGTTCTCACTGTCCCCGAGTGCACCGTACCCACTACTCCCTAGTTAATGCTCCTCCTTGCATTCCATCCACACCCACTCTAGGGAGCCCTTCTGCAAGGGAAGGACAAAGGGACAGCTTTTTGCTGCTTCTGTTATGGTACATGGGGGTAAAGTCTGGTTTCTAGCTAGCTTGTGAGTTCCCTGAGGTCCATGGCCACATCTCACACATCTTTGTATCTTCCAGGGTCCTTGCTCAGCATCCTGTCCATGATGAACAGTCTACTCTGATTGTGTAGCTTGTTCATTGGGGACCAAATCTACCTTCCTGTGGCTCCTCTCCCAGCTCTCTCTAAGCTGTCTCCTTTCATGGACTAGTTCCTGGCTTGCAGACTATATTCCCTGCACTCTCTTCCTTCTTCTAGCCCCTTGTAAGGTAACTCAGGTCCGTGTCCTTGGGATTCAACTTAGCTGATCATCAATCCAGCCACACTGCCCCAACCACACCTCTTCCTTTAGCCTGTTATTCAGGGTCCTTTTTATCTAATGACTTCTCATCAGGACACGTGATGTCAGATTCCTGTGTGCTTTTAGATACTGTCTCTTAGACTGGAAGATTCCCAAGGGCAGGAACTAGGTTTAGAGCCCAAGAGAGCAGAGAACATAGCTTTGAAATCACATTTTCCTTAGATGTAAAATGGGCTGATGACCATAGCTATTTCATAGGGTTGTGACGAGTTATTGCATTTGAAACCTGGTAATTGGGGTATAATGAGGACTTACTGTATAACAGGGGTGTCAAACTTATTTTCAGCAGGGGCCACATCAGTCTCGCTGTTGCCTTCAAAGGGCTGAATGCAGAGCTCCTTGCCCCTAGTTAAGGAGCAGTTACATTTATACAGGCCTAAAATTACATTCGGCCCTCTTTGAAGACAGCCACGAGGCTGATGTGGCCTACGGTGAAAATGAGTTTGACATCCTTGTCAGTAAACCTGAGTTGCTCTTACTATTCTGATGATGACTGAACTGGGTGCCCTGATGGGATCTCAATGAAACTTTGTTAATGAACTGAAGAATGGGACTTCAGTGCCCTTTGGACGAATGTGACTGGGAGGGAGTAGAGCTGTTACACAGGGTAGCCTCCTCTCCTCTTTCATCTGCCTTTAGTCCTTCACTCTCTGCTCTCCTCCCCCTACCCCCAGGTCCTCAGTTGCTGAGGAAATAGTTATTGGCAGAAATCCATTTATGATCAGAAATGAAGGAGGAATGACAATGGGAGACTATTTTCACTGAACAAGGTTTCAATTGGGGAGAAAAGAGATTAAAAAAAGAAGAAGGCAAAAGGGGCTGGCCTGGGAGGGTTCTTGCTGAAACCAAGTCCCCATATGAGACTAGCAATAACAGCTCCTTATTCTTGTTCAGAGGTTACAGGCCTGGGACTGTTCCCACATGTGCCAGCTCACTTTATGCTGAGGACACCTCTGGGGTTAAGCTCTATTAATCCTCTTTTTAAAGAGGAGGAAGTGGGACCTCAGAAAGGCAAACTACCTTGCCCTTGATCACACAACTACAAACTGAGGTAAGAGTGAAGAACAGGTCTCTGGACTCCGAGTCCCACTGGGTAATGACGTCCTCTGCATCAAAGAAGTCATGCTGTAAGAAAGAAGTGGCAGCCGTGAGCCCTCAGGAGCCTGCTGGTTGGGGGTCTAGGCTGAAGAGAACAAAAGATGTCAGCCATTCCAGTCAGGTGGCTATGGGCTCCATGAGGAGCCAGCCAGACATCTGTCCCTCATCCGTAGACCCAGGGACCTAGTGCCCGCCAGGAGACAGCAAGGTGCCATGGCTGTGACACTAGGTTTCCTTGCTGGGCTGCTCTTTGAGTGGGAGTGGGGCTCAGAATAGCAACACGGCTGCAGGCCCTGGAAATAACCTAAGTGACTGCACCCTAGGATGCAGGCCTGCCTGGGAGGCAGGGAGGGTGCAGACTGGAAGGTGCAGGGCTGCTGCAGCAGGCCTGTGATGAGGGTTTCAAGTCCCTCTGGTCAGAGTGAATGTTCCCTTCTCTTCAGCCACAGCCAATGGTGGCAGTAGCTCTGTTCTGGCATGACCTTGGTGATGAGTATCCTCCTGTCTTTCTGACCAGATTGTGTGTGTGTGAAGGCCAGGGAGCAGCACACCTTACATCAGTTTCCTCAAGGGCCTGGCCCTGTGCTCAGCACATCGAAGCAGGTATAGAAGTGTTTGATGGGATCTGGGGAGGCCATTTCATATTCACACCATACAGAGGGCATAATTTTCTATTCAGCCATCCCAGTGTAGTTTCCATCCCCTCAGACCCTAAGCCCAGTGTTAGGTGCTGGGGATACTGAGCCTCAAAGGATTTGGCCAGGCCCTTAGGTGCTCTCAGCACTCTCTTACTGATGACAGAAAAAAGGTGGGTTTCTCACCCCTTCTCGCGCAAGTTTTCTCATCTTCTTTGTTTGCCAATTGTGTAGCCCAGGTCTGCACCAGCCCAGGAGATGCTGCCCCACACAGTGTTTTACAGTAGGATGTAGGCTCCTGCTGCATGATCCCAAGCCAGAGCCTTCTTCCTGCTGTTTGCCTGACCAGCCCCTTATATGCACTCCTCTCGGTAGAGGATCCAGGCCACGTTTGAGAGCACTCTTACATCATCCTTGTTGTAAGCAGGACCTCACCTCGGCCACCTACTCTCCTCTTCCCCGAGCGGGTCTCAGGCGCCGCAGAGTTCCAACCTGGAACGCAGGGCGGGGGAGGGGACTCGCGCAGCTGCCGGAGCCTTTCTGAGCCGCTGGTGTGCCAGCATGCGCGCGTGCGCATGGAGGGGGCGGGGAGGCGGCGCACCCCGTGGAGGCCTCTAGCGCCTTTCCCACACTTCTCATCGCTCCTGCGGTCCCTTCTCCCTGTGTGTCGTAGCCGGACCCACGTGTGCAAAAGCATGGTGTGTATGTGTGTGTGTAACCGGGAGACTGTGTGCCCCGGGTTGGACCGACCCCAAGTGCACAGGGGACAGCGGCCAGGGCGACAGTGGCCTCGCTTCTTTACCCCTCCAGTCCTCCCCAGTCCTTTCCGCTTTCCTTGAGTCGTTGGTACCTCGAGTCATTCCCCTCCTCTGCCGCCCCCTTTTCTGCGGTAAAGGAGACCAAAGCCTAACATGAAGGTTTTAATTCACCCTCGGCTCTAGAGCCCTTGACATTTAGTGAGGGTTCGCAGTGCACACTGGTGTAGGCACACTGGAGAACGCTAATCCTATTAAAGACGTGGTGTCATTGAGGAGGGGGAGGCTGCCCCACCCCCCTGCCCCTGGCAGATCTAGTGCTCATTGGTTGAATGCAAAGCAGGGGGCGGGCTCGAGGGCCTGGCAGGGGGCTCCCAGCGATTTCGGAGTCCAGAGTCGGTGTTGGGATTTCTCTGGGAAAGCCCAGCGGTGGTAGCTGCGGCAGATCTCCCAGCACTGTCCCACTGTCCGCGGTGCGCTCGCCCAGCCCGGGGCTGGCGAGCAGCTCCGCAAAGTCGCGGAGCGAAAGGAGGCGGAGCGCCCGCAAAGTGGTCAGGGCTCAGTGCTGAGGCTGGGTTGGGCGAGGTGTGTGCCCTGGGATCCTGGATCCCAGAGCCCTGTGCCTTGTGTGGAGCGGCCAGTGCACCGGGAGGCGACCTGACGCTCGGGAAAGAGAAGTCAAATTGCAGCCTTCCCAAAGACGCTAAGTTACGCAGGCCAGCCAGTTCCCGGACAGCGTTCGCGAGAGCGCAGAGAGCTGAGCTGCAGAGCTATCCGGGGCCAGCCGGCCGGGAGTAGGGCAGCAGCCCCTGTGCACCAGGTCCGGTCCGAAGTGCGCCTCAGTACAGAGAGGGGGCGTGCAAGACTCCATCGGGCCGCCCGCAGCCCGCGCCTGACTTAGGCGCCCCCTCCGTCCCATTCCGGGAGCGATGCCCCCCGCCCCTTACATCCCCCGGGAACGCCTCGAGCATGGAGAAGTCGAGTAGCGAGGATTCTTCGATCCACCGGAGTCCATCTTTGGACAGCAAGGACTCGGACTTTGCCAAACCGTCCACCTCGGGCCGCTCGTTCGGCCGCGGCTTCACAGCCGGCGCCTTCTATGGCACCGCAGGCTCCCGGGGCCAGAGCCGTGCTGAGGCTGGCGTTAAGACCGACAAGTACAATGCCCCCAAAGGCAGCAAGTACGTGGTGTTTTACCTGGACCTGTCCTTTGTTTTCCTCCTAGAATTTAAAAAGTGCAACATGGCCAGGGGCTGCCTCTGCTGCTTGAAGTACATGATGTTCCTCTTCAATTTGATATTCTGGGTAAGTCATTGTGCTTATTCCTTCCTTTGCGTCCTGGCTTCTTATATACCCTCTTCTTCTTTGGTGCTGCATTGCTCTGCTTCTGCACGACGGTAAGTTTTTTTTTTTTTTTAAAGATCATTTTTTCCCCTTCGTCCATGTATCTTTCTTTTCCTTTCTCCCTACTCGATGGCTGAATGGGGGCTCCAACTCTCCTGTCTTTTTGGGGAGATTTACTCTCTACTCCTAGGAGGCTTCCAAAGTTTGTCGCCATGCCCTTCACCTATAAGAAACCCATTCTGGAAGGGTCTCTAACTGGAGAAGCTGCAAAAGTAGGTGTGGGGTCAGAATCTTTAACAGCTGTGACCCTGAGTTGAAGACAGGCACAAGTATGGATGATCTGAGTTTTTTCTTGTATTCCTTTTAATATGCAAGAATACCATGTGCAGCACTTTATGGACATGACGTGGAGGAGTGGTAGAGGTCACATCTACTCCTGCCAGTGAACCCCAGGAAAAGGAGCCCTTGTCCCGAGTTGAGGGGACTCTCTTACTAGCCTGCAGATATGCCCCAGAGTTAGGGCTCATGTGGAAAAGGAGGGTGTGGGAGGGATGCTGCCATCGGGTGGCAGGCAGCTGCTTTTGAGGGATTGCAGTGGACTGGGCAGGGGCGGCCAACTGGCCATGTGCTCCTGCCATGTATTGCCAGGCCTCCCAGCTTTGAGAACCCCAGAGACTGAAAAGGATAAAGGAGGGACAATCAGGAGTGTCCTATGTTTTTTTAGAGAAGGCGTCAGTGGGTGAGGCAGCTTGGAATTGTTCTCTGACCTCTGTGACTCTGGAGGCTGTGTGGACACGGCTTGCGTGCTTGTGCTGAAGAAATACTAGTTAGGCAAATTCGAAAACTTCTTAACTTTATATGTAATTGTTCCTTCATCGCAACTGCTGCCTCCGCCTTTCTTCACCAGAGCCCAGACGCAGTCAGCACAGATGTTTGGCTCTGCCCCAGGGCCTGTCCTCCTGCCGGCTGGAGGCCGTCAGCTGCCTGTGGTCCAGGAGGAGCACTGGGGGCAGGAGAAAGTCATTCCCGGCGAAGTTGGGTGGCAGTTGTGTTTTGGTGTTCAGCACTTGTGGGGAGTGACTGGCTTTAACTGGAAAACTTTCTGGGTATGTCGGGGGGAGGCTAACTTTTCCCGCAGAGGGGAAAATTAATGTTACGTGGGAAGAAGTCTGGGTTATAGTCTTGTTTCTTGGTTAGCTTATTTTGTGGCCTTGGCTAAATTTCGTTACTCCTTAATGGCTGGGTATCCTTTCTAGCCCGATGTGGGGCTGTCGTGATGGTTTTCCTCACACCCTCACTTCACTAGGTATGAGACATCCTGCATCCTTGTCTTCTCTCCGGGTGGGGGCCCTTCTTCCCTGACTCGTGCACACGCTGCTGCTTCTCTTCAGAAGACCCTGGTTTGAAATTGAGTTGGATTTTCCCAGGTGTCTCCATGGTCTTGGGCCCTCCAACCATTGTGTTACCTGCTCTGTGGTGAGGGTTTTGTGGAAACTGGGGCAGAACCACTGGAATGTTGAGAATGATTTTGTAACCACCTTTGGGCAAGTGCTGCTTGTCCTCTGACTCACTTGCCAGGATTAGTGTCAGCCAAGTACTGGTGTGTATTTCTCCCGTGCCTGTGGATTACCTGAACATTGCCCCTTCATTGTGCATAGGTTCCATCTCTGTTCTTGTTCAAAGTCAGCCTTCCTTTCTGTCTTGCGCCACTGTGCATATCTTAACACTTACTAGAAAGACCCTCCTGGGGATGCTCATTCAGTGCCTTGGCGGGTACCTCTCTGCTCCTCCCCAACCCCCACCCCGCCACCTGCTGGCTGGATTGAGTATAACAGCTGAGGTTTCATTATTCTCTAGGATGGTGTCAACTTGGTTTAGGGACCTCTTCAAGTCATGTAGTGCAATGGTATGTGCCCTGCACTTAGTAGGCACTCGATATATACTTGTGACTAAATGAATGGAGGGCAAGAACACTAAATCCACATGTTAATTGTGTTACAGGGATTCCCAGCTCCCACTTGGTAGGGACTTGTCTGTGATGAAGACTCTCCTAGCATCTTAGCTGTGGGGTGACAAGAGGCTCTTTCATCATCCCCGAAAAGCTTGGCAGAGGTTAATGGGCTGGTCGAGGGAAAGGTCTTCTTTTGTGGGCTATAGTGGGAGGACTTGCTGTCTCTTCTTAATTTGAAAGTACCACCATCTCTCTCTTACCAGGCAAGGAGTGACTCTTAATCTGGCTTTTCTGATTCTTATTTTTAGAATTTGTGTGATATGCATGAGCTGGAAAAAACTGAGTCTCAGAGACCCAGGTCTTTGATGTTAGTAGTTTATGAGACAATGAAATAGGACATATACCTTAGGAAAGACAGAAAATTTAGCAAAAAACAAATGGATGCCCATGTGTGTAAGAATGTTTATTGGGTCTGGAAGAGCAAGTGTGTGTAGTGGGGTGTTAGCTAGGATTTGGGCCTGGTGGGTCACTAAACTCCACTTGAATGATAACTTCCTACAGCCAGGTAATTGGCCTGATATGGGAGAAGGAGTGGAAGAAAGAGGCAAATGAGAAGAGAAACTGCTTGGGCCAAAAGCAGGTAGGGCAGGACCCCTGGATGCCTCTGCCCTTTCTAGAGCATACAGGAGAGGAGAGATGGAGGTGCGTACAAGGGTGGGCTGAGGAGGTATGCAGGGCTACTGAGAGCCAACTTCTTCTGGACCCAGAGTGATTGTCAGGAACTATGTAGCCATCACCTTTTCTAGTCTCAAGGCTCAGACCCCAAATGGAGGCCTTTCTGAGGCCTCAGAGTTAAACCCGAGGCCTGCTATCAATAGATAGAGATCTTCCTTAGATCTCGGAGCCTGCCTGGTAGTTCTGCAAACCCACTGCTGCCACCATACCCCTTGCCTCCTCAGAGCCCGCTGGGAGGGTTCCCAGCGCAGCTGTCTTACACTGCCACCCCTCACAGGTGGGAGAGTCCCTGGTTCCTTGCCACTGGGTGGAGCTTCTAAGGCGTTGGTATTGGTGAGGGCCTGGGTGACGTCACCAGCACCGGGTTGGAGGAAGAGCTCTACTGCCAGCATTCCTCTTCCTTACCCAGAAAAGGGCAGGTGCCTCACAGGCCTCTGGGTGCCTGTCTGCTTCAGGGTGGGGGCGAGGGTCTAGGCTGCTCCTGGCACTGCTGACTTCAAGCAGACAGTGCTAGCCATGTTGGCACCCAGGGCAGCATTTCTGAGGGCCTGACATAGATGGCGGGAGTTGAGGAGGGGCAGTCAGTGGTCATATTTGATTGTTACCTCCTCTTTTCTGCTGAATACCTCACTCTGATTCTCACAGCCAAGAGAATGCTGGCTTCTTAGTGCAAACGAACTAGGTGGCCAAATTGGGCAGAAGTTTCCCCATCCTGAGGGCCTATCTACCAGTAATCAAACCCATGCCAAGTTATTTCTCCCCACAGTAAGAACCACGAGGACATTTCCCTCAGCTCATCTCTGATACCTCCCAGGGCCATCTGGTGGAACCCTCCGGGTAGAGATTAAGTGCATCTGTGCCTTAACAGGGGGGCAAAGAGGGCTCAGAGGTTTTTACTCTGAGAAGGGGAGGTGGAGTAGAGCATGGGCTGTGAGTGCTGGGGGCCTATGTCCCCTTCTCAGGACAGTAAATGTGATCCCAGCTCAGCCTCTTCCAACCTAAGTCGAGTTCCTGTCTGATATGGAGGGGTGGGAGTGGGGCTGGGGTTGCAGGCATAATTGTCAGTCTGGGTAATAGTCACTTTTTGTGCTTGCTAGTGCAGCTGTCCTATCACTGTAAGTCATGGCTGGCAGAGCAGGACATTCTGGCCCCAAAGGAAAGTGTATTCCTTGTGGAGTTCGCCCTCAATAAAGGCCAATTAGTGAAGAAGGCAGTGTTCAGTGTGTCTGCTAGAACAGAGGAAATGTTGGCATAGGAATGCCGTGGGGGCCCTGATTAACTTCCTGTAAGTGGGGTCAGGCCTTCAGGGCTCAGCCCCTTCCAGACTGTTCATTTGCCCTCTGGTAGTGGGCAGCTTGGTTAGGGCTCTCCAGCCACATTCAAGACATATGCTTTGTATTGGCTTGGCTGCATCATAAGTGTCTCTGTGGGCTATGTGGCTCTCTCTTGGTCTGTGGTGCACAGGACAGGGGTCTGTGCATAGCCAGTGCTGCGTGGCTTGGGGTGTCATAAGGAAGCTGTGGGGTGCCTTCTGTCTGGGAATGGAAGTGGTGAGTAGACTGAGGTGTCTGAGCAGGACCGGTTCGATCTGGCCTCTCCAAACAGGAGATGCAGGCATTCAGAGGCTCCCCAAAATGCTCACGGGTGAGTCATCAGGCTGTCAACCCAGATGGCTGCCACAGGTAGATGTTTGGAGTGTGTCAGCCCTGGCTCTGCTTGGGGGAAAGGGCACAAGTGTAGGGCCTAGCTGATGCTCGGAGACCCTGGAGCGTGCCTACAAGGGAATGCTGGCTCTGTGCTCACTTCCCTTCCAAAGCATTAAAAATTAAACTTCTTTGTCTTAATATCTATTTTTAAATCATGTCAGAGCCAGCATTGGTGTCAATCAAGAATGGATGGGGAGGAAGAGGGTAGAGAAGAGAAAGTTGCAGCTGAAACAGGGTGAGCGCTGGCACTGCCTTGAGGAAAGCACCACAGGTCTGTCCTCCATCCCACGGGGCTGTGAAGGGCTCAGAAAACACCACCGACCTCCTCTGAGGATGGTAGGCTTGGGAGAGGGTATGAGAAGGAGGGAGGGCTCACCTCCCCACCACCATGCCATATCTCCATATTGCCTGACTGCCCTTGCCTGAATTTGGAGGCCAGCTCTGGGACTTACTGGGATGTTAGGGTCCCTGTTGAGTCCGTGCACTCATGCCACAACTATTTACTGAATGCCCGCTGCATGCACACGAGGCTCCAGTTGGTGAGGACGGGCTGACTGGGCTCGCACAGAGGAGATCAGCTTTCTCGGGCCAGGAAGTCGTGGAATTGAGAGGTCATCTGGCTTGTCCTCCACCAGGCATTTGAGCACAGGGCTGCCAATGGAGGGGTGAGAGCAGGGCCACCTCCCTGTTCCCAGCATTCTAGGGAGAGGCAGCAGCAGTCTTGGACTTGGCATCCGGATGGCCTGACTCGACTTGTCCTTTCCATTTCTCCACCCCCCGAATGATGGCTGTCTGACTCCTACTCTGAAATGTTTGCTTCCTTTAGAAAAGGGAGGCAAAAAACAAACTGTTTTCTTTTAGGAGTTAGTTTCCTAGTTTGGGGAGAAGAATTAATGAATTACGTGTCTTTTCTGTTTCTTCTATTGAAAGGGCTGATTGGATACTATGTGGATAGTGCACAGTGCATGCATTTATTGAGCACCTGTTGTAAGCTGAAGCTGCTCAGAGTTCCATGAAGGAGTCAGAGACATAAACAGATAATTATGGTTCTGAGCAGTAGGTGCTCAGCAAAACTACTTATTAGGGTAATTAATATTGCTTAATAGAGACAAGATACAGAGATAATGGAGTAGAGCAAGTGACACCTGGATTTTGAAGAATGAATAGGAGCATGCTGGGTAGGTGAGGATGGGGGTCTGGGCGAGGAAGAAGGGTAGAGAGAGATAGAGATAAGCAGATCCAGAGCCTTCACTAGGAGAGGGCTTGCAGTCCAATGGGAGTGACAGAGCCCCACTGCGTGTGAAATGGGCCGAACACAGAGGAACAACGGGTGGAATCGGTCTGGGTGGTGCCAGTGGGGAGAGGCTTCCTGGGGTGGGAAGCGTGACGGGGACTCTGAGGATGAAGTGGCCCCTCACTGCTGTGCAGTGTGCACCAGTGCCTGGGGATGCTTTTCAGTTCGTCTCCAGTGCCTGCGGAAAGGGAGATTTTGTTTTTCTGGTCGTGACCACCATGACAGGTCTTATGGTGTCCCTCGGGCTGTAGGCAGTTGCTGTAGGTAATCCAGCTTACAGAGATGCCCCTGTTTGCTGCCCCTCCGGCCTCTCCCTTCTAGCTTCGATCTGCTTGCTTACTTGGTTCCAGTTAGGGAGCTTTGAAGCTGAGCTAAACCCATCGGGCAGAGTTAAGTCTTCTGAGCCAGCTTTGTCCCCACTCACATTTGAAAGCTAATCTGCTAGCAGAAGTGGTGGGGGTTGGGGCAGGGATGTTAAAAATGGCACGTGGTTGGGTGGGGGAGCAGATCTGCAGCTGGAGAGCAGCCCAGGGTAGAGGTATGGCTTTTACCCCCTACCTTTTCTCTAACTAGGCACAGGACTTCAGGTGAGAGTAGGAATTTCAAATGTCTCCCTTCCGTTGGGTAGCTACATCAGTGCCTTGCAGGGAGGCCTGTGTGAGTGGCCGATGGGGGCGGTGACTGGCCAAGGAATACAGAGACCTGGCTTCTGCCTTCAGAGAGCTTTCTGTCTGCTCCAGCGGTTCTTCATTAGGGTGCACATTTAGATCAGCCGGGCAGCTTTTTGCATGAGCAGAGGCCATGCTCCCCTTCCTCTCCTCCCACTGACCTGAGTCAGAGTCTCCAAGAAAGAGGCCCATGTTTTGAAGGTTTCCTTAACCTCTTGGTGCCTGGGTTTCCTCCTGTGTGTCAGTGTCAGCCATCTTACAGGGCTGTGATAGGGCCCAGATGAGGTAATACACGCATTATGTAGGCACACTGCTTTAACAGGAGGCCTGGCAGGTTAGACTCAATGACTGGCAGTTGCAGGTATTATCAATGCACTTCCTGCAGCGGGAGCATGTGAACAGGTGGCCCCTCCAGCAGTAGTGAGTTAGATGCCCTGGGGCTAGAGTGACAGTGTTGAGCAGAGCTTTGGAGCCTTGGAAGCAGCCCCAGATGTTTCTTTAGGCTGGGGTTGTTCTGAATGTCTTCTTGTCTTAGCAATGCATGGGAGGAATGGGGAAGTGGGAGGTTCAGGTGGATCTTTTGGAAGATGGAGGTGGAACACAGTAGGGCAGGGGAGTGGTCTCAGGGCCCAGGACCAGCAGCTGTACCTGCCATCCTATACACTTACCTCTGGCCATCCCTGTTGGGAATGGCTCTTCCCTTCCCTCCCTTTGTTCTTGGTGCGATGAATCAGGCCAGGAACAGGCCAGCTAGGCTGGTGGTCTTATTGCAGGGGCCCCATGGGCCCTTTGCCTTGGGTGCTCCAAGGGCGGGCCATGTGTCTGGCACACTCAGTGCTGGACCTGGGGTAGGGGGAGCAAGTAGCTGAATCAAAGACAGCGGAGCATGTGGGGCTCAAGGTGCAGGTCACTTTATTAACCAGAAAAACGGTCACTTAAAATTTTTAAAGATTGTAGAATATAGCATATAAATTCATATAGTTAAAAAATATATACCCACTGTGCATTTTAAGAAAGAAGACATTAGCCATACCCACGAAGCCCCTGTGTGTTCTGCCCTGACGACACCTCCACATCTTCCCCATGAGAACCGTGATCCTTACAGTTCTCCCCTACATCCAAATGAGTTCATTGATCATGTACTTGGATGTTCTGGCGATATCAAATTGCTAAGAAATTTCCTAAGTGTTAAGCATTTCCATGGACCACATTTTGAAGAGAACTGTTCTAGGGTATGTGGCAAAGAACACCATTATTGGTTTAGGAGACGTGTCCTTCAGCTGTCCTAGATAACGCCGTACCGTTTTCCAGAGTGGATGTATCAGTTGACGTTTCCACCAGTGGAATGTTCATTGAAAATGGAACGTTCTGGCCATTCTTCAACACAGTGGGTATAAAATCTGTATTATGTTTCTAATTTGCATTCCTCTGATTACTGTCAAACATCTCTTCGTAGGTTTATTAACCATTCTTTTCTGTGAATGCTTGTTTATGTTTTTGTTTATTTTTCTATTGAGTTGTTTGCTTTTTCCTACTAATTTTTAGGATTTTATTTATGTTTTGGATACAGATCTGTTGTCCGTTATGTGTACCACAAACGTTTATAGCTTCTAGTTAATAGTTTGCCTTTTCACTTTCTTCATAGCATCCTTTGGTGAGAAGAAATTCTTTATTTTAACATAGTCAAATTTCTCAGTCTCTGTCTCTTGTTAGGATTTACTTCTTATGTATTATTTAACAAATACATAATGTCTCATGGGTGTCTTTATATCCCTGGTGATAGGACAGTGCTTGTCACAAGGTACTGGGCACTCGTGTACTGCAGAATGAATTTGAATGATTAAAGAGAAATTCCTATAATTATCTCTGAAAGTTTTTTTTTACATTTAGGTCCTTACTATATCTGGAATTTATATTTGTGTGTGTGATGTGAGGCAGGACTGATCCCCCGCTCCCCGCAAGCACAAAGCAGTGGTCTTACCGTTGATTGGCTGACCCTCCTCTCCCCACGACGTGTGATGCCACCTGTGGCTTTTCCATTGTGTCTGTCCTGCGCAGCATTGTCTTAATTACTACTGCTTTTTAAAAAAAAAAAAATATATATATATATATTTTTTAAGTGACTTTTTTTAAAATTTATTTTTAGAGAGGGAAGGGAGGGAGAAAGAGAGAGAGAGAGAAACATCAATGTGTGGTTGCTGGGGGCTGTGGCCTGCAACCCAGGCATGTGCCCTGACTGGGAATCAAACCTGCGATGCCTGGTTCGCAGCCTGCACTCAATCCACTGAGCTACGCCAGCCAGGGCTAATTACTACTGCTTTAAAATAAGTTTCACATCTTGTAGGGCAAGTTTTCTCATTCTTATGCTTTTTCAAGAATGTTTTGGCTCTTCTTGACCTTTTGTCTTTTTGCATAATTTTTTTTCTTTTGCATAAATTTTGGAATCAGTTCATCTAGTTTCACTAAAAATCAATAATCAGTCAACTAACTTCCCTGCTCCTTGTCCAAAGCCTGTTGGTATTTTGATTGGCCTTGCATTGAATTTATTGATTGACTTGGGGAGAATTGCTATCTTTGCATTTCCATTCATAAATATAAGTTGTATTCCAATTCTGTGTTCCTGTTCACAGATATGGTACACTCCATGTATTAGGCCTTCTTTAGTGGCTTTCTGTAAAGTTTTATGATGGTCCCCCTGAAGGCCTACACATCTTTTGTTATGGAGGGACTTTTGCTCTTCCATCCTTTGCCATCACCCCTCTCCCCTCGGAGTTGGGCTGGAGACACAGGGGAACGCCAGCAGCCTGTCCTGCCACCCCGTCATCAGATGCATTGATACTGAGAACCATAGAAGTGGGTGGTCAGGCCTAGTACTGGCACTTCCCTGGGCTACCCTGTTAGCTCATGCACTCTCCACGGCCCCTTAGGAAGAGACAGGGCATTATTTCCATTTTGCCTCCCAGGAGATAGAAGCTCTGAGAGGTTAGGTATTTTGACCCAAATTGCTGAGCTGGAAAGTGGTGGAGCTGGGATTTGAACCTAGATAGGTCAAACCCCCAAGCCCATATTTTTTTCTGTGATCATCTCTGGGAAGTCATCCTGAACCAGCTCCTTTCCCTGCTGACTTTAGGCTGTAGTTTTCTTGGATCTGTGCTTTCAGATTATTGCAGTGGAGCCTGGGATAATAGAAGCTTATTATGCATATTTGTATATGACTCAGTTGACAATTTGTGCCTGCCTCCCCCTAGTCCCAGCCCCGAAGAGAAGTGAGTGAGGAGGTGGCCACCCAGTGATTATCAGGGACTTTCTTAGATCAGTGGACAGTCAGTCCTCTAGGCACTTTAAATCCTCACAGATAATGTGGGTGGGCAGTAATGTCTATGTGCAGACGATGACACTGAGGCTAGAGGCATTGTCACCCATGGCCATGAACGGGATGGGGTGAGTGTCAGGGCCCTTCGTTTTGCTATGTTTGCCTTTTTCGCTCATAATAGGTGCTCAGTAAATGTGTGTCGACTATGGGCTGACTTGAACTGTGCAGAAATGCTAGATAGGGGGCAGGGCTTTGGACTGGCCAGTAATGGGATGCCCCTTGCAGGTGACTCACTTTAAATAATGATTGGTGTTTGTCTGAAGGAAAGGCATTGTGCTATTGGAGAGCCATACTGACCTCCAGCTGGAATATCCTGCCAAGCCAAACAGGACCCCTGCAGCCACCCATACTCACTGCCTTGGAAGGTGGCTTTGTGGCCACCTCTCCTCATTCTAGGATGCCACTTGTGGGTGTCCCCCTCCCCTAGTGATTCCTTTTAGCCATGTATAGCACTCTCCCCCAGCACTCTGGAAAATGCCATCACCGCATTGCATTTATTTCCAGAGTGCTGAGTTCCCATGGAGTTTGCCGTCCTCCTACTTGGCTAACTGGGTTGCCCTGTGTTCACATTCTGGGTATGCCCTCGGTGTAGGTGGTTGTTACTCAGCCACCCCACAGCGATTGATGAGGCCAGTCAGATCAGTGCAGAAGCCTCCAAACAAAGCCCTGCTGGGTCATGTGACAGCTTTGGTCCCTTGTGCCTAACTAGGGCATCTGTGGAGCCTGTACTTAACTGGGACCCTGGTGGGGGCATTCTCCTGCCTACTGTACATCCTCCCCCAGGGCAGGGAATGTCCTTTCAAAAATCTCAGGGCACAGGACCCTGTGGTCACAAAGTAGACATGTTTTTCAGTCAAAGCCAGGAGGGCTGGGGTTGGGGGGCAGTTGGTATGTGTCTGGCACTTCGTGAAGATTCTGTGGGTAGCACAGAGGGCGGGGCAAATTCCTGAGGGTTTTTAAAAAAAACTCTATATTTCATTGGCCTCATTCTGCATTTGCATCTTCCCCTTAGGTACCGAAATTGTACGTTCTCAGAACTCCCTCTCCCTACATACACATTTACGCACATTTGTATATGTGTGCACGCACATATGTATATAAACACGCACACTGTATTTATATGTATGTATGTATGTATGAAATATGCATGTGTATGTGTATGTATATATGCATGAATATATAAACATTCCAAACACACTAATAGTCTAAATATGGATATATATTTATGTATGAATATGTGTTTTTGGCTAAACTCCTTCCCAGTGTGTGTGACCCTTGGATATAAGGTGCATCCTCATTTTCAGCATCTCATTTCTTAGATGGATTCTGGATAAACTAGGTCTCTTAGATTGCAAGCACCATATGCCAACCTTGTCTCATCTAGGAGCATAGATATACAGGGTCCGGCAGAAGTAAGGCCTGCTTAAGTGTGGATGGTAGGGTAATAATATGGGTGTAATAATTTATAGTTTTAATTTAAACATGTCACCTAAAATGTCATATGGTGTGCTTGAGTGTGATATTGTTATGTTATAGAATTACATGCTTATGATTTTATAATAAAAGATTTTATAATTAAAAAGGGGCGTTATTTGTGCCAGACCCTGTGTGTCTACCTGTTTGTCTCTCTATGTACGAATAAAGCTCAGCAGTGTTGTTGATGTGTTGGGAGCAGTGGCAAATCACTTCATCAGACATCTTTTGTTTTTGTTTGCCCAGCTTTCTTTTCCCTTTTCTTCTTATATCCACTCCTGTTTTTCTGTCTGTGGACCTTTCGGTATTCATGAAGGATACAAGGTTAGCTCAGAGGCTACAAAGAAGAGCTGAGCCACAGGCCACACACAAACACAGGAGCCAGGCTGCTCTGGGGGTCTAGGCATCGGGACCTAATGATGAGCTTGGTCACGTTAACTCTGTCTGGATGCATCAGCTCCTGCTGTTTTGGCTCTTAGCTCTCACTGCTCACAACTGGCTTCCCAGGAGAGAATCTGACTGGTCACGTGCCCACCTGTGGCCAGGGGAGAGCAGAGCACCTTGATTGGTGGGACATGGCTGTATGCACTAGGGAGGAGGAGAATTCACCACAGAAAAAGAGCGGTGCTGATGCCAAAAGAAGGGGGCAAAGCAAAAATGGTAGATATCTGCTAAAGTGTTCTGCCCCCAAATGCCAGACACCACTGCTAGGATTTGTTCATCCCCTGAGACACGTTCTCCCTACCTCCTGGAGAGAGAGGTCAGGAGCAGATGGGGAGGCTGAGACCCAGGGAAGCAGAGCAGCCCAATCCAGCAGCTCTGGCTATTTGCACGGCCACCTGGACTGCCTCTCTGGGTGAGATTCAGCAGCCTGGGGGCTCCTCTGATCTGCTCAGTGCCTGGTGTGCCCTCTTGATATGTCTGAGGTACTCAGGGGTAGATTGCCTCAAACCCAGGGGTCCCTTCTGGGCATCTCCCAGCAAGCCATGCTCATGGGTCCTGGTCTGTCACCGCTTCTCCTCAGCCATCCAGGGTGATTGCCATTGGGCCTGCTGGCAGGGTCAACCGATAGGTGTGTGTTTCCCTTGCCCCAGTTTCTTGACATTGCTCAGTCCTGAGTCTTTGAACCCCCAATATGTGTTCCCAGTGATCAATCAGTGAGTCCTGAGGTGGCCTGCAGTTTGTTGACCCCATGCTGCCTACTGTAGGGGAAACAAGAATGAACTATGTCCCTGTTCTCAAGGATCTTCCAGCCTTGCTGGAAGGAGCCAACTGCTGCCCAGAAAAGTGTGCAGGAAGGTGGTGCAGCCCACGTATGCAGTTGGCCAGAGGGGCAGTGCATTTTCCAGATGTCTTCAGTGCCCTGTTCCTAGGTGTCTCATCCCCCATCCTAAGGCAGTGGGGCTTCGATGAGAACACTGATGTCAGAGTTCTTATGGTCTACCTGTCACACACAGTAGGCACTCATAAATAGTGCACAGTATTATATAATCTGGCATGTTTCCCAGGTTGCCTTGATTTCCAGGAAGTGCGAACTCTGGGAGCACCAGTGGTTTAGGCCTAGGGCCAGTGGATGGAGAAGTTTCTGTGCAAGAAGGACAGGAGCTGATCCCTGCCAGGGGAATGGGATCCAGTCATGTGGAGAGGACGAGGGACAGCCTTCCAGGCCCCACTGAAGGTGGGGGGGCATGGTGAGCAGGGAGCCTGAGGTCAGCAGGGTGAGAACCTGGACAGGGCTTCCCTCATGCTCACTGCTGTCATGTATGCAGACCTCATGAATGAGGTGAGCATGGAGGAGTAGGTGTGCACGTCGGGGTGGATGTCTCTCTGGCATGGAAGGGGACAACAGTACTGAGTACTTGTCATACCCTTGCGTGGTGCTGAGTGCTCTTGCTGGCCGTGGAGGACAGCATCAGGATGTCCATGTCCAGCACCAGCATCTGTCTTCTGAGCAGAGTAGGCTTTGTGGAGGAGCACAGTCAGGCAAAGGGGCTCTGGACAAGCGGAAGGAGCGGGGAGGGTGGAAGAGGATGCGGCAGGCAAAATAAGGTGATACTAGAGACCAGAGTAAGGAGCTAATGACAAAGGGTCTTGAACTAGATTGTGGTAGGCAAGGAATTGCTTCAATAGAGCAGTGTGCTGGTTGGCGAGGACCCCTTTAATGATTTGGACATTTGGGTTGTACCTGGCAGGTGATAGAGACTTCCAGGTAGAAGGTTTGGGTAACACCCTGAGGTCTGGGGAACATGGTGGATATGGCCTGGGCTAGCAGACTCGGGGTATCCAATTGTGGGGGATCTAAGTAGATGAGAGTAGCTGGTGCTAAGGATCTGAGCCTTCTGTGTTCTCTGCAGTGATTAGCAGCCCCCAGTGTGTCTGTGGGAGGTCCCTTGTGTTCTGAGGCCTCACCATGCCCCCCACCCACTCAAGGAGGCTTCCCTCGCACCCCTCCCCCCCAGCCCTGCCTGTGGGGCAAGAACTCCTCAGACCCAAATCAGACTGACAGCTTGTCAGGCCGATGAGCATGGACTCCGGCAAAGAACTCTGTGATGTCTGAGCCATTTAGGACACCCATTCTGACCCGTTCTCTGGGGCCCTGAAGGCTGGTGGGAGACAAGGTTGGGGGACCCTTGGTGCAGGGGTAGGGGGAGTGGGTGCAGTCAGAAGGGCTGAGCACACAAGGTGCTCAATTTGTTACCATTTATGGCAACCAAAGAGAGCCAGGTCCCCTTGCCTCCCTTCCCCTCGAGCCCCCCTTCTTCCCCCCCTTTCTCAGCCTTCATGCTGGGAGGAGGGAAGTCTGTGTGAAAAGTGCATGTTTCACAAAAAGCCACTCTGCTCTGTAGGGCTGTGGTCTGAATCAGGAGCTGTGGGAGGAAGATTGACAGGATTCTCGGCAGTGCTGATTTGTTCTCTCTTCCCTTTTAAATGGGGGCTCCTCACACTCTGTTAGTGTTGAGTGGGGCAGAGTGCACTGGACAGACCCTCCAAGAGCCTTTGAAATCTAGGTGGGCCCACTCATGTAGTCTACACCCCCCCCCCAATTCCAGAAGCGCATTTGTTACACTTTTCATGTAAGGTATACACCAGTTAACCCTCGGTTGTGTCTGGGCTCAGAGTGGCGGAGTGGGAAAGAACAGGGGATGGGTCACAAGGACCTGCATCCTAGTCCCAGCTGAGCTGCTATCTTGCTGTGTGTTCCTGAGCAAGTCATTCTCCCTCTCTGGACCTAAGTTTTCACATCTGGACATTGATAGACTAAGACCAGCTCATCCCTTTGGGCTCTGACACCCTGTGATTTTATACAATTCTTTTGTTCCCTTCGTGTTTTGAAAAAGCTAATGATTCTGAAGGTACTTTATCTTCCTTATAAGGAAGTCTTGGTAGAGTAAGGGACCAGGGATGATTCCTTTATGTCTCATAAGTGGGGAAACTGAGGCCCAGAGTGAGGAAGGACCCACTGGGTAGGGCTGGGTGTGTCCTTGTTGTGCTGGGGAACTCACTGCCCAAACCTCACAAAACTGCCCCAGGTTCTGCCCTGCGTGGAGGCTTCCAGTCTTGGGAAGCAGCATCTGCTTTGCTGCAGGGCTGGGTGTAGGCACAGGAGCTCTTAGGTTCAAGGCTGGACATTTCCAGTGGTCTTGGACTCTATAGACTTCAGATTTGTTGCTCAGTGGCACAGAGAGAATCTTCTCTGGTTATTCCGTTTCTCACTCCAGGACAGGAAGACATGGAAGTCACGGCTGAGGTTCAGCCACTCAGTAAGTTGGTTTTGCCTGCCCCCTCCCCTGCCTGGGAAGGCTGTCACCCTTGAAGCAGGTAATGAGGGGGCGGGCTGCTTTATTAACACACTAGGGAGAGGAGCTCAGCACCTTGTTTGACACATAAAACTGTCGTGGCTCCCTTCCTATTGTTAGAAGCCTTAATTATGAATTGTTCCAATTCCACCCTCCAGCATTCATCCTTAGGAAGAGCTTTCTTTTTGCTTCCTGCTTCCCCCCAACCCCCTAAACAGTGTCTTCGCAGTTTTCCTGGCACCAGTTTGCCTCCCACTTCTGTCTGGGGCAGCCCTAGCCACCTCCCTCATCTCCTGGTACTCCTAGCTGCCACCCTTTGAGAAAGCAAACAGCCTTCTCAAAACCCCAGGAGACCCATGGTTCTGAGCTGGCAGTGCTTCCCCTTCAATGGGCCTCTTCACTGTGAATTCAGGAACCTGTCCTGCCCTCTCTGTGTGGTGGTGGGATTCACACTGGGAGTGGGTGTCATCAATGTGGAAGTACATACATGTTCACGGGCAGTGGTTTTTCATGCATGGCTCTCTGCTGTTGCTGGCTGCACCTCCCTTTCCTCTCAGAGCCCCTGCCTCTGTCCCAGTTCTGACTTGATTGGAAGGACCATGGAGAGTGTGGGTTCCCCTCGTAGCTCTGCCATGGACTTCCTGCCAGGATCTTGGACTTCAGTTCCTCATCTGTAAAATGGGAATAAACCTTAACACTTGGCTGCCAACCTGGGAGAATTGTCCAGAGGATACATTGGGAATCATATTCAAGAAATTTCTCTGGCCCTGACTGGTGTGGCTCAGTGGGTTGGGCCTCATACCTTAGGGCAAAGGATCACCAGTCTGATTCCCAGTCAGGGCACGTACCTAGGGTTTTGGGTTTGATCCCCGGTCAAGGCATGTGTGAGACGCAACCAATTGATGTTTTTCTCTCACATCAGTGTTTCTCTGCCTCCCCCTCTCCCTCCTTCCCCCGCTCTCTAAAAATAAATTAATGAAATCTCTCAAAAAAATAAAAGAAAGTTCTCCAAAATCTATAAAGGGTGATGCTCACATAAATTGGGATTACTGTCTTGTTTTTCCTTCTTTAACTTCCTGTTGTTCTCTGTGTCTGTCTGCTTCTGCCCCTGTCTCCCACCTTCCTGTTTCTGAGTGGGCCATAAAGCTGCACAGAGCCTGTTCCCCAAGGTGTGCCTGCACACAGCCAGCCAGCGTCAGTGTGTGACTGAGTATGTGATTACGGTTCCTGCAGGCTGCCTGCTGAGGTGCCCTGCAGTGGCCGACACTCTGTGAACCCCCGGCCACCTTTAACTCTAGCAGCCCTTCCAGCATTGCTGTGCCTCTGTGGCGGGTCAGCGGGGGAAATGGGGTTGGGTTGGCCCAGTATGAACTACAGATGCCCTACAGATTCATCCAAGACTTCTCTCTGGCTTGTGCAGGCTCATTCATTCTGTCAGGGGGTTTACAAAGATGTCCAGGGTCATGGGGAGCTGGCCCCATTTCTCAGTGGCTATCTGTCTATCACCCTGCCCTTCCTCATGCAGCTCTGGCCTTGGCTGCCTCCCAGAATCCTGTGCTGGGAGGACTCTCTTGGGCAGACCCTCTCTCACCTGGCCTGGGGCTGGTCTTCAAGCCTGTGAGTCTGGCACTTTGATTGACAGGAGTTTGAGCAAATTTGCTTGCTTGGGTTTGTCTGCCCATTGGGGACACTGGAGCCAGGCTGATCATCCTCTGCCAGACAAAGCCTACTGGTTTCTGCTTTAACCATAGAGATGTAGAAATAGGCTTTGGGGGCAGGGCACTGAGCAGAGCTCTCTCATTTGCCCACATCACTGTGGATACACATTGAGGAGATGGGACATCCTGTCCTTCGCCAGAGGTGTACAGACCCACCCTGGGCAATCAGACTGGCTTAGGTGGGTCTGTATGGAGGCATGGCTGGATGGGGAGAGACAGAGGGCTTTTCCAGCTTCAGCCATTCCTGTGACTGGTATTTTGTCTTGTGGCTGAACATCTCCTCAGAGAAATTTACCAGACAGTCCTTAGCTTTATTCTGCTTTTGGGGAGACTGAGTTGTGGAGTGGGCAGGTCTTATACTGAGGGTCCACGTCCCATGGAGAATGAATGCAGCCTGCTTGGCTGCAGTAGATCCACTGGAACCCAATGTGCCTGGATGGGCATGGACCCATGTGTATGAGGTGTGGTCACGAGGTGCCTTGGCTGCCAGGCTGTGTGGGTCCTTAAGGGTTTGGCTGATGCCCCTTCCCTGCTTCCCAGGAAAGTTCATGCCGGGCCAGTTTCCCTACAGAACTGCAGGTGTCTGTCCTGGGGAAGAGGGAATCTCCCTTGCCAAGGCCCTGACCTCCATCCAGCCTTTAGACACAGACAGCCCCTTGCTTCAGTGGGCTCTGAGGGACATTCTGGGCCCGCCAAAGGCTCCCTGTGCCCTTGTGAAATTTCAGGCCAGGCCAGTACCCCAAGGGCCCACTGTCCTGGGGAAGGCTAGGCTTCCAGAATGTGTCTCTGAACCATGGTTGGAGGAAGGGCTGGGAGGACAGTGAGTGGTGCCAAGAACGAAGAGACACCCCTCAAAGGGCAGCCTGTTGCCTTGCTATTTAATTTGCTGGAGTTATTTTTCCCTGTCTCTCTAGTTCTTTGTTTGGTCTTCTGCAACTTCTCTTCATGCTTCTCTCCCTTCTGGGTTTTACTCACTTTGTGTTTATGAGACAGCTAGGAAGATGAGCCCTCTGTACTGCCCCTGTCCTGATGCCCCTGACCTTGAATGTGAGGACTGAGGTGTGAAGGCAGACCTCAGAAGCCCTTCTCAGAACACAGACATGGCTCCCCTGATGGAGATGCCCACTGACGTGGTTGGAGTTGGCCTTAGACTGTGCATTCTAGACGATGGAGAAGGAAGCTGGGGGGCGGGAGCAACCCTAACACGTCTAGCTCCTGGTCTCTCCACTGTCTCTTTCTGTGTCATTGAGGCAGCAGTGAAGGGCTCTGTGGGGCTGAATGGTCTGGTCTTTGAGGGGAATGAGGGGTTACTGTCGTTCCCGATCTCACACTGTTATGCAGACACCTTTCTTTCTCTACCTTTCACCTGCCCCAGTAAAGTGGGAGAGACTTTTTCCTTTGTGAGGTGGAAAAGAAAATCAGAACATACAGACTGCATTTCTTCGGTTTCAACTGTTTCCTGCCTGCACTCCCATGCTGACCCTTAACCACTGTCTCTACCCTTCACCCCTGCCCCGTGCATCTGATTACCCTTGACTTCCTTCTGCCAAGGCTGCTCTAGTTGCTGGTTTGGTAAGTGAAAGGTTAGATGGTGGGAAGAGCCCTGGCTTTAGAAACTGGCAGGTGAGCTTGACTCTTGGCATCACTGTTTACTGTTTGTGTGAACCCAACAAAGTGCTTAAGTCTCTCAGCTTTGACCTTCTCATCTGTAAAATGGGCTAGCTACTTTCTAGGCTGGTGCAAGGAGTAGCTGAAACACGACACGAGGAGGGTCCAGCGACTATATGGCACATGATAGGTGTCTTGGGGCCCAGTGAACTTAGTATGGACAGACGATGCCTGCTGGGCTAGCAAAGCCGTGTTCCTCGGCAGAATGATGTGGGGAACATGTGTGGTGTTCCTTGGCAGAATGATGTGGCAGAGAATTAGGGTGTGGGTGCTTGCTTTCTCTTCTCATCTGCAGTGTCCTCAGCTGGGTCCTCATTTCCCCAGGCTTTGTTTTGGCTTTCTCTTCAGCAGAATGCCCAGGAGTCATTCTGTACCTCCCACCCCTCCCCCAGCTTCCTTCAGGGCAGGGAGAGGACTGACTGGTGAGCTCCCAGAGCTGAGTGCTTTGAGATCTCAGGTAGAGATGGGGAAAGATATCAAAGGTGGTTGTTTCAAGCTTTTAGGATGCTCTCCAGGGACTCAGCGTTTACACTGGAGTTGAAACCTGCTACTGAACTGTCCGAAGGAGACCTGGGAAGAGGCCCCTGGACCCTCTGTAAGTCAGACCAACCAGGAACCTGGATGGGCAGGGCTGGGGCTATGATGGGCAGTGACTTCTCTACCTGGCCTTGCTAGCAGTGCTGAGGCATGTTTGTGGGGAGACTGGGTGCCCTACTTTAGGGCCTTGGCAGAGATGGAGTGAAACACAAAAGCAGGACCTGAGAGGGTGGAGGGGGAGAGGGGAAGGAAGGCAGGAGAAGGCATAGGGACAGCTGGCAGGGCAGCACACGCCACCGGCAGAGTGCCTCAGGTAGCCAGCACCAGGGCTGAGCCTGCCTGGTCCCTTCCTCTCCACAGTGATTAAGACATCACCAGCTGCCTGTGTTCTTAGCTCCGCTGGCTCTCCGCTGCCAGTAACAAATGCATCCGGCTGGAATCTGGGTCATTAAAAAAACAACCTGATATTTCTCTCTTTCCTTCTCTCCCTGGCAATTCATGCCCTGGAATATAGCTGGGACCCCCAATGGAGGGGTCTGGAGGTACAGGGAGTCAGGGTGGACATGTTGGCTGCCAGAGCCATTCAGCCAGACAGACAGCTGCCCTTGCTGGCTGTCCAAGCTCCGTTGTTGTGAAACAGAGGCCCTAAATGGAGAGTGAAGTGCTGGAGACAAGGGTTTTACAGGTGTTTTTTCCCTTTGTCAGCAGGCTGGGGTGGGGAGTATAGTAGCTATGGCGGTGGCCATGAGCATGAGCTCAGAGTCAGATGTTCTTGGGTTTGATTTTGTCAGCTAGCAGAATTGCTGACCTCTCTCTCCAGGCTCACTTTGTTTCCTCGGTGGATAATGACAATGACACAGCCTACCTCTGGGTCATTGAATGGGGTCTGCAGGGAATGTCTTAGCATAGTACTGGAGGAAGGGTTGCTGCTGCTTAGTTTGGCATTATCATTACGTTGCTCTTGAGTAGTACTTCCTGGGAGAGCCACGTTTACTCAGCCATAGTGCCAACCTCGATGGCCAGGAACAAAGGATCAACCAGGTAGGCACCTCTGTAAACTGAGACCCCTTTTAACACTATAAATGTTCGTTTGTACATCTCGTTCATGGATTTAGGAATGTAGATGAGTAGGAAGAAATAAAGGGAAGGTAGGAAGGACAATTTTAAAAAAGGGAATACATCTAGGAAGTTACTTGGAAGAGTTACCCACCACAGCTTCCATTTCTTGGAGCTTACACTACACAGGACCTTGGTCTGAGTACTTTACCTGCATTGTCCCTCCTCTGGCTGATTCCAGACCCTTCCATGCTCTTAAGTCCTATATTGTCTTTTACCGTCCCAGGCTGGTAACAACCAAGCAGTGTGATTGAAGTAGAGCCCTGGACATGCATCATCCCAGGTGTCCTTTAGTGGGTCTGGGGTGGGTGGGAGGCACCTGGCTGGTGGGCTGTAAGTCTCAGGGGTGGGAACCCACATGGCGGGTGCCCTTGCCTGGGGGCTGAACTCAGTTTTGTCTCTCTGGTGGCCTGTGCACAGTCTGTGGCACAGTGTAGCTCAGCAAATGTTGGCTGAGGTGCTTCTTTGGAGCATGTAGAGTTTGTTGATTAGGCTAAACCAAGGCCATTTGCTGGGGAGTGGGAGGCTTGGATGCTACAGAAGAATCTAATATTGGTATGTTTTCCTGGGGCTGATAGGAGGGCCCAGAGACTTTACCCTCGTGTCCTGGCCTGTGGGAGATATTCCTCGTCTAGTGGGGAGGGGGGGTTGTCTCAGGATGGTGTGGGACTGTTCCCTGCCCCCTGGAGATGAGCTGCCAGCAGAGGGGCCTCAGGTGAGAAGGGCAGGGCCACTTCTGGGCTCATATCTTCAAAGGACAGGGCTCTGCTCCTCATAGACCTTGGATGACTGGCATACTGGCCTTTTCCTGTGAGATCGTTCCCAACTCTGGAGCCATGCTTCACCAATTGTTCTTTTCCAAAGATGCAGAGAGGTATTTCAATTTGTCTTTCTTGGCTCTGGGACAGGAAAGCCCTGGAGACTTGGCATCAGGCTGACCTTTTGCAAGTTTGCTGGCTCTTGGTGGTTAGAGGAGGGGAGAGAAGCCCCAGGGACATGGGGTATTCACCACCATCTGGGGCTCCCCAGCTGCAGGTGGATGGAAGGACATCCTCTTGTTAGGACCACTCTATATGTTTCTCATTCTATACTTTACTCATACCCTCCCTTGTGCATTCATTCATTTACCCATTCAAATAGCCGCTTACGCTGGGACTGACAAAAACAGGGGTGAAATAATCCTTGCCTTGTCGTGGCTAGACTACCTTGTCATATTGAGGCATTATTTTGTGTTAAAGGGAAATATTAAAGATATTTAAGCACCTAATTGAAGCTCTTCTTTTGACGTTGTAAAATATGTTCTTTAAGAAACGCTGAATGTACTGCTAAGAAAGTGGGCAGCTGTCTTAGGTGCTCTGTTCTGAACACATTTCCTTAGGACAGTGCACGGTTCTCTGCTATATGCCCCTGACAGAGCTTCCATAAACAGTTTATTGAAGTTCTACTATGCCCAAGGTGCAGCACTGGGCTTGGCCCTGCCCGGGTGCAACAGAGAGGGGCATGGTCTTACGCTCTGGGAAGAGGCGGATGTATGAATGGGGATCCCTACTTCCTGCTTATTGGGGCCTGGCTCTATTCCAGGTGAGGCTGGTTTGGTCTTGGGTATAAACTGTATTTTCAGGCTCAGGAGCAGCAGCAGCTGGCATGCTTGGCCACCCTATCCAGGTTGGACTGTGATGGTGGCAGAGGGATGGGTGGCAAGTGCTTCCTGGGCATTGACCAGCACAGGTCTCCAGGCCCAAGGCCTTCTCCTTTGCTAGTTAATAGGCTGCCCCTGCACGCCACAGTGCTGCATCCGAGTGGAGGCACAGGAGTCTTGGCTTTTGGCCACATCTGTTCCCTAAACCTGGCCACCTCTCCTAGCCTCATGCTGCCCAGAGGTGATTCTGATCAGATTGTATGTGGGGTCCCCTGTGATGGTGGCTCATCTGTGTCCTGGCTCTATAGGCCCACATTCTTGCCAAGAGCACGCCAAATCCAAGGCCCTTTCTCTAGTGGGTCCTCAAGAAATAGTCATTGGCAGTGAGGACTAGAGGCTCTGATTCACCAGTGTTGGCCTCCAAGTCCTGTTCTCCCATGATTTACAGCTCTCTTTAAATCATCCCCCAGGCCTCATGCTGGGGCACAGCACCAGCCGACCTCTTCTCATGATGGGTTTTGTCCTACAGCTGAGAGAAAAGTGGGGCCTTAATCACAGCTCTGGCCAACCAGCCCCAGGGAGCTGCTGCCACTGGAAGTGCACATGGAGGCTAAGGTGGACGGACGGAGGGGAGGAATGTGGGCAGGGAGCACTGGCCCACTGGGAGTGGGGATGGACCTGCCCGGGGCCCAGTGCCTGAGCTGTCCTCTCCTGTCTATTAATGCTCCATTAGCATGCGGCAGTGGCGTTGCCTCTAACAGTTTGATTTATGCCACTGTGGTTTTGCTTACAAATTAGAAGCTGCTATTGTGCTAAGTCTGCTTTAAAATCGATGCGGAGTAATTGTGGTACACGGGTAGTTGGATGACATTAACATGAGAAATGTGCTGTAGTCGTCATCCTTGGGACAAACACGGCCAGTTACAGTGAAATTCTGCATCCTCTACCCAGCTAATTTGAGCACAGCTCACCATCAAGTCCTCCCCCAGCATGGCCAGCTGTGGATGGAGATTTGTCATGAGTGGATTTGTCAGGAGTAGGGCTGGGGACCATCGTGTTGAAGTGGAGGTGTGGGACAGGGGCCTCATTTGCTTCCTCACCTGCTCCAAACACTCCAGCTTTCACTGTGTATTTTCCATGCAATTTGCTGCTATGATGCTTTGGACAGCCCTGAGAACTTTGATGTAGCATGTGGTGACTCTGGGTGTCTCTGTGCGTGTTCCTGTGTTTGTGTGCCTGCATGTGTCTGTGTGTCTGCCCGTGTATCTGTCTCTGTCCGTGCCTGTGTGTGCATCTGTGTGTGTGCCTATGTATGTGCACCTGGGTGTGTCTGTCTCTCTTGCCTTAGAGTAAAAGAGAGTGCACGGAAGCTGGGCCATCACTGTGCACCCAGCCTTCCCAGCAGTATCTAGGGTCAGTTCATCCATTTTCTTACCTGTAAATTGGGGGAAACACTGCTTAGGCACTGGTTTCAGCATTGGTCGGAAGAACAGGAGTCCAGGCATTTTAATGTTAGAGCATGAATTTGCGGCAGCAACAGCAGTAGCTTGTTAGGGGAATGATTTGCCCCGGGGCTGATGGGTGGCTGGACATCCAGGGCTGTTCTCTGCACTACACATTGGAGTCACATAGTAGATTTGAAACAAAATACCAGTGCTAGGTTCCAGCTTCAGAAATTCCAGTTTAATTGGTCTGGGGTATGTCCTGGGCATCTAGGTATTGAAAGCTCTTTAGGGGATTCCCATGAATGGTCAAGGTTGAAAACTGCTACCTAATTCATTGTTCTGTCTTCAGCTGTATCTGTGCTTCTTTAGGCTGAACTCATACTAATGAATGTTAAAGCTCTCTATAAAAAAGAGGCATGTTTTCTAATTGATAGGAAGAACGTTCCTCCTTCCATCTCACCAGAATCCCTACTGCTTCAGATTCAGCCTACTCATCCTCCTGTAGCTGAACGTGTATACCTGGTCCCTCTGTCTCTCTGTATGGCTGGTGTCACATAGCACTGTCTGTGTTGGGAGCATCCAGTCTCCCTTGGGGCCCTTGCTGACTTACAGATGGGACGAGGTTTTCTGCTGGGGAGTGGCATGGCCTCACTGAGGACTGTGCTGCTGTGCTAGACATTGTGCTGGGCTTTTTCATGCTCCCGTGAGTGGAGTTCAGAGCCCTCTCTGTCTACACATGAGGGAGCTAGGGTCCAGAGCAGGAAAGGAGCATGGCCAGTTGGTGGCAGAAGCAGGAATAGAACTCCAGGTCCCAGCCACCGTCCAGAGCTGTTTCCTACACCATGGCAGCAGAGCTGAGGAGAAGTGGTCCCTGAGCCCTTTCTTTGGGGAGGCTTTGCCCAAAAAGGCAAGATTTGTGTGCATGACTGAACAGCTCAGCCTCAGGGAGGCTGAGCCTGCTCACTCTTAGACACGGATTGTGCCAGGATGGCCGTGTGATGGGCTGGGGGAATGACAGCTGTCGGGTCTGGTTTGACGTCAGTGCAGGCCCCTGACAGATTCCCCAGTTCTGTCAGCTTCACTCCAGCAGTGTGCTTCCTGTGTGGAGAAAGCAGGTCTGCCTTAGACAGACCAGCCTGCCCAAGGCCTGGGTGTTGGGGAGGCTGCTGGGGGAACAGAGCAGTGGTCAAGGTTACCAGGTGGCCACTGGGAGTCACACTTGTCTCCATGTGGCAGTCAGGACTTCAGAAATCATTCCACTGTTCACTCATTCACTGTAATGTACATGTCACCTTTTACCTCGTTCTGTTGGGGCGGCACAGAGGTACTCTGAGGGGACACAGCCCTTGTGGTCAAAGAACTCTTGTTCCAGTGGAAAGAGACGGATAAGGAGTCAGTTCTAAACATGGTGTGGTAAGGGCTATGATGGAAGTAAACACAGGAAATCATAGGAGCACCTAGGAGGGACCCCCATCCTTAAGGTAGGGACTCTGGGAGTGCTTTCCCTGCACCCAGGGTGAGTAGAGGTGAGTGACTTCTGCCAGGCACAGCTTTTTCTCCTGGTGTCCCTGGGCCCTCCTCAGCCTACAGGCCTGACCAGGGGCTTGGGAGTGAGGGGAATCTCAGGATGGGGAGGTCAGCAGCATTTGTGAGGGCAAGGTGGTAGGAAGGATATCACATGGAAGATGGGACTTGGTGTTTCAGAGCAGAGCAGGAGCCACGTGTGTGCAGATGCTGGGGCAAGGGGCAGTGTGTAGGCAGTTGTAAGCAAGGCTGGTCCCTGTGGGATGTTGACTGTTGTTGCATCCTCACAGGAAGATGAGCAATGCGTCCCTCTACATTGCCTGACTCATGCTTGGTTCCGGAGCTTTAAAAAGGTGGGAAAACAGTCCTGTCTCCTCCAAAATAACAGGAAGACAGGCCCGAGTAATTGGCTTAAATCTGGGGAAGCAGGAGGGACCTTTTCCATACAGGTTATACTCATCAGAGGGGCTAGGACCAGGGCCACTCCTTAGCCCTGGGCCACCAGCTGAATTCCCTGGAAAGGTGGATACTTCTTTCTCGGCTGGAAGAAGAAGCCCATGCCAGGGAGACCCAGAGGGATAGTTCACTTGTGCTCATTCTACCTGCTGGGTCAGCTGGGAGCCAGCTGGGGACGGTTTTCCTTTCTTCTGACCGTAGTAAACCATACAAGGCTCAGCAATATCCCAGTTCTGACACAAGGCGGAGAGGGGTCAGAGTGTGTGCTGCATCTCTCCTGCTGAAGTCGGGATGGGGGTGGGGCACCAGAGCAGAGTGGAGACGTGGGGCTGGGGGCGTGGAGGAGGACACAGGAGGCTGCTTTGGCTGAGCACTGGGGGAAGAAATGGGTGTTGATGAGGAGAGGTGGTAATGGGAAAGGGACGGCAGGATCAGAAAGGAAGGTTATTTTCTCCAAATTGCATGTAGGGGGAGAAACTTTAAAGACCAGAGAAGACAATCTTCTATTCTTGGTCTCTGGGGTTTGAAAGGAGGAATGTTTCCAGCTTGTCCGCAAGATCAAGGAAACTGGCCAGGATATTTCTTAAGGGACGATCTACTCTTGAAAGGTCAGATTCAGACCTGAGGAGATTCACACCTTAGGAGGGCCTGCCCCAGAACCCTCTAGCCATGAGGGTCCTTAGCAGGTCATCTAGTCTGTTTCTTCCCTCTGGGTAGAATGCTGTCTGCCCTTTTCCTAGAGATGGAGAGTCTCAAGCCTCCCAGGTGTGTTCAGATTTTAGGGCTTCTCCTGAGATGTGACCTGAATCCTTTCCAAGGAGCTCAGAGGGTTTCCATACAGTAGCCTTGACAGTAGGGAGGGGCCAGGTCCTCCCATTCACTAATGAGATACTGAGGGGCAGAGTCTCAGGCATTTACCAGGATGTCTGGGTGGTGGTGGGGGCCGACACTGAGTGCTAATCCCAGGCTTCCGTCTGGGGATACACTGAGCCCTGCACCATCTTGTACCTGGCCTCAGTACACCAGCAAGAAACACCACAGTGGGCAAATCCAAATAATTGTTTAGTGGTGAAAAATTAAATGCAAGAGCTGAAGCCAACAGTAATTTCAACCAACACAGGGAGACTGAGAGTCCCAGAGCAGCATTAGAAGTTATCTGCCATGCACGTGTCCCTGATTTTTCTGGGGCTGAATGTGTCCCCCAAGGATATGCAGTCTGGGCTGTTCGGCACTGCTGCGGGAGGCTTTGGAGAGCTGCTCAGATTCCTGACAAGGCTGGCCTCTGAGTAGCTCTGGGGCAGCCAGCCCATCTTGAACATGGTTTCCATGGCCTGTACACTCCTGGGCTTCTTGAGACACCAAGGTCAGATGCCTGAAGGGACAGAGCTGCTTTCATCGGGCATGGGGAGAGTGTGGATGAGTTTGTGTGGCAGGCTGCCTTGGTGGGGGCTGAGCTCCTGACCTTCCTCCTCTCGTGTCATTTCACACCACTTGCTTCCCCACTTGCCCCTTTGCCCCAGCTGAGTCATATCTTCCCTGTGCCAGACCTGTGTGTGGTAGGGGGACATGGGTGTTCACTTTCAGGTGGGTCCCATTCCTCTGGGGAGCTTGAGGACAGATGTAGGGATGATGCTTCATGAATAGGGATAATCAGTCCACTCATGTAGGTTGGGTGGCAAAGAACCTCAGCCAAATTATAATAACTAACAGCTGGCGTTCCTGTGATGTTTCCCTGTTCAGCAGACACCTTCATATACATTTCCCATTTGGTCTCCATGGCTCCTTTCAAGGACATAACAATAGCTGCTAATATTTATTGAGCCATTATTCTGTGTCAGGTACTTTGCTAAATTCTTCACATTAATTTAAAAAACAAAAAATTCTCAGCACCCATTATGATAAAAACTCTCAGCAAAGTGGGAAGAGAGGGAACACACCTCAACATAACACAGGCCATATATGACAAATCCGATGCCAGCATCATACTCAAGGGCAAAAACTACAAGTGTTCTCCTTAAATTGGGAACAAGACAGGGGTGTTTGTTTTCACCTCTCTTGTTTAACATAGTACCGGAAGTCCTAGCCACAGCAATCAGATAAGAAGAAGAAATAAAAAGCATCCAAATTGGAAAGGAAGTAGTAAAACTGTCCTTCCTTGCATATGACATGACACACTGTACATAGAGAGTCCCAAAGATTCCACCAAGAAAGTACTAGAACTCATAAATGGATAGAGCAAAGTAGCAGGATACCAAATTAATATCTAGAAATCAGTTGCATTTTTATACCAATAATGAACTAACAGAAAGGGAAATCAAGAAAACAATCCCATTCATAATTGCTTCAAAAATAATAAAATACCTAGGAATAAACCTAACCAAGGATGTAAAGGACCTGTACCCAGAAAATTATAAGACATTGAGGAAAGAAATTGAAGAAGATACAAATAACTGGAAGCACATACCATGTTCATGGATAGGAATAATTAACATCATTAAAATGTCCATGCTACCCAAAGCAATCTATAGATTCAAAGCAATTCCTATCAAGATTCCAATGACATATATCACAGAACTAGAACAATTATATCAAAAATTTATATGGAACCACAAAGGGCCCTGCATAGCAACAGCAATCCTGAGAAAGAAGAACAAAGTTGGAGGAATCACTATACCTAATATCAGACTGTATTATAAGGGCATTATAATTAAAACAACTTGGTACTGGCATAAAAACAGACACATAGATCGATGGAACAGAACATAGAGCCCAGAAATAAACTCATACCCTTATAGTCAATCAATATTCAACGGAAGAAGCAAGCACCTACAATGGACTAAAGATAGTTTATTCAATAAGTAGTGTTGAGAAAATTGGACAGATACATGCAGAAAAATGAAACTAGACCACCTTACACTACACACAAGATTAAATTAAAAATGGATCAGAGACTTAAATGTTGGAACCGAAAACACTAATTCAAAAAAACATAAGCGCCGCTATTTCATTGCAGTGTTATTTTCAATTGCCAAGATATGGAAGCAGCCTGAATGTCCATCAATAGATGACTGGATAAAACAATTATGGGACATTTATACAATGGAATACTACTTGGCTGTAGTGTTTCACCCTTTGTGGAATACTACAAAATGTCTGTGAAAAGAAAATTTCACCCTTTGTGATGGTACGGATGGACCTGGAGAACATTATGCTAATCAGAGAAATGAGCCAATCAGAGAAAGACAAATGCCATATGATTTTACTCATATGTGGAATCTAATGAACACACTGAACTAACAAGGAAAATGGGGACAGACTCATAGATGGAGAGCAGGATGTCAGCTAGTGGATGGGGGAATGGAGGGTGGAGGGATTGAGCAAAAAGGAAAAAGGAATCATGGACATGGACAACAGTGTGGTGATTGCTGAGGGGAGGGCGTATAAAGGTATTAAAGGGTAATATAAAAAACAATAAAAATAAAAATAAAAAATAACCTCAAAAATAGATAAAATTAAAAAGCACACACACAAAAATTCTCTCTTCACAACCACTTTGGGACAAAGTACTAATACAATCCCTTTTTATCCATGAGGAAACTGAAGCTCAGAGATGATGGATAACAAGTTCACACAGGTAATACCTAAGCATTTAGGCTCCAGAGCACCCCCCTTCCCTCTCACCCATCCCCCTTGACAGGCAGGCCTGGGGAGAGTGGCCCAGTTCCCAGGTGGCAGAGCCCCTCAGCCCAGGCACTGGTTGATGCTCACGCAGATTTCTTAGTAGAAACTTGTCACAGCTCACTTCCAGGGTGTATTAGTTTCCAGTGGCTGCTGTAACAAATTATCACTAACTTGATCATTTAAAACAACAGAAATTTATTCTCACACAGTTCTGAAGGTCAGAAGTTCAAGATCAAGGTATTGGCAGGGTTTCAGTCCCTCTGGTGGCTCTTCCAGATTCTGGTGGTTGTAGTATACCTTGGCTTGTGGCTGCATCACTCCAATCTCTTTCGCCATCTTTCAGCACTCCAGCCTCTTCCTCCGCCTTCACCTCACAGTGTCCTCTGTGTCTAATTTCCCTGCCCTCTCTCTTATAAGGACATTTATAATAGCATACTGGTAATCCAGGATGATCTCAAGATCCTTAACTTAATCACATATGCAAAGACCCTTTTTCCAAATAAGGTCACACTCACAGGTTCCAAGGATTAGGATGTACACATATCAGCCCACACTACATTAGACATCCTCAGGTGCTGTGGACACAGAAGGCAGGAGTTGGTAGGGCGTGGTAGGGGCTGGGATCTACACCAGCCCTCCCAACAAGGGACACACAGTAGAACCAGGAAGATGGCGTCCCTCGATGCTGTGGTATCATGGCTTGGCCCTTGAGTGTGCCCCTGACTCTGAACCTGTACTGGGCTTGTAGCCCTTACTCTGTCTTCTATCCTTCCGCCTGTAAACTTTGGAACCTTGGGACTGGAGGAAGCATCCACAGGTTGTCTTGCTCTTCTTTTGGCCTCCTGACTAGCCTCTCAACAAATGTGATATATCCCTTCTGCTTTTCCTCTCGGTGGTCAGACACTTTCTCCTTATCTCTGGCCTAATTGCCCTCTGCAGCATTCCTTTCTGAGGCTTGCTATAACCAGGACCTGTCTATGCAGTGAGGGCCAGGGCCAAACTGAAAACCCTGTGCACAGGGCTGAATGGGCGTTGCCTTGACGTGGAGCTGAAGGCTGTTTCCAAGCTGTGCTTTTCTGAACTCAGAGAGAGGGAAAGCAGGCTTGTGGTGACATCTCCCTCCTGCCAGGTACTGCCTGGGCTGAATGCAGATGAAGCCCTTGCTGGCCTCACAGTTCCAGCCCAGCAGCCTCCTCTCTGGCAGGCAGGCCCTGCTGCACCAGCTTCTATTGCAAAGACATCTTAGGAACCTGCTGCTGCGTGGGAAGTCAGAGCCTTCCTACAGAGTCCTGAATTCCTTGGGTCAAGTTTGCCTCTTGTTCTTGGGAGGATCTGGGCCTTGCTCTGTGAGTGGGATACAAGGAACTGACTGAGCAGAGTGTGGCTCCTTTCCTTTCCCTCTGATCATTCCTCATCCTCCCCGTCCTCCACTTCTCCCAGCACCTGCCTCAGTGGGCTCTGTGGAACCTTACAGAAGTGTGCCTGCTTCCATACTACCTGGCCCTCCTCAGGATTGCCCCAGAGCCTGCTCAGGCTTTGGGTGGATATGCTTGTGACCTGGGCCAAAGTGGTAGGTATCATAGATTGGCCGAGAGGATGAACAATTTTGAAGGTTAGGAGGCAGGGTCATTCCCAGGCCTTCCCCAGGTTCTGCTGGCAAAGCCCATGTTCTCCCTTATGTTTAGTCCTATGTCCCAACTTTTCTCTCCCTGTGGACCTGCCCCTGTCTATATGTCACCAACTCTTTGTTCCCTGCTTGGCCCTCTCCCACCACCAACTGGGTAGTCTTTCTGTTGCAGTATAGCCCACTCCAGAATTTTCCCTTTGTGCCTTAGCATTGACTGTTCCTAGTGCGCTTACCTTGTGGCTGCCTCTGCAAACAGTAAGTACCTACTGAATGCTCTTTAACTAGAATGGGGATGGAACAATGGTTTCTTAGCCCCTGGAGACTCTGCCTCACACCTTTGGTTTTTTCCCCTGGTTACTCCAGGAACCAATAGGGGTTATTGGTTTCCTCCCAGCCTGTCCTGCTAACTGCTCTGCAGCTCTCCCCTTCCATCTCCAGCACTCCCGCATTCTCCTCCTTGTTCAGCCACTGCTCCTGGTCCTTAGTCACTCAGGGAAGACCAATTTGCTAGAAGGCTTGCCTGTTCCTTGGTCAACCTGGAGACCCCTTAAGGACACCATGGGGCTTCCCTGATTCCCATATGAAGGCCCCAAGCAAGTAGGGTCTCTGTGGACCCCTTCTTGCCTGGAGCTCCAGAGATGGGGTGGGACCGGGAGGTGCTGTCAGGGCCCAGCATGGCCTACATCAGCTGCTTGAGTGGTAAAGGATACCTTGAATGGAGGATGGTGCTTGGTCAAGAGAGTGTGTGCCTGGTATGTAAGGATTGTGGGTTTTTAAGAGTAATTTTAACTTCTCACCAGGGAATGCCATACATTCTTTCTCTCTCTGTCCTGTGGAGCCTCTTATCCCTGAAGAAGGCAACAGAACAGCAGGTGTAGAAATGAGACAGGCAGATGGGAGTGAGAGGAGCAGGGGCAGTCCCAGGTTCCCTGGCTCTGTGACCCAGGGCCAGGCACCTGCCCTGTCTGGGCCTCAGGCTTCCCATCAGCTCACTGACCCATACAATTCCTTCAGATGGAAAAGCCTGGTTCTGCTGTCACCACTGAAAACACCAAACATGCTCTGAGATGGGGAATCTGTAAAGACGACACTCACAGCCTGGACTGGGCTCTGGCCTTGGCTGGGATGAAGTTCCTGGCATTAGCTTACTTCACCAGGGAGAGACGCCAAGCCCGGCATTATAACCTGACCTACCTGTGCCCCATGCCAGGCCCACCCAAAGGAGGTCAACCTTAAGGAGCAAAGACTGGAGCTGGGAGGGGCAGGGTGGGTGGAAATTCACGTGGAATTGGCCAGTCTCAGTGCCAGGGCAACAGATGTTTGCTTTGGAGCCTGGTTGGGGTTCGCTCCAGGCCGTGGGCGGGCGGCGCCTTCAGATGATCTCCCCGGTCAGGTTTCTTGTTGGCTCTGGGAAGGGCCTTTCACTTTGGGGGCCGTCTGGCCTCCAAGATTCCTCCCACCACTGCCTTTTCACCCGCTGTTGAGTGAGTGCCAGGCCAGCACTCAGCACTGTGAGCTCCCTGAGCCTGGGGCTGGCTCTCCATGGGGCTGTCTCAGGCCAGGGCAGCTTCTCTCCTGCAGCAGCACAATTATGTGGACCCTGGGAAATGAGGAGTCCCTAGGACCTCAGTCCCAGCTTCTCCAGAAGTCACTTCTGTCTGGTCCTGAGGTACACTCCTGGGTCTTTCTTTTTGGTATGATTCCTGAGGATGTTCATCTTTAGAAGTGAAGCGGGCAGAGATTTTCCAGCTATCAGCATGCCCTATATAACCAAGTACCTGCTCCTTACATGTGATAGTAAATCCTGGGAAACGTGTGTAGCTTCCTACCCAAACATTTTCTCCCTGATCTCCAAACATTTTTTCCTTTTTATCATGATATTGATTTATTTGTTTACTTTTAAAATCCTTCCAATAACCAGAGGATATGAAGCCAGTTTAGTAGAAGTGTAGGGTGAGGACTCAGCAGGAGGGATTTGGGTGGGATCATCGGAGGTGCTGAGAACCGGAAGCATGTTCCCTGCCTTCATGCTTTCCCTTCCCACCCCTTGCTTCCTGCCATTGGTCCACAGAATCTTGAACTAAAACAAAACTTGAGGTACATTAAATCTGGTGGTTTTGAGCCTGGTTATGCATCAGAATCACCTAGAAAGGTTGCAGAACTCTAGACTCACAAGTCCAACCCTTGGAGATGCCTTTTATTGTCAGGAGTGGAAATGGGGATCACTTTGTTTGTCAAGCACTACAGATGATGCTAACACATCTATCCCTCCCTGGTTCTTGGTGTGGCAGTTGGTCTGTGTGCTGTAGTGACACCTGGCCTTCTCCCTTATCAGATACGGACAGCCCAGCTCCCGCCTCTCACTCCATCTGGGATGGCTTAGCTGAGGACCTTCTTTCTCATTGGCTCTGGTCTGCTCCCTGGAAAGACAGTACTTCCTCTTCTCTGTGGCCAGCCTTCTTAGTGATGACAGCTTTCTTGTCCAGTCTTGTCCTCTGCAGCCTATACACCCCTGCTCCTTTGCATGCTTTTCAGATGCCTTTATCTCACTGCAGGGGGATGGGAAGGGAGACGGAGGGGAGGAGCCCAGGAAGGGAGGCTGGGAAATGACATGCTCAAGAAATTCAAACTGGCCGGCTGAAGCGGGGCAGTCTTCTCCCCAACTCCATCCATCACCCATTGCTGTCAGTCTCTGAGTAACCATCAGCAGGTTGTCTTCATTTAATTCTTGAGCTTCCACAGCCAAGTTAAATGATTAATTTAGCAAATTAGCAAGCACGTGAAGTTATTTTATTAAGTAGTATTTGATGTCATTCATCCCTGCGCTCCTGTCCTCCCTGCAGAGGGGACCCCTCTCCTGATTGCATTTTTATTATTCTTTTGCTTTGGTTTTGTGATGTTGCCACTCATATATACCCTTCAACAACACATTCTGTACTTTCATGTGCCTTCGAACCGTATGAGATGGTATTGAGCTCTAAGTAGCTTTGTGTAGCTTTCATTTTTTTTTACTCAATGTTTCTGAAATTGGTCCATGTTATGTTTGTAGCTATAGTTCACTCATTTTCTCTATTTCATAATATTTCATCGTGTGAATGTATACAGTTTGTCCTTTGTTAGTCATTTTTGGCTATCATGGAGAAAGCTGCTGGCATCATTCCTGACTGTGCACTTTTATTTCACTTATTTTTTAAAATGTTTTTCTTGTTGTTCAATTACAGTTGTCCCCATTTTCCTCCATTACTCTCCCCTGCCCTGCCCACCCCTTCTCTCCCACATTCAGTTCTGCCCCCACCCATTGTCCTTGTCCATGGGTCCTTTGTAAGTATTCCTTGACTTGACACTTCCCCTTCTTCCCCTATTATCCCCCACCCTCCTCCTCTCTGGTCACTGTCAGTTTGTTCTTTATTTCCATGTCTCTGGTTCTATTTTGCTCACTTGTTTGTTCTGTTCATTAGGTTTCACTTATAGGTGAGATCACATGGTATTTGTCTTTTACCACCTTGCTTATTTCACTTAGCGTAATACTCCAGTTCCATCCACACTGTTGCGAAGCATAGGAGCTCCTTCTTTCTGTTGTGTAGAATTCCATTGTGTAAATGTACCACAGTTGTTTGATCCACTCATTTACTGATGGGCACTTAGGCTGTTTCCAGCACTTGGCTATTGTAAATGATGCTACTGTGAACATTGGGGTGCATAGGTTCTTTTGAATTGGTGTTTGAAGAGTCCTAGGGTATAATCCCAGCAGTGGAATTGCCAGGTCAATAGGCAGTTCCATTTGTAGTTTTCTGAGGAAGTTCCATACTGTTTTCAACCGTGGCTGCACCAGTCTGCATTCCCACCAACACTGTACCAGGGTTCCCTTTTCTCCACAACCTCACTGGCACTTGTTGTTTGTTGATTTGTTTATGATGGCCATTCTGACTGGTATGAGGTGATATCTCATTGTGGTTTTAATTTGCATCTCTCTGACAGCTAGTGGTGCTGAGCATCCTTTCATATGTCTCTGGGCCCTCTGTATGTCCTTCTTGGACAAGTGTCTGTTCAGGTCCTTTGCCCCTTTTTTAATTGGATTCTTTGTCTTCTTGGTGTGGAGACATGTGAGTTCTTTACATATTTTGGAGATCAAACCCTTGTCTGAGGTATCATTGGTATCATTGGTAAATATATTTTCCCATGTGGTTGGTACTCTTTTTTATTTTGCTGATGTTTTCTTTAGCCATGCAGAAACTTTTTAATGTGATGAAGTCCCATTTGTTTATTCTTTTATTTATGTCCCTTGCTCTAGGGCACACATCAGTGAAAATATTGCTGTGTGGGGTATCTGAGAATTTCCTGCCTATGCTCTCCTCTAGGACTTTTATGGTGTCATGACTTATATTTGAGTCTCTATCTATCTTGAGTTTATTTTTATGTATGGTGTAAGTTGGTGGTTGAGTTCCATTTTTTTAGATGTACCTGTCCATATCTCCCAACACCATTTGTTGAAGAGGCTATTTTTACTCCATTACTCCATTTTATGCTCCTGCCCCCTTTGTTGAATATTAATTGACCATAGAGAAATGGTTTTATTTCTGGGCTCTCTATTATGTTCCATTAATGTATGTGTCTATTCTTAAGTCAGTACCAGACTGTCTTGATTACAGTGGCCTGGTAATATAGTTTGATATCAGATATTGTGATCTCTCCTACTTTGTTCTTTCTTTTCAAGATTGCTGAGGCTATTTGGGGTCATTTATGGTTCCATATAAATTTTTGAAATGTTTGTTCTATATCTGTAAAATGTGTCATTGATATTTTAATAGGGATTGCATTGAATCTGTAGATTGCTTTGGGTAGTATGGCCATTTTAATGATGTTCATTCCTCCAATCCATGAACACAGTATATGCTTCCATTTATTTTTGTTCTTCAGTGTTGTGCAGTTTTTTGAGTACAGGTCTTTTACCTCCTTGGTTAGGTTTATTCCTACATACTTTATTTTTCTTGTTGCTATAGTAAATGGGATTTTTCCCTAACTTCTGTTTCTGATATTTCATTGTTGCTGTACAAAATTGCCTTAGATTTCTGAATATTGACTCTGTATCCCACTGTTTTGCCAAATTCACTTATTAGGTCAAGTAGTTTTTTGGCGAAGTCTATAGGGTTTTCTATGTACACTATCATGTCATCTGCAAACAATGACAGTTTTACTCCTCCTTTCCAATGGCTTTTGGATGGCTTTTATTTCTTTTTCTTGTCTGATCACTGTGGCTAGAACTTCCAATACTGTTTTCAGTAGAAGTGGTGAAAGAGGACACCCTTGTCTTGTTCCCAATCTTAGTGGGAAAGCTTTTAGGTTTTTGTCCGTTGAGTATGCTGTTGGCTGCAGGTTTCTTGTATATGGCTTTTGTTATGTTGAGGAATGCTCCCTCTACTCCCACTTTGCTGAGCGGTTTTATCACAAATGGGTGCTGTGGGCATTTCTTTAGTGCACATGTGTAAGAGTTTCTCCAGGGCGTATCCCTAGGAGTGGAATTGCAGGATTGTGGGGCAAGGACAGATTCATCTTCTAAGAAATATAGCAGATCAGAAGAAAGAGATGAACCATCCTCCTTGCTGGGCTAGGTCAGGTGTGCTTTTCTCTGACTGAGGTTGTAGGGTAGAGAGGCTGCACCTGCTCTAGCCTAATGAGCAGCCAGTTCTCTGCAGGCATAACCCCAAAGCTGAGTAGCACGAGTGGGTGTTTTCCAGCACCCCCGGGTCTGAGCCCACAGCAGTTGTGGGGAATAGTGGTGCTGATTCACAACAGAGCAGGAATGAATGGAGTGTGGGAGCATGCGTGCGTCTGGGGTTGAGATGTTCTCACATCTAATTTACTGCTCTGTTTTCCCATCCTGGAGCTTCTGCCAAGTGACTGTAAAAAAGATGAAATATTTAGTTAAGATTGAGAATGATAAGGCAGGCTTTTGAATTAGACATGGTGTTGAGAAGGTAGTTTGAATAATCTCCTAATACCATCCCAGGTTTAAATCCTGGCTATCCTTGATGGCTACCCTATATTCTATAGTCAGAGTGACTATAGAATAGTCTTTTTGTCCCCAGTTGCAGGAACCTTCCCTTGCTCTGAATTTCTCATAGCACTTGGTGTCTGTGTTGTAGCCTGTGGTGCTTCCTGCCTGATCACATGGTTCTCTTTCCACATGCATGTCTCTTTCCTGCAACCAGACCCCTGAAGGCAGAGCCTTTGTCTCCTGCTTTCTTATGCCCTACCTCTAGCATTGGGCACAATAAATACTATTAATTAATTGGCTAGATCAACTCCAGCCCCATGCACCTGCTAAGTGACAGTCTACTTTCTTTCCCATTCTTTACCCCATACCCCCACCCAAGATACCATTCCCTGAGCTATATTTCTGGGAGGTTTAAGTTTCTTTTTTACAAAACTCTTAGTTGCATTGTGTGGTAGAGGGGCACATGCAGGGCTGGGGCTGCAGTCATAGCAGAGCATGGAGTGGTCTGGGCTGTGCCCCACACTCGCTTGAGGATCTGTGGCTTGTTGCTCTGGAGAAGGGTGGAATGCTGGCAGATCTACAGGGAAGAAAAACATTGCCGTCTCCCAGGTTTTCTCAGGCAGCAGTAGAAAGTAGTAGTAGATAAGTGACTCAGAGGGTCATGAATTATAGCAGTTTGGGGGGGAAATAGAGGTGAGTGAATGAAGGAATGAGTGGAATGAAGGGTGAATGAATGAAGGAATGAATGAATGAGAGGGCAAATGAACAGCCTGCTGTAGCAGAAAGGACCCTGGCCTGGAACCTGAGGACATGGGATTTGCATCCTAGCATTTTTCTTTCTGCTTGTGTGATGTTGAAAACTCCTAATGTTTTCTTGTTTCCTCATCTGTAAAATGGGGCAAAAGTATGTCCTTTCCAGGGTGGTTCAGCAGACCAAACGAGATCATGTCTGTGAAAATGCCTACTCTTCTTGAGGTCATGTCTAATGTAACCAGAGTCTCAGGGCATTAGCAAGACTGGGTGTGATGGGTGCATGTGTGTGATTTTCTCCTTCGAGTGGATTGTAATTTGTAAAGTGCCCACTGCATCCCATCTCCCACTCTCTGATGATTGCTGGCTATTTGCAAGTGAAGAAGGCGGTGCCCCTACAAGCCAGGTTTGATCTGAGAGTTGAAAACTGTTGCTCTTCCATGAAGCTAGGATGTGTGAAGGCTGATGGTTGACTCCAGCCTGAGCACCTTTCCAGTTTGCCTGCTGGGGAAGAATAGGTGCTAATTGGATTACATTTAGTGAGGTTTGGCCCTGCTGCTGCAACAGCACTTAATTTGGGGAAGATCACTCCTCTCAAATAGAGACTTGCTAAACTCATGCCTCATTTTCCAGATTCCTGGGGAGCTGCTGAAGTCAGGGAGGGGTGGAGGTACCTGACCCAGGCCCATAACTACTTGATCCATGACTTTAGGCTGTGAACTTCCCCAGGGTTGAGGGCACACTGCCTCTCTGTCCCTTTAGTGTCCTCTGCAAGCCTATGATGTTGGAAGAACAGTGCCCCCGAAGTCAAAAGACCTGGATTTGAATACCCATCTCTGTTTCCTTAGCACCAGCTCTGTGACTCTGAACCAGATGCCTGATATTTTGGAGCTGAGATACTGGTAGGGAGAAGACAGTAATATTTACCTTGAGGGATTGATGCAATAATGTAATTTTAATTACCATTTATTGAGTGCTTCCTAAAAGTGCCAGACACTTTATAGACACTTGACAAACATTATTCCAACAACAAACCTGAGGGAAAGGTGGTATGGACCTCTATTTCACAGTGAGGCAGCTGCAGCTCAGAAAGGTTAGGTCACTTGCTCCAGGTCACACAGTTGGTGGTGGCAGAGCCAATTCAACCCAGCTGGCACCTGAGCTCTTCACCACCACCATGCTGCTTCTCTCAGTAAATGAGATGATATGTGAAAAGTGTCTGGCATGCAGTTGGTTGGATCTGAATCTGACACAGCCTGTGGTATTTACTGAGAGATTAGTTGGGGCTTTCTGGGGACCGGAAAAAATGGAGGTGGGGATAGAGAAGAGACTAGTAAGCCTGGGTCTGTGTTCCCCAACCTTGATAGGGGTATCACCCATGAGTGCAGGCCTTGGCAAGTTTGGTAGCAGACTGATGACTGTTTTCTAAGCTCAGCAGGAGGCAGAGGGTGGATATGATACATAGGGACACAGCTCATTTTGTGAGTTTGTGAAGAGCTCTGCAGGCTCAGATCTAGTCATGGACATAGTCATTGGGCACTCTCTGGGTTCTTTGGACTGCAGGGGACATTTGAGAAATGTCATAAGAGATGGGGTACTGCCCACAGGGAGCACCTGGTAGTCCAACGGACTCATGAATGACTGGGGAGCAGCAGCTGAGGTAGTTGAGCACTGTGTGTGTGGAAGAGGCCATGCTGCGGATGACTCGTCAGGGGGCTTCCTGGAGCAGGTGAGGCTGCAACGGGAGTACTGGGGGAGTGTGTCCCTCGAGGGAAGCACCCGAGGCAGTGGGGTGTATCAAAGGAGGGCGCATCTTGAATTGGGGCCAAAGGCTCACTATATTATCCTGACCAGCATTGGCCCCTTTATCACATTTTTTAAGTATCCTATGTTGCCTGCTCTAATGGGAAACCAGTGGCACAGTGAGTCCTGGAACCCTGCCTCTTGGTGGCTCACTCTCAAAGACAGACAGGCTGATGTCCACCTTGGTAAAACGTGACCTACAAAGCATGCTGTCAAGCCATGGGAAGGTTCTAGTCCCTGCATTTTACATCCCTTCTCCTCATACAAGGGAAACCTCTTGGCCTCAGGGAGAGACCTCAGATATTCTAAACCCCTTCTGTCCCCGTCTCTAAGGACACTCCTCGAGCTGGGCTGCCAGAGCCGCTGGGGCTGCGTCCTGCCTGAGGCAGCCTTCTGTTGAAGGAGCTAATCATCTCAGCCCTCTCTTCTCTCCCTGAGCTTGCCCTGTCCTCCCTAGTTGGGATTGAAAACCTGATTGATCTGTATGGAACGAATGACAGTTTATGGCTCAGAGGTTCAAGTTGTGGGAGTCTTTCTGTCACCAGCCACAGAGAGGGCGGGGGCAGCATGCTCCCATCCCTTTTCAAGTCAAAAGTGGGCATTCGCTCGGCTCCCCTCCAGCTGTCTGAGTCCCCACTGGCAGCCGTTGCCTGCTGCAGCAGGGCAGTACTGCCGCCATCTGCAGCTCATTCCACTGTGTGAATTTTGCAAACAACCTTTTTAATCATGGTATGAACTCAGCGTACATTTGCTGCAGGTTGGGTTTCCTATGATGATGAAAGGGCTGGGCTGTAAAGCCAGCAGGTTGGGTTTCAAAATCTCAGCCTCAGTGGGGATCCTTCCGATGGATTCCTCTCCTTTCACTCACTCCTCTTCCCTCCCCCTCTCATCCTCAAGAGGAAGACTAGAGTATTCCCTTGTTTTTGTGTGCTGCCTACAGTTTATAAAGCATTATTCTCTCTCCTGTAGAGGAGATGCATTATTCTCATTTGATAGGCAAGAAAACGAAGGGTCGGAGAGACCGAGAGATCTGTCCCAGGCTGATGGTTAGAAGCAGCTGAGCTGAGCCTGGCACCCTGGTCCTCACTCTGCACCCTTTGCTGCTCTCACTCTGCTGTGCTCCCTCATCTGCCTGAGTGACAGATTCCTTCCCTGGACACCACTCAGAGTCCCTTCCAGCCCTACCCTGGGACATGTTGGGCTGAGCACAAAACACAGCTGTCAGGGGCCAGCCTGCTTTGTGCTGAATTGTGTTCTTTGGTGTGCATTTGTTCCCATGGTGCCCTTTGTGAATGTCATTGAGTTTTCAGGGCTGGTTCCTTGTCCTTTGCTAGCAGGAAAACTGAACCTCAAATGGTGCTCTTCCCCAGAAAAATACGTCAGCTTCTCCATGTCTCATAAGGAAAGCCCTGGCTGGGAGTTGGGACTCCAGGGTTTAGACCCCAAAGCCAACTATCATTTATCTCCTATTCTAGGGCAAGGTCACATGCCCTCATTTTCTCACTCAAAAGATGGGGGTGAAGGTTATTACCACCAACAACTCCAGTCCCTAGTGGGGCAGTGTGTGGATACCCTGGGCAAATTCAGCTGAAGCCATTTCGACCACAGCAGCAGATGTACCAGTTTGTGCTTTGCCCCTGGTGAACTTGGGCCACCCTTGGGCATACAGGCTGTGCTCAGTAATGTTGGTGGGCTGTGAGACTGACCCTTGTACTTATATAGCACCTTCATCCTCAGGGTTTCCTGCTGTGTTTTCTTTCTGACTTCCCTAAGGGCGTGACACTCCTCAGAGAGGGTCAGGTAGTTGTCTGCTCAGCTCAGAGAGGGGTAGGGGAGCTGCTCCTCCACAGTCACCTGGGCATAGCAGGGTGTGGCTGGAAATAGACCTAAGGGCTCCTGAGTCGTCCTGTGATCTTAGGAGCCTCTTGTTTTCTAGGCCTGACTCCTGTAATCTTGGGAGGGAAAAGAGGGAGAAATCTCAGCTGAGTGGACAGCTGGGATGGGGAGTGAGTGGGGGCAACATCTTTTACTGGGAATGCTGCCTCCCTGCCTCAGGCCTTCAGAGGGGTTGGTGGGGGGGTGGCAACACAAAATAGATGATTTTTTTCTTAGATGAAAGAATACTCCAAAGGGTTCTTACAAGAATTAAATGAGATGATTATATATTCAGAGTTTTGCAAAGGGCTTGCACATAAGAAGCACCTAAAACACAGTATTCCAAGTAACAGCTCTCTTATCTGACTTAATCAGAACCAGTTAATCAGTTCATCAAAAAAGTTGGATGAAGCAGGGGTCACTAAAATTATGCACATATACCACAGAAACCTCAAGCACTATTTCAACTTAAAACATTTCTTGCTAATCTTTTGTTGTAGAGCTAAGGCCTCTACTGGGGCCTTACCTCTAGGTTGGAGTTCTACATTTATCTTTTCCTTTGCTTTTTAAAATAGCTTATACCCTTTATATATCAACTGTGGCCTCCAGATTTGGCTCTAGAATGGAGAAAGAACTTAAACTCACGTATGAAAGAATCTGAGTGCAAAATTCTTATAGGATTATGTACACATTTCTTTTAATCTTTATAAGTTGCCTTGCTCACAACTAATTTGACAGCCTTCATTGCCTCAGGCTTATCATCTGTGCAAGGCACATACGTGCACACCTGTGCAGGGGAACACACCCCTTACTCCTCTTGCTTTTCATTCTCATCTTCATGAATATGATGATCATGGTGGGCAGTGTCTGCCATGGGAATCACCTTATCACAGCTGTACTGTCACAGAGAGAGGGGCTTTTTATCTTTTCTTTCTTCTTTTTTTTTTTTTTTTTGCCTTTTAGAAGTAGCAGTAGCAGCGACTACTGAAAATCTCTCTGCTGGCTCTGCTGAGCTTTCATTTGATTTGGAGAGAGAGGTTGGTTGCACAGGTCCGTGCAGACTGTGGTGTGGCTGGAGCTGAAACCCACGTGTCAGTCCTGCTTCCCCGTCTGGGCCTTCTAGGATGGTCATCGGGAACTCTGACAGCATCTGATAGGGAGGAGGCTGCAGAGGGAGAGAAGGAAGGAGCTGAGTCTGGGTAAGGATGACATTTGGGGGTTCGGGCATTTTGAAGTATAACAAAGGCAAAAAGACCTGTATTGTAGGAAGAGGGAGGGCTTCCCCAAGACCTTAAGTATACAGAGAAGAGGTCTCAGAAAGCAGGGCTGGTACTATGAAGTAGCTCCTTTTCTCCTTCTAACTTCTCAATGTGGAAATGTTCAAACATGCACAGAGAGGACAGTGGAATGAACCCTCGTGTAGCCATCACTCAGCTCAACGTTCTACCACTCCTTTATTTCGTCTACTCCCACCCGCCTTTCTTTCTTCCAGAACGCTTTAAAGCGGGTGCCAGACCTCCTACTGTTTCACACAGGGCTATGTTTCAAATGCTTTCAGGGATGTGTTTGGATTCAGAAGGCCCCCTGAATGCTAAGGTGAGTGTGAGTTGTGTGGATGAGGTAGGAGACTGTGAGGCCAGCTCTTCCCAGGGGAGCAGCCCTGGGAGGATGGTTGCCATCCGGAAATTGGACAGTCCAGGAGGAGTTGGAACTCAGCCCCAATAGCTTCTATTACTGAGTCCTTGCTATGTGTCAGGCATTATTGTAGGCACTTCACCTGCTCTACTTCCCTTAGCCCTCACACAGCCCTGTGAGGACGATTCTGTCGGTACTCCCATTTTGTGGATGTGGAATGGCAGTTACCTCACCTACCCTGTGGAGAGGTTAGGTAACATGCCCAAGCTCACACAACTGGGCAGCAAGGAAACCAGGATTTGAATGCAGGCCTCAGGACTCTTGTTTTTGTCTGCTATTACACTATCTCATGGGCAAATGCATCAGAACCACTTTTTATCTGGCCACATCATGGCTCTTGGGGGTATCCCAGTGTTCTGACTGGGAGAGGGATCCCCTTTGCCCACTGAAAGGCTGTTTGCTTGCTTAAAGGGGATGTTTGACTCTGGTCCTCGCCTGTTCCGTCGGGCTAGTGGCACCTTCCCCTACCTGACTGTGTCCCAGCTGGTTAAACTTGTGCGTTTGCATCTCCCAAAGATGACCTTTCTTGGTGGGAGGTGGAATAGGAGGGAGGCTCTGGCCTTCCTTACTAAAACTCTCAGGTTTACGGAATATACACTCCCCACTGCCAGTCCTTAGAGAAGGGAGGGGAGGGGTATTTAAGCCATGAAGCTGTGTCTTGGGATTTCTTTGACAACTTTCCTCTCTCAGTAGCTGCAGCTGCAGCCAGCCCCAGCCTTCACCAAGGACACCAGCCTTCCCTGCATGGGACAGTCCAGGCCCCTTATCCCCCAGCCGTCTTTCTTTCCTGCTGTCCTCTCTGTTCCATCAGCACTGGCCTCTACACAGGGACTGGAACCCCCCAAGCAGGAGAGAGATTACCCATTTAGCTTCCTGCTGCCTTTTGAAGCTTACGGTAACATTGAATTTTTCTCTTGTCTCCTGGGGAGGAAAAGCCAGGGTCATTGGGTCCATTCCTCTGCTATCCCACTGATACCCTCAAAGGAGAAGTGCTCTGTTTGTGAAGTACCCAATGGGAAGTCCTTCTTTGGAATGCCACGTTGTAATTCAGCATGATAGCAATATAGGCCAGTGGCATTGGCATCTCCCTCCTCATTTCTCAGGATGGGAGCTTTGCTATTGGGCCATTCAGTGACTTCCATCGTGGGGATCGTTGCTCTTTGTTGAGCACCCACAGGTGCACTGAGTGCCTCACCTGGTTCTCATGGGGACTGCAGTACTGTGGTTTTATTTTATAATTCCACATCAGAGGAAATTGAGGCTAAGAGAAGTTAAGTAACTTCCCCAAGGTCACACAGCTGGTTCACCAGGGTGTAGGCCTTTAAACTCAGGGTTGTCTGGCTTCAAATCTGGTGTTCCTTATGCTACCCTACGCCTGTCCCTACTGTGCTGTAGTGTTAAGTATGAGGGTAATATTAACTCCTGTGATTTAATGTGTTGTTGATATATTATAACAATAACACTGAAATGGCATGGATGTTTGAGAGTCACAGCTTGCTGGCTGTTGTTGTAATTAGGTTTGTGTAAGAAGAATTATCAGTGATCAGTAAACAGAGAAAGAAAACATGCCATCAGTAAATGAAAGAAATGTAAACTATGGCAATGATAGTATGCTTATTTTCTTGCCTTTCAAATGTACACAGATTTTAAACTGACAGTTGCTGACGTGACGCCCACCTGTAGTACAGCACTGGTGGGCGTGTCCAGCGCCACAGCTTTTGCCCTGAACCACTTCGAGGAGGGTGCTGAGTCTTAAAATGGCCCTGTCCTTTGCATGTTTAAGAATCCATCCCAAGAAAATAACCAGAAATGCTGTTCAAAATGTTATATGCTGGTTCTCACTAAAGAGCAATTTGTAATAAAGGAGAATTGAAATCCACTTAAATGCCTTACATTTGGGGAACAGTTAAATAAAGCATGATACATCTTGGGTGAGCTTGGAAAATTATTAAATGACATGGGGGGAAATGTTTGCAATATATTAACAGTATATTTTATATACTGTAAAATTTACTTGTCTTGGAGTACAGTTTTGAGTTTTGACAAACACATGTAGTCATATAACTACCACCACACGGTGTCATTTCAAATGAAGAGAGTGTTCACTGGCAGTGTGTATACAGTAAATTCCTAATTTTAAAAAACATGGATGTATGTGTGTGTAACTGCATGTGACTGGAAGGATATCACAAAGGTGATCAAACAAAATGGCCCTTGAGAAATGGGCTGTGTGATTTTTAAATAAGCATTTTCCTTCTGAACTTCAGTTTCTTTCCCATACAGTGGTGAGGTTGGGCCCTGGAACCTTGGCTTCGCACAGCACTCTTATCCCTGTTGTGGTCAGTGTGGGGGGGGGGGTGGGCTCTGTGCTTGGGACCTGACCTTGGGTGGAGGTACTGGCCTTTTGGGTGTGCCCTGTGGGGTTGGGGAGGTGGCCGGGCACTGCCAGCCCGAAGCTCTGGTGTGTCACTCCGCTCAGTATAGAACGGAATGCTGCAAGCCGGTGCCGTGCCCTGAGTGAAGAGCAGTGGAGGGCAGAGTCCTCTCCCCTGCCTCTCCTCACCATCTCTGCCAGGCAGCTGCTCAAAGTTGGGGCTCTAGCACATGGGGGGCTGAGGCCCTGGAGGAGGAGAGGTTCCCCTGTTCTCCTAAAGACTGAGAACCCCTCAGAGCATTCTACTCTCCTGCCCTCTTGCTGCCTCCATGCCACATCTGGTGTTCCCCAGGCCAGCTTCAGGGGTCTCCTCGGGGCTTCTTCAGTACCCTGTGGCTGGCATTATTGTTAATTTGTTCTCAGCAAGACTGCTCCTCAGTCAGGGAGAACCCTGTGTATGAGGTTGGCCCCAATGCCTAGGAATTGCTAATTCAAAGCCTGAGCCAGGGCTCTGCCACCTGCTGTTTCCTGGATTGGGGTGGGCACGGCCAAGGCCTGAGGCCTGGGTGTGCCTTCTGCCTGACACCCTGGGATTGCACCCAGCTTGCCCTTTGACACTAAGCTTCCTTTTCCACACACTCCAGCAGTGAATTGCACATTTGTACCCACCACCTAGGTAGGGCAGCTTCTGGGAGTGGACATGCCTGCTTGGGCTGCCGGTCAGCTCTGGGCCCGAGCCCCTGATAGCCAGGTGTTTTCTTCCCCCTTCCCTGCTGGCTCTCAAGCACAGGGACTGTCCCTGCCACTCTCTGTATGCTCAGTGGTCACAAAGGACTCTGCAAGGGAATGCAGTGGACAAGCAAATGGCTCAAGGGCTCCACTGGGCTTGCCCACAGCCTGATAGAGGGGCAGCTGTTAGAGTGGGGAGCCCCTGCTCCACTTCAAATGTGCCTGAGGTCTTGGGTGAGTTCTTCTCTCTGGGCCTGGGCCCCCACTGACTATATATATGATCTCCAAGGACCCTTTGTGCTGGCTTCTTTCTCATAGGATTTCCAGCAGCACAAACTGCTGGGCATTCAGTGTCCCTCTGGGGTGGCTGCTTCCCACATCCTGTGCACACCCCTATTGCAGAGTGAAGCATGAGCTTGTCCATAGAAACAGGGCATGCAGATGGGAACTCTAGAGGAGGACGGAGCATCCCCAGGCCTCCTAGCACAGCCTCTGGGTCAGCCTGAGAAAGTTGGGGTATGGGTAGACTATTGGGGGGATGGGGCTCAGGATGGGCCTTTGACACCCAAAGTAGAAAAGACCACCCAATATAGACCATCCTAGTTTTTCATGTGCTCTTTCACCCTCTTTTCCATCCTGAGTCACTGGATGGTGGCTGAGTTCTACATCTCACTTTCTGTTGGTTTCACCCACCACACTCCACCACTGCCATCACGTCACCATTTGTGGAGCATTGCCTGTGGGCCACACCCAGAGCTGGGCCTTTACTCTGGCTACCTCTTTGAGTTCCCACCACAACCCCAGGTGGCAGGACTAGTGTTGTCCTTCCTTTTGAATAAGGAAGTTCAGAGGAGCTCAGTAACCCCCTTGGCTCTCATGGTAGCTCGGGTCACACCAGCTCTGTCTGGCTCAAGTCCCACACTTCTCACAGGGCTGCCCTGCACCCCTCACTCCCCAGCAGCTGAGCCCTGAGCCGAGGAGGCAGGGCCATTGGCTAAGCTGCTTAGTGCAGAACCGGATCACAGCCAAGGCAGATTCAGTCAGGGACATCAGCGAGCGGGGAGCAGCCAGGCTTCAGGCCCTGCCTCTGCCACCCACCTTTGGCTCCCTGTCCCTGGCCCACCTTGCCCAGGTTTAACTGAGGAGGGACATTGAAGGCCCCACTGATTTCCTGTCTTCTCTGTTATAGGTGCTTAGGCTGCAGAGAGCCGGGCTCCATGGGCTCCAATGGGCAGTAGGAGGTCTTCTCTGATGGAGCTGCCCATCCTGGGCTCCATCCTGGGCTTGTCTGCCCCTACATACCCTCTGGCTCTGCACTCTGGGAACCAAAGTCTTTCTGGCCAGGCCTTGGCTGTCAGTATAAGTGTTCTTGCCTCCATTCGTCATGCCTGGGCCCCAGGGCAAGGCTACACCCACTCAGCTTGCCTGCTGTGCACTGCTGGGTGTAAGCTTTAGCAACAGGCCATGTCTGGAGTACTTTTTCCCAAACAGTATACTCCAAGGCTGTGGATGCTCACATGATGCTATTTTTGACCCCGACAGTCTGCTTGGTGTCAGGGATGTCTTTGTGACTCAACTTTCTTAACCCATACTCTGCCCCCTGTCCATGAGACTGTCAGGGACTCTGGTCCCCATGGATGAGCAAGTCCAGGCAGGTCTCATTCTCACTCTAGGCCTCCCTTTATCTCCCTGAACATCAAAAGCCCCTTAACCTTTCCCACAAAGCCTGTGGCTATCGCAGGAAGTGAGGTGTGTGAAAGCCCACCTGCTGCCTCTCTGCCAGCTGGGGAGGAGGCCAGGTCCTGATTCTGTGCCAGCCATCAGCCTGGAACTGGGTCCCAGTCCTCCCAGAGGGCACAAAGCACAAAGATGGGGGCAGGAGAGGCTGCTGGCAGTGCACATTGGGGTTTCTGAGGAGTACCTGGCAATGTCCACTTTGGGAGAACAAGCTTTTGCGTCACTCCATGTTCTACTGGTCCCTGCAGTGCAGTCAGGGAGCATCGGTGGCAGCAGTTCCTACCAGATGGTGAGCTTCCAGCCACTGCCCTGGGGGGGACCATCTGGTTGATGGTCTCTTTAGTCATGGGTGTGAGAGCTGGGGGGTGCAGGGGGGAGGGTTAGTAGGAGCCAGTCCAGCTGGAGTTCAACAGCAGAGAAAGGAGGGTATGTCATCCACTTGGTTTCCCTTGCTCCCATCAGGCTCTGGAACCTTTTCCTGGTGAGTGGCTGGCTCTTCCCTCCCCTTCCTGAGGACAGCAGCCCAGTTTGTCTGTCAGAATCCAGCACCACGCTGTTGGAGCTTCATGGGCCCACCTCTCCCCTCTTGCTGCCTTAGCTTCTGAATTCCACGTGGAGCCTTCCTAGCTTCCAAGGGAGACAGATCTTTGCTGCAGCCCAGCTTACCTAGGCACCGTGTTGCTGGGATGAAGGAAGGAGAACAGACCTCCCTGAGTCCATGTGCCTTCTATACCCACCTCCAGACCCAGGCAGGTGCTACTGCTCTGCCTCTCGCTGGCAGTGCCTGGTTCTGGAACTCGGCACCACTCTGATCGGACGGACCGTCCTGGGGCAGCCAAGTGAGCAAGCAGATGCCTGGACCAAGGCATGTTTCTCGCACCTGCCAGCCGGTGGAACAGCCCTGGAAGGTGCCAAGCCCATTTCCTGTTCTCGGGCCACTGCCAAAGGGAGGTGCCCAGGGGGTGCAGGAAGGGCAGATGGATATCCTCGAAGCTGTTCCTGGTCTTCCACCCGGAAAATGGAAAGGGAAAGCTGGCTCTTGCCAAGAGAGAGACATGTTTTAGTTTTCTTTTTTTCTAACCTCGTTTGAATGTTCTAAGGAAGGAAGTAAGGGGAGTGGAAGCCTAGCCTTTGGAGGGAAAGGGAGTAAGATGGGTCTGGGTCTGACTCTGCCCTTGGTTTGCTGTATGACCATCACCCACCTCCCTGGGTCCCAGCTGCCTGTTACTGAGGAGGGGGAGGCTGCCTGTTCCCTCTCTACTTTGCCTCCTTGTGCTATGTTGGTGGAAACTGAGGCACCAAAACAGTCAAAAGAGTGGTGATGGAAGCCTAGGCTGTACCCTCAGCCACCGAACGCCCTCTGCCTGTGGCACCTGGGTGTGGAGTGTGGGACTGTGAAGCACACCTGGGTCTGGAGTGACACTGTCCCGTTCGTCCACTTCTGTCATTGCTGGAGGTGCTCCAGTTTCATGCACTGAAGACTCTGCTGGACTGACTCAGGCAGTCTCTTCAAAGTCTAGGGAGGACTAGACTGCCTGCACTAGTTTCTTCCCCGCTCCTTTTCTCATCTCCAGGCCCCCCAACCCAAGATGAACTCACTGGAGCCTCTCTGTGGGCAGGACTGGGGCTGCATGTGGCAGAGTGCTTGATCCCCATTTACTGGCTGAGATGCTCCCTGCAGTGGAGAGGGAAGGAGGCAGGTGGACATCTGGCAAAATTTCCCACTTGAAAAGTTTGGGATTCTGCATCCATTCCCTTCCCAGAACCAGGGAGTACTAGCTTGATTGTTCCAAACCTGTGTTATCTGGGTCAGTGCACACATGTCCTTCCTGACTATGACCCTCCAATTCCTAGGCCTAATAATTGCCCTGTTTGGAGCAGGGTACAGCAAACCTGAGTTGCTGGCTGTTCAGAACAACACTGGCATCTTCCCTACTTCTCTCTCCGAGTGCTCCTGGCCATCCCACCAGCCCAGCCCTCATGGTGGCTCACACAAGGAGCCCCAGGGCTGACATATAGCATATCTCTGCTCCTGGGGGTACAGGCAAACAGGCTGAGCCTGTTCTCTGGGTGGCGTGAGTGTCCTGGGCAAAGTGGGGCAGCTTCCAGGATAGATTGTCTATTGGTGTGCTTATGATCTTTCAGCTCTCGAGTGAAGAGCAGTCTGAAAAGAGTGTGGTCCTAGGGGAATGATGGAAAGAAGGATATGAGTTTGTCCAGGGCAGAGAAGAGGAGTGTTATACATGCTGGGCTCATAGAAGTTGTTCAATAAATGTGTACTGTGTTGAACTCTGTCGAGCTTATTGGGAAGGCATCTTGGGAATGACTGTGGGCTCTCCTAGGCCTGCCCATGAGCAATGAAAGCTATAGCAGAAATGATATGACAAAGGCCTGAGGAATTTACTACAGGCAGAGTCACAAAGGGGTGATTCAGTTACTCTGGTTACAGCTGATGGGATTTGCTGGCCCACTCGCCCCCTTGAAGGAAAGAATGGTGGTCGCCAGCCATCTGTGATGTCAGAGTGTAGGCCAGCTTGGAGGCAGGAGATGGGACCAGAAGCCTTCTGGAGATCCTTTCTGCTTCAATTCCCTAAGTCTTCAGAGCAGGAGAAAGCACAGGAAGGTCTGAGAGAGTTGTCAGGCTGAAATGACTGGCAAGGTCTCAAAGCCTCTGCAGAAACAGGCATGGAGGAGAAAGAGACCTTGAGAGAAACGAGGCATTCCAGTCCACAGAGAAGCACCCCAGGGCACCCACTGAGCAGACATGGCCAACTTTGTTCTCTGCTGTTGTCTTCCCTTTGTGTTGGCTGTCTGGGTTTGAGGACAGGCTGGCCTGGAAGGTTCAGGTGCAGGTGAGCTGCTGTCCTGGTGCCTGTTCAGCCCCTCTCCATTGATCTCAGTGCCAGCCTGGCACGCTGCTTCTCTTGTGGACCTCCTTCTGGGCTATTCCCCACTGTGGGTGGGAGGAGAGCTCCGTCACTCTCCTGCCAAAGTGCCCCCCGCTCTCTCTGCCCCCAAGCTGACCGGCTTCGGTTGCCAGAACAGGGCAGTATGTACCTTTTGTGCACCCGCCCCAGTGGGGAGCATGGCAGGACATGGGGGATGATGAATTAAGACTGTCTCTTAGTCAGATGACAGACGGCTCTTCTTGCCGCACCCCCCTCGCATGGATTTGCTCCACTTCTGCACATCAGAGCAACGGCCCCTTCATTATAACCAGTGAGCGGATGGCTCCTGAATGTCTCTTTTCTGATGATGTCTGCTCCCTGGGATTTTGATGAGGTCTTCCTCACAGGGACATGCACACGCCATGGTTACATTTGCATTCATTACTTTCTTTAAGCTGCTGTAGTTCCCCTTGGCATACACTCAGCTTACCTTTGACATTGTATTCCTTTTCAGGACAGATTGAAGGAGTCGTTCCTTGTGGTTGGTACTGACCAGGGCTGGCCATGCAGGTGCATGGAAAGACTGGGGAGCCAACCTGGAGATACTGCTCTCTTTCTTTGTCTTCTGAGACATGCTCCCCTGGTTTTTCTTCTGCTTCTCTGCCTTTTCCAAGGCTGCTTTTTGCCCTGAACTAACATGCATGAAAAATACCCCTCTGGTCCTTTCCTTCTTCCTTTTCTCTTTCTCCCTTGTCAAAGCTTTCCAGCCTCTTAGTTTCAGCCTTGAACTCTGATAATAACCCCTGCCGTTTATAAAGTGCTTGTGTAGTTTACATCTTTATATACATACATATGCTCTGTACAATGAGCCTGTGAAGTGGAATAATTCATTCTTTTTTTTTTTTGGATGATAAAACTGAGGCACAGAATGGTTAAACCATAGCTTGTTTGTTTATACCCCAAAAGGATTTGATGTTGAGATTACACAGTGTTTGGCGGAGCCAGATCTCCTGACACCAGATCTGCAGACTCCCTTTCCCCACTTCCAGGTGCATCCCAGTGTTTCCATGTGCATCTTCCACTGGTTCTTCACACTAGTTTAATCTTCTGGCTTCAAAAGCCCTCCTTTGTCCTCTGTTATTTGTTTAGTAACTGGTTCCACTGCTTGCCCAGTTCCCAGGCCTGAAAGCTCTGTCTGCCCTTCCCCTCTGTCCCACCTGTCCATTTGTACTGCCATTTCCCTAGTTGAAGACTGACTCACTCCTTGCCTATTCATTAGGGTCCCTCCTGATCTCCCTGTCCCCAGCTTTTCTTAGTTCATCTGATTCACAGCTGCTGGATTCTTCTTCCCAGTCCCTTAGTCCTCTCCACTCCCACACTAGTTTGCATGGCCACTGCCACCACCACCGCCGCTATCCCTAGCGACTAACTGAGTTCGTGCTCCTCCATCTGCATCACCTGGGCCTTCCAACCTTGAGCCGCTCTCTTGATGACTTCAGGTACCCCGTAGACCACCTCACTGTTCACACCTCACACCTCATGCCCCTCACTGTTCCCTGTTTCTACCTGTCACACACAGCACCGTGGCTGGTCCACAGGAGGTGTTCAGATGTCATTTCCTGTTCCACTTCTTGTCTATGTTGCTCTATGGCTCCCACTTTCCTTCTTACCCGTGAGTCTTTCCATACCAAGTATCTGCAAGTTACGTGCCCATCCCCTTTTCCTTGAAGGTTTCATCTCAAGTGCCACTTCTTCCATGAAACCTTCCCCAACTCTTCAAGGTCGAACCTCTTAACTCCTTTTCCACGTTCTGTCTCTCCTACAGTCCTTAATAGTTTTCACTCGTACCTCAGTTATGTAGGTGCATGTCGATGTTCCTGTGGGAAGAGTCACATCTGATTTATCCATGAAGTGAATACGGATCATGGTGAGTGGCTATTTGCCATGTCCATCCCATGTAACAGGTCCTGTCCCCAGGGTTTGCTTGTGTTATCTGGTTCCATCCTCAAATCACCCCCACGTGGACGATGTCCTTACTTTTATTTTGCAAATGGGAAAACAGCCCCAGAGAGGTTATGTAATCTACTCAAAGCCTCCAAGTGAGTGATAGAGTGAGGAGTTGAACTCCAAATGAAGTGACTCAAAATCTACTGCATTTTTCTCTCTGCACCTTGCTGGACTGTACGACGGCTCCTTGTCCTCACATGGCACCTGGCCGGCTACCTGTGTTAGGTGAGCAGCCTGTCTCTCGGTGTTTGCCCAAGGGGTAACTGTCTGGGAAGGTCATGATGGCCCACGTCCCTGCTTCTTTGATGGCCCACGTGGTTCTGTCATCCAGGAATTTACCTGAGCTGTCTTGATCTTAGCTGTGTTTTTATCCTATGTCACCTGCCTGATAGAGAGCCCCTTGCCTCTGCCCGTGTGTAAAGCTGAATTGCCTTTTATTTGTCCTCAGATGATTTCTTTCTAGCTTCAAGGGATGCCTGAGGTTCTATTTCTGGATGTGTCGGGTAGGTCTGTGTTGGCCCTGTCATTGTCCTTCACAATGTTACAAACTTTGATCTAATACCCCCTTCAGCTTTGTTTTTGCAGAATGAGGAGTTCACAGCTTTTTAGGCATCTGCCCTTATGTCTCCCTTTCTCATTTGCCTCTTGTGTGTTTGGTGTGTTTGCTGTGTGAGAGGGAGTCTCCCCATTGGAGCTGGGGCCCCTAGAGCAGGGCCGTTGTCCACGGTGCCCGCCCCCACCCCGGGCTGTGCCATGGCTGACACACACGGGAAAACCTCCTGCTGCACAGACGCGCCGTGAGAAGCCCTGCCTCTGCTCCCGCACCAGGCCCGGCCATCCGTGCTGAGGTCAGCTTATCTGCAGCCACAAATATGGCCCATCCCAGGTTGGCCAGCTCAGGCGTTGTGTCTGTGACATGAGAACCCTTTCCTGGTGCTATGACAGAGCGGTGGAGGTATGCAGCGTTTGGCTCTTAGGCTTCTGTGTGGATCGTAGGTTACCAGGCCTGCGGCGGCCAGGGTGACAGCTGTGATGGGCACACTGACCTGCCCTGTAGAAGGGGTTTAGAAATGGGAGGGGCTGAAAGTGGAATGAAGCAGACAGGATACATGTGGGGATGCCTCCGTGCTCTGGTTCACGTACTCTTGCGTCTCATTTCAGCCTGCCTTTTCTTCTTCCGAATGGTTCTCTTTCTTCCTCATCATTCTCTTTCCCCCCAGCCCGCCATGTTTTGGGAGTTTTTACAATGATATGGGTATGAACTAGTACCATCCATCTCAATCAGTGTTCTAAAGGGTCTCCTGATTGTTAGGATCCTTTTTTAAAAAAAAATTATTTCACCAGTGATTCCAAACTGCTAGCTGTCACCCACTTACCTAGTCCCCACACCAAAGCCCCCACCGTCCTTACATCTGTGCTCCTACCACAGCACATGAGTTTCATGGAATAGCAGGTTATAGCTGGCGTTGTCACTAGTGAGGAAAGTTACCACAGATCAGTTCCAATGAACAAGTGAGCGCTACATACGCAGGGCTTGAGGGTGTCACCCACCCACAACTTAGACATTAATGAGGGGCCTCTAGAAGTAAGAAGCTTTTCTAGTTTGTGACTTTAAAATACAACCAAAAAGGAATAACTACCCTTTGAAGGTTGCACTTCATTTAGCATTGCACAGAATTGGCAAAGGAGGGGGTGGGCCCAGCCAGGAGTGACAGGAAAGTGCTGACCACAGGCCAGCTGCTCCTGCTCCCTCTGTCTGCTCTCTGACCAGGCTTGCACCTCCGTCTCACCTCTTCCCCACATCTCCTGATGGAGCCTGTCTCACTTTGCACAGCTCTGTCTTGCAGCCCCTTCTACTGAGGAACCAGCGTCATGGGTTCTTTAGAGAGGCGGCAAGCATGTTCAGTATCAAAGTCTGTCTTAGGAGTGATTAGGGAGCCTTGGTTACATGAAGAGCAGCGGCAGAGACCATTTCCAGGACCTTGAGAAGGGAAATGACATTGAATATGCAGCTACTGCGGACCACGTGCTGTCACAAAGACGTCCAACACCTGAAAGGCAGGGAAGTCAAGTGCTGTTATGTTCCCCGCAATGAGTTGATCTAGAAATGAAATCCACTGGCACTATACCACTCTCCCCTGGTGTGCAGGACTGTCCCTGGGGAGGGGCTGGGAAAGTAGAGGTTTCTTAGGGGCTGATCTTGACTAACGATGGGGGTATCTAAGAGGGGAAAAGGAAGTGGTTCTTTCTAAAAAGTTTATTTATGATAATAAAACTAATACGTGGTCACTAGAGAATATTGGAAAGAATACAGAGGTAAAAAGTACATAAATTAAAATCACATATAATGCTGTCATCCAGAGATAACCACTGTTCACCTTTTGATGAGTCTCTAGGTGTATATGTGGGAGAGTCTTTCATTGCAAAGGACACAGAGAACAGTGGGTTCTCAGCGTCTCCCACTCCAGGCTGCCTGAGGCCTCCGACTTTGACCATCAGCTCCAGCTGGCTGCCCTGGGAACTGGACAGCCCCTCAGTCGGATGCTTGAGTGCCCAGTGGACTCTGAGTTGGGACAGCTGACCTGGAAAGAGGACCCCACTCTTGGAGAGTTTCTATGTACTACACACAGAGCAGGAAGTGACTGGAATACTCCTGACCCAAAGCAGAGGTTCCCACAGGTGGCCGTGGGGTTTTCTGCCCAGCCTTCCAGTGGAAGCAACCATGCTGGTCTGTCCTGGGTCTCTGGGCAAGTGACACTAAGGAATCATTGTTCTCCTTGTAGGTCCTAACCCTTGAGCATTCCATCTGTCCTCCAGAGTCTCATAGAATAGGTCCAGGCATTGTGAACCATGTCAGTCCTTCTCATATTTAAAACCTGCATCTCCAGTTCCCACACCCATTCCCATGGGCAACGTGGTTTTCACACCTTGTGGTGCTGGTGTGGCTGGAGAGAGGTGGGGCCTCTGGCAATGCCTCCTGGAGCAGGTGAGACTAGAGCGGAGTTTGGAGGGTACGGTAATGGCAGCAAGATGGGGAAGCCCATTCCAGGCCAGGGAATGGCACGCAAGAATGTTCATCCGTGGCAGGTGTGCGCACATGCCTGCTCGAGTGTGAGTTCTTGCTGGGGCCAGGAAGAAATCCCAGCCCCCTGCACTCCCCCCAGCCCAGGCCCTTATATAGCAGTCGGCATGTTCCCAGAGCCCCCCCTACTGTACTCATGCAGGGAGCCTGCCACTAGCTGTGCGCTAGCTGGGCCCCAGGCCGACTCTCTCAGGATCGCCTTGTCATCACGGCCGGGAGTCAGCTGTTGGTGTGGGAAGCCTTCCCCAGTTCAGCGTTTCATGGTGCATAGCCAGAAATACAGGGCGGGGCAAAAGTAAGTTTACAGCTGTTCATATGGAAAATACAGTAATTAATAAATAATAATACAAGAATAAAATTTGTGTTTTGGGCACTCACATCTGTAAACCTACTTTTATCCCTCTCTGTATAACCCTGTTTGCCAAGAATATTGGATCTTGGCAGGCGTCCTCATGGCCTATTTTAAACTGAAGGGAACTGAGAGAGGTGCCTCTCAGGCTGAGCGAGGACCCTTCCCTTCAGGGCCATGTGGCACTGCTGGGCTTGTGACTGTTTCCCTCCATGGGCCAGTGGACACCTGTCTTGTGGGGAAGGCGCAGGGGGTGGGCGATAGGGCTATTTTAGAGCAGTCTAGAAGAGGGTTTTTACAGCTCCATGGTGGGCCCTGAACTGGTGTTGGGAGACCAGCTTGTCCCGCTTTCCCTCTGCATTGCTGTGGTTGTTGTATAAGCCAGCTGCCCGGTGACCCTGTTTATTCTCCCCCCCGGAAAATGGGAGCTCAGCGCTCCTGTGACTCGGAGAATGGTTCTCAGCGCGTCTAGGACACTCCCAAGCCCCTGTCATCCTACTTTATTTGCTAAAGTCACTCCCCACACCAGACACAGCCTATTGTGATCAGTCACAAGTCCCTAAAAAATAAATGAATAAATAAATAAAATTATAGAAATAGGCAATAAAGGCTGTTCAATTACTCATGATGCTGCCTGCTAGCTCAGTGAATAAAGTAATAATTATTATTCATGAAGGTTTCAATATAGTCTGGTGCTTAAGATCTTGGATTCTGGATTTGACTCACCAGGCCTCTCACTGGGCAAGTTCCTCAATCTCTTTGAGCCTCAGTTTCTCATCTGTGAAGGAGGACGATAATGCTGCCCACCTCCTAGGCTGCAGTGGGGGTGCAGTGAGGTAATGGTCTAAAGGACGGGGACCTGCCACGAACAAGTGCTTGATGAGCTTGGCCACTACAACAGCCACTGCTGTGACTTTCATAGCCCATGTAGAATTCACAGAATGCCATCACAGACAAAGTGTACCTGCAATGATGCTGAAGCCCAGAGAGGACAGGCCACCACCTGGCCTAGGATCAACTGAGGAGGAAACAGTCACTCTTTCTTAAAGGTTCACAGAGTGCCAGGTGGGGATTGGAATCCAGTCACTGTCCGTCCCCAGGACCCCTGTCAGGATGGGATGCTGGTGGTAGTGGTGACAGGGTGTTCATTGCTGAGAAGTGGGGAGGGGCCATAACACATCAAGTCTCCAGGGGCAGTGTGTCCCTGGGGATATTTCTGTCTGCTGTGTCTCAATCCAGTGGAGCCTACTCCTGGCTGGGCAGAGGGGTGGTTACCACTCTGGAGGTTCTGACACACAGCAGGTCTGGCGGGAGCACGGGCATCTGGTGTCAGAAACCTCGGATGATTCTGACGTCCATCAGGGGAGTGGAGGGTTAAGAAGTCAGAAAGAGCTGGGAACTGATCCTGGCCCTACTGATGGGTCTGGGATAATAGACTCTGCTTCCTCAGGCTGGTGTGAGAGTACCTGGAATAACACACCTGAGACACCCAGCCTGAAGCGTAGTGCACAGGCCTCGTTCCCTGGTTGGCGGCAGTGCTGGAAGACCAGGCTCAGCAGGGGCCATGCCTCGGTCAGGCCTTGCCTTGCTTTCTTTGGACCAGAGACTGACTGCCTTTAGGACTCAAGCTTCTTTTCTATACTTTTTAATGCTTAGATGCCCTCACCTCCCCCCTCCCCACATCCCCACATTGAAGGCCCAGATGTAGAAGGGGTCTTCTTGTTTTAGAGGTGAGGAGGAGCAGGGGAGAATAGTCTGCAGGTCTACAGAGAATTGGCCACTGGTGCTTGGCTTTGCCCTTCCCTTGCATCACGTTTGCAGATGCCTTCTAAACTAGCTTACACCAGAGTTCCACCAAATGCTCAACACATTTCTTCACCAAAAAGAGAGCTAATGTGAATGACTTGGGTTCTGTCTTGTGTATCCTGATATTGCTGCTGCTGCTGCTGATGATGATGGCAATGGCAATGACAGTATCCATTGCCCTTAGAGCATTTACTAGGTGCTGTTTTAAGGGGTTTTTGTACATTAACCTATTTTAGCTTCATGACAACCCTGAAGGAAGTACTATTATTAAACCCACTTAACAGATATGAAAAATGAGTCAGAGATGAACTGTGAATTGCCAGGGGCTATGCTTTCAAGCATGCCTTTCCCTAGTCCTGTCCTTTAATATTGATTCCAAGTTAGTTTCCATGAATGGCCCATTAATGGCAACAAGCATATACACATATTTCCATGTGAATATTTCTCTCTGCAGTCCGTAACCACTGCACGGGTACATGTTCCATACACACGTGTGTTGACTGTTGAGAGAATTGTATTTGTTGGTTTCCAGGGGACAGGGGAGAGGTTGGAGAGAGGGCAGCAGCTGCCCTGTCACCAGGAGAGCTGCTCTGACGCCAACCTGCCCACCATGTGGGCTTCTTGCTGCAGTCATCAGCTCCCCTTTGTCCCCCAGAGCCCAAAATAGCACTCTACAGTCAAGAGAGACAATGAGGGAGAGGCACATGGCTGGGCTGGAAGGCCAGTGGGTGCGGGACAGTCAACCTTGGGGCTTCCGGCCTGGCTCTGTCTGCCCGGCCAGCTCCAGGCTTTTTATAGAGAGGCTGCGTTAGGTGAGCCCAGTGAGTTTGTGCATGGGCCTCATCTGACTGCGGCATGTGGACCCTTCGCAGAGGTGGCCTGAGGAGACGTGGCCCTGGGGCTGACCTGGGTTTGAGTCTCCACAGCAGCTGACTCTCCCTGCCCACAGCCACATCGCGTAATGGGAGCAGCCGGTTAGGGCAACTGAAAAAGGAAACGGGCCTTGCCCAACCCAGCTCTATTATTAAACTTTTCTCTAGCACTTTCTCCCCACTCAGCCCTTTGCCACCATATTCGTGAGCTTGTCCCTGTGCCACCCCAAAGGGGTATGGCCACCGAACACTGGTATGGGGAGGACAGCAGGGGCCCTGTTTTAGTTTCATAGAATCCCCAGTGGGATTTCCCTTTTTTGGTGGTAGAATGACTAGCTTTCAGAAAGAACTTCTTGGGGTATCTAGCCCATAACCTGGAAGTCAGAGGACCTTTCCCTTTAGGTTACACTTAGAGTAAGGTATCTTTTACATGCCTTTAAACATGCTTTAGATGAAGTCTTTGTGCAAGCAAATCATGACCTCTTAAGGATGTGGCAGTGTTGGGAAGTCGGCATTCTCCCTGGTTCAGAGATGAGGGCTAGTAGAGGTGCAGGCTGTGTAGGAACAAAGCTGAGCACCCCCTTAGTGTACCTGAGTATGGGCACCTGCTCCATTAGTTAGTCTGAGTTGAAGGACAGTCTTTCTCTTGCCAGTTACACCCTCGAAGGCAGAGCTGTTAGCTGCTCACCTACCTTTTTTTTTTAAGAGCAGTTTTAGGTTTACAACAAAATTAAGAGGAAGGTATAGAGATTTCCCACATACCCCCACCCCACCCATGCACAACCACCCCCATTATCAACATCACTTGGCAGAATGGTCCATTTTTTACCAAGGATGAACCTACATTGACACGTCATAACTGAAACCATGGTTCTCCCCAGGGTCCCTCCTGGTATGCATTCTGGGGGTTTGGACAAATGTGCAATGACATGCACCACCATCATAGTATCACACAGAGTATTTTCACTGCCCCAAAGTCCTCTGTGCTCCGCCTCTTTGTCCCCTTCAATCCCTGGCTACCACAGATCGTTTCACTGTCTCCATAATCTTGCCTTTTCCAGAATGTCATGTGGTTGGAATCATACTGTATGTAGCCTTTTCAGACTAGCTTCTCTCACTACTGATATGCATTTAAAGTTTCTTCATGTCTTTTCATGGCTTGATAGCTCATTCTGTTCAGTGCTAAATAATATTCCACTGTTTGGATGGACCACAATTTATTATTCATTCACCCACATCTTTTACAGAAGGTGGAGAGACCTGCATCCAGGACTAGACTGGTTCCTCACTCAAGGCTTATTTACACAAGTGCCCCGGCTCCTGCCCCTTTTGTTGTTCTGCCCTTTGCTTTGATTTGCTGGGTTTTTGGGAGCCAGGAGGTAATGAAAGATTGAGGAGGAGGGAAGAGAGCAGTTGGGGGAGTCAGCAGCTGGAGGGCTGAGACAGTCAGGTCCCCAGGCCCAGCAGTGAGCTGGTAGGAGAGGCCAGAGGAGCTGAGCTGCATCCAACAGTAGGCCTGGGGTCTTCACAAGTAGCTGCCCAGGAAATGTAAGACCCTGCTGACTATGGTACTCTGTCCCTCAGAGATGACGGGACAGAGCCACTGGGAACCTGGGGAGGTGCTCCTTCAGGGGTCCTAGCAGGAGATGCCCGGCATGGAGGAGTCCCTGAGGCCAAGGCCACAGGCTTGGCGTTTGGCGCCCCACGGTGATGGGAGGTGTCTGGTTCCCCCTAGATGGCGAGTAGGTTATAAATAGCTGATGACAGGCTGCGGCCGAGCTGCCTCTAGCGTAATTGTCGATTTTGAGAGTGCCCTGGCGAGGGTTGGGAGGGATAGCCGAGGTTAAATTCAGCCCTGTTGGCCGATTGGCATTTCTTGAGCTGGGTGCTAATCCCTTCAGGAGGTCAGATAAGCTCCCTAGTGGCGCCCCTGATCTTGACTTTGTGGCCAGGTTAACTCTTCTAGGGGGACCGCAGAAGAACCCCCAAATCGTGACTACTTCCCATTGCTTGAAACAGAGCAACAGCCATCATGGGCTGGATTTCAAGAGGGTCCATTCAAGGAGGGCCAGCTCCTGAAATACAAACTGGACTCTGCTATGTGGCCCTATTGCCGACAAGGCTGTCCCACAGGGAGGACTGTTCTGGGACAGCCCTTTAGTTAATGAGGAGAGAAACGACTTCTCCTTAGGAAGTAGCTTAGGCCCCAGGAGCCAGGGGTGAGTTGGGTGAAAGGTGCCAAGCAGGCAGCACTGAAGGTCAGGCTCCTTCTATCGGTCCCGTCTGTCCACTCCTTCCACGGTCAGAATTAGGAGACCCTGCCCTGCCAAGGTCCCAGTGACTCTCGTAAGTAAAAGCAGAGAGTCTCCCTCTGCAGTTCACTGGATTTGGGGGTTTCCTGCCCCCGCTCCAGTGTCTCACCCTTTTTGCAGAGTAAGGGTAGGTTTCTAGCCCTGCTTGCCCCGGGGGTGTCTGAGGCAGTGGTGAGTAGTTCTTTGCTGCCAGCCATGTGGCAGGAGCTTGTGGGGTTCCATCCAGACTTTCTCTTCCAAGTCTGACCCCTTCCTTCCCTGACCTGGGGCTCCCACTCTACCTTCCACTGTGACTCGTAGTCCACACTCTTGGGTTTCTTGGAACCTTCTCTTTCCAGGACTGCAACACCTGGTCCCTGCAGAGTGTCACCTCCCCTACGGGCTGTCTTTTGCTTTATGGCTGCTGTCTCTCTGCAGCAGACTCCCCCATCACGAAGCTGTAGCATCCAAGAACAACAGTGACTGCGTGTTCCGTTATAAACCCAACTAGCTGGAACCTGCTGAGACGCTGCAGGAATAAATTATCCCCAACAAGCTCTCTTGTTAAAAGCCAGGGCCCTCTGCCCCTGTCTCCCGTCCCCGCTCTTGCTGGCATCTCAGTAGGGTTCTGGAGCCCGCCTGTTGCCTGTCTCTGTCCCACCCACTTTTTACCTCCCGCAACAGCCTCTTTACAGCCACTAGGTGTGACCAGTCAGGAGACCTTGGACAGAGGATTTAGGCTGCAGGTACCCAGAAATGGAGAGGATTGCATTTTATTCCTTCAGGGGTGTTTTTTTTAATGCTCTTCATCAGCAAAAGATACCTCTGAAGGAGGAAGATTCAGCTGGTCTTGTGGGGTGAGTGAGGAGAAGAAGGGTCTTCTAGACAGAGGCTTGGCACTAGCAAGGGGATATTTGGTGCTGACAGAACAGGTTGCTCCATTTTGCTAGAGTGAAATAGCTTACAGTGGGGTGTGCTGGGAGGTGAGCCTGTGGTCAGCTCATGGCGACCTTGACTCTCAGGCTGAAGGGTTTGGACTCTGCCTGTGGGCTGAGGGGAGCCAGTGCAGATCCTGAGCATGGGAATGGCAGGGAAAAAGCCATCTGAGAAGGGATAATTGAGGGGCCATGGACAAGAGGGATGCTGGGCTGGTGTTGGAAAATTTAGGGTCTTAGGGACTAGTTGAGAGCTGAGCCATCTGCAGGTGCAGCTTGATTCTGCCTTAGGCTGAACTCACTCACACCCTGGTGTCCCAGCCAACCTGGGGGTGCAGGAAGGGAGAGCTTTGGCAAGATTCGTTTTGTGTCTGAGTGCTGTGGGCCCAAGATATGTCCTCCCCAGCCAAGGAGATACTCTGGGGCTCCAAATCTCCCTGGTGTCCTCTACTTTGGGATGGGAAGGAGAAGTAGATACCAGAAGCCTGGAGGGAGAGAGACCTTAGTGAACGCTCTTGGCTTGGGCAGTGTAGCCTGTCATCTCCTTCAGGGGGTGACTAAGGGCAGAGGGAACCTCAACCCCTCCCCTGGATTTTAAGCTGATGTTTGGCATTTGAGAACGAGATATTAGGCAAGTTAGTTCTTATCCTCCCACTTCCCCCTCCCACTAAGGCTGCAAGGAGCTTGGGGTAGCCCCAGAATCCAAGCAGTGCTGAAAAACACCGTGCTGTGCCCCACTGCCCTGCAGCCCAGTGCCTGCTCCTGGGATCTTCTCCCAAGCCAGGGTGGAGAATGACGGGCCGTTCTGAGAGTCTGAACACACGTGCCCGTGTACTTACGTTCTCAGCGAAGGGCGCTGCGTGCTCCCTGAGCCCTTGGGCAGCTCCGCCACATCTGCCCTCACTGCCCCTTATCCTTTCGGTGAGATCCTGAAATGAGGCAGCTGATACATGAGTGGTGGTGACTGATGTATCTGGGGAGCAGGAGGATGCACTCGTGTAACTGGAAAGAGCACGTCTGATCCCCCTGCACCCTTGGAAAAAGAGAATTCTCTGAGTGTCCACTCTGTACTAGGCACTGTGCTTATGTGGCCTTAGGAGTTTGGTATTGCTGTCTCCATTTTGGAAATGAGGAATTGCTGTATTTTTAGGACTATAAGACACACCTAGGTTTTAGAGGAGGAAAACAGGGAAAAAAATTCTGAAGCAAAAAATGTGGTAAAATATTTAATAACCTGTGACCCCACTCCACTGCCACTCCCCCTCCACCCCCCAGTGAGCCAGGTAAGCTACATTTGGATTATAAGATGCCCCCCTTTTCCTCTCAAATTTGGGGGGGAGTTCATCTTATAGTCTGAAAAATATGGTAAGGCCTGTGGAGGTTAAGGTGCTTTCCTCAGGTTGCACAGCCAGGGTAGGGATTTAAACTCACGAGTCCGTTGACTTCCCAACCCATGGTCCTTCTCGTTCTCACTTGTCAGAGTTTTCTACATCCTGTGGCATTTTCTCTGTGCTGTGCTGCAGCTCCCTGCTGTCGCTCCCAGGGGCTTGGTGATACCTGAGAAGTGTAATCCACAAACACTAAATGCCATTTTAGAGGAAAGTTCTCAAGGACAGAAGAGTTCCAAGTCCTGGTGCCCTTTCTCCCTCTGTCCCTCCCTTCCACAGATATTTGTTGAGCCTTCGCCCTGTGCCTGGCACAGTGCACCACTGTGGGAATGTGCAAGGAGCATGTCAGGACTCTGTAATCTCATGCGGCTCACATTCTAGTAGGGAAGACAGACAACAATAAACAGACACTTAAAGTAGTAACAGATAGCCATACAAGACGTGAAGGAAGTAAGGGAAGCTTGAAAGGTAGTAAAGAACAACCATGTGACTACCTAAGGAAGGATATTCTAGACAAAAGGTGCACCAAGTGCAAAACAGTGTGATGTGGCTTGGAAGCTAACAGAGGCCAGTAAGTTGGAACAGAGCACAGGAAGTGAGGGAGGCAGAGGTCAGATCATACAGGGTCTTGTAGGCCCCGAGAAGGGATTTGGAGTTTTTTCTACCCATGAAGGGGAACCATTGGAGATTTGAACGAGGACCATTCTGGCTGTTCTGTGGAGAAAGGGTTATAGAAAGGCAAGAGTGGCCACTGGCAAACAGGAAATGATTGCAGAGGTTCACAGAGGAGATGGTGGTAGCAGTGGAAACGGACAGAAATGGATGGGCTGGAGATTGAAATTGGAGAGAGAACTGGCAGGACTGGCTGGTGGATGATGTGGAACACTCAGGAGGGCAGAGTCGCTGGTGACTCTCAAGTCCCGTGGCTTGAGCATCAGCATTTCTGTTGTGTGCCTTTTAAGTGTGAGATGCCTGTGAGGCACCCAAGTGGAGGTAATAAGAAGGCAGGTGGAGCCCTGGCTGGGTAGTGGGTGGAACATTGTCCTGTGCACCAAAAGTTTGTGGGTTTGATTCCTGGTCATGATGCATGCAGTAGGCAACCAGTCGATGTTTCTCTCTCACATCAATGGTTCTTTCTCTTTCTCTCCTCCTCCTTTCTTCTCTCTCTAAAAGCAGTTAAAAAATATATGTCCTCCGGTGAGGATTGACAAAAAATAAAAAACAAATAAAAAAGAAGGCAAGTGGATGCCAAGTTAGAGCCCAGAAGACGGGCTGCCCTCCTGTGCCGAGGCAGTCAGGGGAGCCGTCCCTTTGAGCACTCTGTGGGCCTGTGAGGTCCCAGCGCTTCTATATACAGCCCTTGGCTTCCTCATGGCTGTGGAAAGAAAGCAAGATGATGGCATGAATGAGCCACACAGCACACAGGCAGCCCCTGTGATCACATGCCTTGGGGTTGGGATGGGGACTAGCTGCATTTGATAGGACCACATTTCTGTGTCACCGAAGACTTTGGATACAGTTGGTACTTGTGGAAGTGGGGTTTGCTTGACCCTGTGCTCCTTGCCGGTGTAAGTGGAGTTACCCTTTTCTGCAGAGTGCCCCGGGGGCTGCGCAGAACAGGTTGTACCATCTTAGTCCTGTGCTGCTGGGAGCTTGCCTGTGTCAAACAGTTCAACTTGAAAGCTATCTCCTGAGAGCCTACTCTGTAGGAAGCGCTGTTGGAGATGAAAGTGAGTGTGACTTTGGCAGAGCCAATGAGGAATGAACATCTGTAGGGCCAAAGGTGTTAGGTGCTATGAGGAAGGTGGTAGGTGCTCCTGGTGCACAGAGGTGGAAGGAAAGGAGGGTGGGAGTCAGACCCTCGTGGGAAGGATAGGCGTTTCTGAGTGGTAGGGGCTGAGTGGGGGGCATGGCTGGTGGAGAAGAGCCAGCGGAGACGAATATAGGCTGAAGGTGGGGGTGCATCCCAGAGGGCCGAGTATCCTGGATTGTGGGGGATAGCAGAATGATGGTAATGGACAGATGAGCCTGTGGGTCTCAAATGGACACCATGCTGCGGGGCTCCAGCAACATCCTGTGGGCGGCGGGAGCCCTCCACAGTCTCGATTGGGGTAGTGACAGAGAGGATGTGGGGTGACCAACTGGGATGCTTCCCAGCGTTCAGGCCAAAGAGAGGGGGCTGAGAACGGCACTGTGGGAGTGGGGAGAGTGAGGTGGGCGCAGAAGATTTGCAGGGAGGCGGTTGGAGGGTTTGGGATGTATGAGATGCAGAGGGTCGTGGAGCTGATGGCAGTAGTGAACATTTATGGTGTCAGGCCGTGTTCTTGTTCAAAGAGCTTTAGAAGTTTTATCCTACTGAATCCTTACAACAGCCTTGCAAGGTAAGTACTACCTGTATTTTGGGAAGACAGCATTATTATCCCCATTTTACAGATGAGGAGTCAGTGTCACAGATTCACCTAGCCCGAGGCTGCACTTGGTGAGGGACGGAGCTGGGATTCAGACCCAGGCCTTTACGCCACAGCCTTGCCCTTCACTGGCCACAGAGCCAAGTTTTGATTCCTGGATGGAAGAACAAATGGAGGAACAGGTCCCTCCATTAGGGGACATGTAGAGAAGCACATTTCAGGAGATTGGACGGACACCCTGATCTGGATGGCATTATTTCAGAGAGCATATGACACCATGGAAAAGAAATACTTCCAGTGAAAGCAAAGGCTCACAGGCGTTTTGTGAGCTGGGAGGCGGTGTGGGCACCTCTGGGATGAACTGACCACCATCCATGTGCTCCTGGGCAGGCGGCAGGATCCACACCCGAGTGCTGTGTTTCCAGCGCTCATAGACTGATGACATGTTGCTTTGCAAGACTGTTGAAGCCCCTGACACGGAATTATAGCCCTTCCCACAGCAGCGGTCCTGGCTCTGACTGAGCCTCAGTGACCCGCTTTCTGCAGAAGGGGCAGAATCTGTAGGACTACCTTGGAGGTTTGCTTTTGCAATAGAGGGTTTTCCTGAAGGGAAGCCATACTCTAGCTTCCCTGAGCAGCTGGAGCCACGATCCTTAAAGGTTCCATCTCCAAGTAAAATCCTTTTTCTTTCTCTCTCTTTCATTAGTAATGTCTACTTCCAGAGATGCAAAGCTGCCAAGTAGATGGAAGCAGCACCTCTCCCTATTAATCTGAGGGTGTCTATTTTGTGGAGGTAGCATCCTTCTGACCCCTGTGTGAGCCTGTATCTCCTGCTCTTTCCAGAGCTTAGGGGAAATGATGAGCTGCAAAGTGCAGGCGTCTGCATTCTGCTGTGTCCTCACCCTCCCTGGCTACTGCTCTTTTTTTTCTTTTTCTGTTGAATAAGCAAAAGCAAGAGCAAATTTATTCCTCAGAATCTCATATGAAAGTACGTAGTAATTGTTTCTTTTGCTATTGTCAATATGTTTCTGTTCCATTCATTGAACTTTGTTCTCAGCTCCTGCCAGCTCACAATTTAACATGTAGGTTATTTCCTCCTGTTTGCCCTTTATAAAATGGCATCATTTCCTCCTCCAGGTCTCGGTGGAGGGAGTGCTTATCTGTGTGTGTGCACATGTGTGCGCACCTGCGTGCATGCTTGTGTGTGTGGTGCAGGAGTGTGTGTGGGAGGAGAGGAGGGAAGGCCACTGGTGTCCGGACTTGATTAAAGGCCTCACATTACTCTGCTCCTTCCACGTATGGGAGACGCCTAAACTCAGAAGTAATCGATTCTGATTTATGTCCAGGTTGGGGTATAATTAGCGGTCTTGATTTATGTCGTTGCGGCCTGAAACTTGGCCATCTGCTCCCTCTCTCTCTGGGTGTGTAATGGTCGACCCTGAGGCAGGGTGCTGAACTGGCATCAGATGGGGCCCGTGGCTGTGGGACCTGAGCAAGCCTGCATTTCCTGACCTGGGGGGTTTGGAACATGATGTCACCACACACGAGGGGAGGAAGGTAAATCCCACAGCGCTTCTCAGGCCTGGCTCAGGGCCTGGCACTTTCCCTTCCCTGAGAGAAGTGGGGCTCCTCTCAGCAAGGCAGGGGACCGGTTCCAGCCTCCCAGCTCATGGGCAGGCCATGCAGCCTCGAGGCCTTCATGTGAAGTGGACTGGTTGTGGTCGTCTTACCTGTCTCACACAGCCAGGGTGAGGCCTGAGCAGAAGGGAAATTCTAGGATCTTGGGGCTAAAGGGGCTTGTTTTATAGGTGGGGAAGCTGAGGCTCAGAAGAGTGAAGTCGACTTGCCCAAGATTGCAGGCTGTTAGCAGCATGAGGCCAGTGTGCTGGGCTATTCGGGGTTCATCGTGCCCCTCTGTCCATTACCTCAAACATATGCGGAGCTACACACCTCTCTGTGTGTAGTGGTGGATGGACAGATGGCCCTTCTCCTGCCATATGCTCCGGCCTGTTTATGAGCGTTGGTCACTGGAGGAGGCTGTGTGCCATTGCCCCAGGCTGGGGAGGCCCCTGTGGCTGAGCTGAGACTTACCCGGCTCCAGTGTTCCCACATCCCCCCTTCACTTGGGCTTGCTCAGTCGATACCTGGCTGTTGATATACATGAGCCTCTCTGGGTCCCAAACTGAGCTTGATGCCAGGGAAATGCACAGAGAGGGGTAGAGGGAGGTGCCCACCCTTTGCAGCTGTTTGTAGGCTGGGCACACACCAGCAAAGGTCAGCAATGGCCAGGCGGGAGAGCTGTGGCTGATGAGTGGTCAGACAGAGCCACTGCAGTGTTCTGTGGGAGTCGGGGCGGGGCTGGCCAGCCTGGAGGAGCAGGTGGGTTGTCAGCTGGGCCTTGAAGCTCTGGGTTGAATTGAGAAAGGTGAAAAGAGGAAACTTTATGGGTTGGGGGAGATGCTGTGAGCAAGACATGGAGGCAGAGGTGTCGAGGTGCGTTTGGGGGCCCAAGGGTTCACACTGAGGATGGAGAATCTCTGTGAGAATGATTTTGTTTTCAGAGGCTGCTTGCTGGGGGTAGTGATATGGCAGGCAAGTGTCTGAGATATAGCTTGTCTGACACAGTGATTGGGATCATTGTTTGGCTCAGAGCATTGCTGAGACCTGACTTTGCCTGTGACTGACACCTGCTAACCCACCCTGAGGATGGAATGGGACCCGAGGGAGGAATGGTGACTTGAGTGCCCCCTGAATGAGAAGCGCAGGTCCAGTGGGGCCCCTGGGGTCCAGGAGCCTGTGTGCTCCAGTCTTCCTTTGGACTCATGGTGGTCCCTTCTGGGTCACAGAGTGACTTCTCACCCATCTGCCTGCCTGCCTCAGCCTGCCTCCTCCTAAGTTGGCTTTCTGCTTATCTTAATTTATTGATGAAAACTTGTTTTACGGTCCAGAGCACAGACGGCAGTAGCTCCCTGCCAAAAGAAAGCAGGCTGGCAAATCGGGAAAGCAAGCTGCCTCCCGGAGATGGGTGGCTGGGGAATGGGAGGACGAAGAGTGAGGAAAGCATGTCTGGGCGGATGTGTGCTGCGCGGCCGCTGCAGGAGTTGGGGCTGGGGGCTGGGAACAGCTGGACTCCTGCCTGGGCAGAGCCCTCTCCAGTGCTGGCCCCGGGCTTACAGGTGCTTCGCTGGCTCTCAGCAATCTGAGTGAATGAGGACGACAGGCCATAAATACTAATAATGACTCCCATTTATAGCTACAGGATGCCATGCTAGGAAGTTTATTTTCATGAATCTCATTTAATCCTGATTACAACTCTATGTTGTAGGTCCCATTAATCCCCCATTTAAAAAACCAGCACTTGAGAAATTTTTTTCCAGGATTCCCCTGGCTGATAAATGAAGGAACCAAAATCTTAAACCTGGTCTACCTAGTTCCAAGGCCAGAATCATTGCCAGCCTTCCCTGACCCAAACATTCAGCCCTGGCCTGTGTGCTTTTTGCATTGTGGCTGCTTTTTTGGCCTAGGATTGCTGGTCCAGCTGGCTTGGATGTCCCAGAGTAGGGACCCTGTCTTTTGCTCCTGTGTGCCAGCATGGCACCACAGAACCAGCCTAGGGCAGGGACTGCCGAGGTACCTGCTGAAGGTCTAATGAGCGGGTTATCAGCCAGGCCTCCCTTGTCATTCCTTTCTGAAAAGTGGGAAGTCTTTGAGTTGCTTCTGTGAGTTCCTCTGAATCTCCATTTCCTGGTGGGTCAGATATAAATATTCCCTGTGTCCCTGTTTCTCCCAGGCATGCAAGAGATGAGGGCTTGGCTCCTCTGAGCTGTGACATTCTCATCTGTAAAATGGGGTAACAGCTCCCCATGGGTCTGTTGGGACTGTGTATGTGAAAGCACACTCCAGAAAACGAACGGCTCAGGGTTGTGATTATTCCCACAAGCTCTCCTCTTTTGTAGAAATGTAGGTGCAAAAGCAAGGTCAGCTGATCTCCAGATTCATTTATTTTGTTCCTTCTTGCTCCCTTCCTCTTGCAGAGGAATAGCCAATGGTTTTCACAGTTAGGGTCAAATCAGCAGTAGGCAGACTACCTTGGCTGCCTTCCCCCCGACACATGTGCACCCTGGACACCCCCCTCCCTGCAAAAGGGCACCCCCAAGGACACGTCTTCCCCTCCATTCACTCCCCGTCCTTGCTCACCTACTCTGCTCCCGGACCCCACCCTTCCTGTCGGTCACCCCCCAGCCAGGCACCTGGGGCCCAGACCCTGCCCCCCACCCCCAGCTGGGGCTGTGCTTGCTTCCTGCACTCTCGGGCACCTGTTTCTACTTCCCTCGATTCAGATTAGGCTAGAAAGTTGTTGAAAAAATGTTTAATAAAATGAGGTTTGGGATTTTTCTTAGTTCTGTATGTTGTAGGCACGGAGAGGTTACACTCACAGGGTTTGGAGTCACAGTGAACTGGATTAAAATCCCAGGTCTGCTTACTCCACATGTGAGTTTAGACAACATGCTTAATCTCTGATCCCTTCGTCTGCCCATTTGCAGAGTGGCAGAGATAATAGTGACTGCCTTGTGTGGTTTTGTGGAAAGGGGCTGGCACAGTTCCTGGATTGTAGGGTGGGCTCAGTAAATGCTGGTGACATCAGTAGCATTCCGTCATCGCCGTCACCGCCATCCTCATCGCTGCTGCCATGCCACCGCTGTCCTGACTTCTCTTTCCTGCCCTCCTAGTCTACAAGTAGGTTTCCAGGCCACAGAGGCTCGAGCATGCATCACACCGTGGCGAGCCCTCCTTTCTCCAAGTGAGGACGTGTCTAGGGGACACCTTCCTGGCCTGTGCGGGACAACCCGGGTCTCTGCCGTGGGGTATGGTGGCCCAGAGCAGGGCTTCTGCAGTCAGGTGTCCTGTGTTCCTTCACCGCTGAACCTCTGTGCCTTTCCCTCTCAGCTATAAAACAGGGAGGACAAACATAATCTGCCCCCAACCCTCTCATTGGGTTGAGAGGATTAAATGAGCCAGAAGAAGCAAAGCTCTCAGACCCGAGCTGGCATGTGGCTGGCGCTCACAAGCACTAGTGCTTTACTGCCCCCAGGAGTGCAGCATCAAGGAGTTGGGGGGGTGTGTTGGGCTGTGCGGTCCAGGATTAGGCCTGGCTCCTCCATGGACAGGCTCTGTGACCTTGCACATGTTCATCGGGTGGGACTGGCCGGGCAGAGCACCCTGAACTGTGGGGCACGTGTTGAACAGTAGTGGGAAGGCTGTGGTCTCCTGTTCTGTCAGGAGGATGAAGAGATGGGCAGAGCTTGGCACAGGGTGGGGAGGGGTCTCAGGTGTCACTTAAGTTGGTGCCGAGACCAACCCTGGCAGAGGACCTGAACTTAACTGGCTGGTGTCCCCCAGAAAGCATGTCAAAAATGCCTAATCCTGGCGTGGGTGGACACGGCTCCTGTTTGGCAGCATAACTAATAGGGCCGTGGGCATAGTGTCCCTAGAGAGAAGGCCAGTCATGCGTTGGCCAAGTCCCAGGGCTGTAGCAAAGGTACATGTGGATGGCTGTGTTGCAGCCAGAGATGGACCTGGTTGTCAGCCGCGATCTTTCCTGATACCTGTATGTGTAATTATAGAGTGTGGTTTGCTGAACTCAGCCTGTAGAAGGCCACTCTTGTTCATTTATTAAAGGGGCCTCTACTACATGGTGGGTGGAACGGAGGTGGCCCGGCCGAGGAGAAGCACCCAGCAGTGCATGGTTTTCACTTCGTGACTCTTCTTCACCTCTGGGGGGTGGGCTCCTTTCCTCAAACAGGGAGAATGGGCCCCACCCTGTCCCCACTCTAGGGTGAGTTATAGGCTCACAGATGGAGGTCTTTGCCTGAAAGGTGTGACGTGGACTCAAGGTATCCTTGTCCTCTTCCCCTTGTGTTTTCCAAGGAGTGTGAATAGTAGCACAGTACCACGTATGACATTCATATTCTGAGGAACACGAAGTGCTTGGCAGGCATAATATTATTCATCATCTCAGTGTTTCTGAGTGCTGGGGAGGTGCTTTTCCTGCCCTGGCTTCTAGCGGAGAAATGTCTCAGCAAGCCTGTGTCTCACCAGAGCCACCTCTGGGCTCCGAGGCCTGAGGTCTGGGCTCTTGACAGTTCCGCTTCCTCAGGGGAGCCTGGGGGCCCCAGTTTCAATATGATCCTTGAAGGCTGGTTTCTTAAGCCTATCCCTGTCTCCCATGGCAGCCCCGGCTTCACGTATTATTCTGTGCCCTGATGCTGTCAGAATGTTTTTCTCCCCAGATGCACAAAATAAAACAAATGCAGGAAGGAAAAAATATGCTGGTGACTGGAAAAGTCCCTTCTGCGGACCCCTCTGACAAGCTTTTCTGAGTCCTTGGTGTCTTTGCTCCCAATGCAGTGACCTTGAGAATTCAGACAGTGCCTCACACTGTGGTCCCAGCTGTCTCCCTGTGGCTGCCCCTAGGCCCAGGAGCTTGGCAGCCGTGGCCTGTGGGGCACGGGTACAACCCCCTCACTGTGTCAGCATAATGAGCACCCCCTCCCACACCAGCACCATGCCTGACTGTAACAGGGTGTGGGTAGCCTGAGACTCCAAGATGTTTTTTGTTGAATATTGACAAGTTCTGGAGTTTGGGGAGAAGACACTTCCAAAGGTCATGTCCTCAACATTCCCAGTAAAGGGCAGTCCTCTGACCAGCTCAGGGAACAGAACCTCCAGAGGGGGGCCAGGACAGTGGACTTCAGCCTCTCTCTTGGGAAGTCCGCCCTTCCTCTGCCCCTTAAGCATTTTGGTCCACCTCCTCTTGTGTGTTCCTGAATAGGAATGGAATGCAGCTGTGTGTTCACCATGCGTGATCTGCCAAGGTCCTTGAGCAGAATCTCCCTGTCAGGGCCTCCATCCTCCTGTTGCCAGTGGGGAGCAGGAGCAGGAGCAGGAGCAGGAAGGGCTGGACCCACCTAGGGAATGCTGGGGTACAGTTGTTCCCTGTGTCCCTTCTTCTCTCCACGCTCCCAGCTCACCTGGGCCTGGAATGGACTTGATGGGGGAGACGGGCAGTCCTGCCACAGCTCGAGGCCTTCCCAGCAGAGCTGCAGTGGTGTTGGATCGATGTTTATAGACTGGTGAACGATCACTCCTTTACAAGGCAGCCTGCTCTTTGGCATCCAGCCACACATCATTCTGTGGTCCTTCTGGGGGCCGTTCCTCAGGCTTTGTTTCTTCCAGCAGCCTCAGTCAAACTTCGGGCATCCTCGGTGTCGGGGCGGGTGGTGGTTTTGAGCCGTCTCCACCTCCTTTTCCATTTCTCCCAAGGAGCGAGTAGGCCTGCAGGTCAGTTTGAGAAGATGGCAAGATACTGGCACCTGAGAAAGTTGCTCTGGGACCTGCTGTCAGAGCTGAGGAACCCAGACGGCCTGGGAACTGGGGTGCAGGTGGAGGTGGGGGAGGTGAGCTCCGTTGCTCTGCAAGCGTTTCTCCCAGAGGGGAATGACTGTGGAAGACTGGAGTTCAAGGGCGCTGTGCTGGGAGAGCACAGGTGGATGCCACCTCTCCTCCCCATGTCTGGTTCTTGCCCTTTACTCTCTAGGCATCAGCTATCCTGGGGACTGGGGCTAATCTCAGCACCAGTGCCTTGCAAGGCCTTAGAAGCCCAGGGATAGACCCAGATTCTCCCTGCCCCAGAACTGTCATTCTGGGTCCCACAGATGCCTTGATTGGAGTGAGCCCCTGGCAGGGCAGATACCTTCCAGGCTGAGGCCAGGCCAGGAAGCCCAAATATGTGGGCAGTGCTTCAGCAAAGCCTGCCTCCCCATCCCACCCCTATTCCACCCCAAAGGACACCAGGCCCATTGAGCAGCCCTCTAGGGGCCAGGATTGCTGGGAACTGGGTATTTTCCCTGCCCAGGGCCCTCAGCACCCTCAATATCGATCCAACACCACTGTAGCTCCACTGGGAAGGCCTTGAGCTGTGGCAGGACTGCCCATCTTCCCTGTCAAGTCCATTCCAGGTGAGCTGGGAGCATGGAGGGAAGAAGGGGCACAGGGAACAACTGTACCCTAGCATTCCCTAGGTGGGTCCAGCCCTTCCTGCTCCCCCTCCCCACTGGCAACCACTGGGAGGCAGCAGCGGGCTGTCCTCAAAGTCTCAGGTGGGATCTCCCTCTCACAGACTCATCCCCATGGACTTCTCCGAGTTTTAGATTTGGAGAGGTATTGTAAGGGGATCTACTCTCAACAGATGGGGCATTCTGGTGAATTGGGGAGGGGCTACCACATTCTCAGTGTCCCTACAAAGTTCCCCGGAGAGAAATGGGCTCTGGAAACATGGATTTCAGAGCATTATTAACCTCCAAGGTGTGCAGCTCCCAACACACATGCCGTAGGTTTGGCCGTGTTGAAGCGCCCACCCCCAGACCCATCATAGATGGAAAATTACCCGGTTCTGCAGTCATCAAAATGTAACTGGGTTTTAGATATACAGATGCTTTATGTAATAGTTATTTGGAGGAAAATTCAGTTCAGAAATGCGGGTGTGATCTCCCTATCACCTGTGCAAGCTGGTGATACTGGGGGCTGCACAGTGAAGTTGTGAGGACAGTGGGAGGCGTTGAGAGAAAGTGTGGGGTCAAGAAGGAGTGACTGAGGAATCATGCTGTTTGGCTTCAAGTTACACAAACTCAGTGTGACAAACAAACTGGGCTCCGGCTGCCAGCCAAGGCGGGGGAGGCTTGGGCTGCACTACTCACTGTATAGAGCTTGGCTCGTAGGAGGGGCGAGTGGTGTCTTTATACTCTGCGCCGGTCCCTCTAGCTGCACTGCGATGTTCAGTTTGGGACAGTGATATGTAGTGGAAGGTGACTCATAGGAAGAGGGAGATCTCAGAGCCCTTTAATAGGCCAGAAGGAGCCTTGGGCAGGAATGTTAGACATCTGCCTTCTTATACTCAGAAGCCTGCCATTGTTCTGGGTGGGTTTCTTGGGCAAAAGTAGGACCGAGGCATGCCAGCCACATGAGGGTAGGTTCTTCAGTTACAAAGAAAGAATTATTGAGGAATTAGAGTTGTGCATAACCAGAATGGAGCATCTTGTGGGGTGGTGAGTGCCAGGACCCAGGGTGCCCAAGAAGGGGCTGGACTGTGTGGTGCCAGGGGCAGATCATACGGAGTGGCCACCTCTGTGCTCTGATCCCCCTGCCTGCTGGGTGGCTTTGGCAAAGACATCTTTGTGACTCTGTGCTGTCCTTTCGCTCTGTGCAGAATTAGAAGCATGGCCTGCCCCCTTTATACCTGTGATGATGAAGGAACCACAAGGGCCCCTTGGAGGCAGGGGCACCCAAAACACAGAGGAGCAGCCCCAGCCCCGGCACTGATGAGCCGCCCGTTCCCCGAGTGATGAGCTCTTGGCAGGCAGGCCGGCCTCTCCAGGGCCAGGCAGGATCATTACTAGCCACATGCCAGGCTATGAAATTAAAGTCACTTCGGTTTTCTTTTTTATTTTCCACATCCACTAATTTATTAAATGCCGTTAAACATTGTACTTGACTCTGGCTCATAAAGAGCATCGGGGAGTGCTGAGACCTAGTGTTTGAAAAGCTCCTGCGAAGTGAAGAGGGACTGAAGCTGGATGGGGGCTAGGGGCTGGGCGGGGGCTCTGTGGAGACGCATCAGGCAGCAGGGTGAAACAGCCAGTGGGTGTGGTGGGCTCCAAAGGGGCTAGGGCAAGGGAAGCAGGGGACTTAGAGGCAACTGAGGGACCAGGCGGGTGAACCAGGAGTAGTTTAGGGTGCTGGGGTTCTGTAATAGAGGTAGAGAAGAGGGGGTGCATGTGGGGCTTCTTTTCAGGTGGGTTTTGTGCTGGGTCTGGTCCCGTGCCCAGGCTGCATTCCGCTCAGGCACTCTCCACCCGCCATCCATCCATCCATCCATCCATCCATCCATCCATCCATCCAATATTTATGTAGCATGTCCTGGGCCCTGCAGTAGAAGAGACGTGAACCTGGCCCTGGAAGTGCTGGTGTGTTAATGAGGGCAGACATCCGTCTACACAGAAGGTTGGTCCCTGATGTACTCAACTCTGGGTTTAGCCCAGGCATAGGAGGTCACCCGTAGGGAGGGCCACCCCCACACAGGGGAGAGAGGCTGCTGGCAGTTACAAGGCAGCACAGGGAGTGGCTGTCTCTGAGTTCTAAGCAGTGTGTAAATGGGGACAGAAGCTCAGGAAGAACTTGGTTTGAAGGGGAAATTATGAGCCTTACCCCCAGAGAAACAGAATGCCTAAATGAAAAATACATAAGGATACATGGCAGGTGCATATATTAAAGCTACAAATCAATATGGTTCGAACCGACGATGAGGAAAAATGCCGTGGGAACATTGGCTAGTTACAACAGGCTTAATGAATGAGGGGAGTCTGAAGTGCTTGTTCACTGCTTGGCCATAGCCCTACTGGGCCTCAGCTTAAATGCCTGCACCTGGTGGATGCACCCCAGGGTGACGGGAAGGTCCTCAGATGGCCCTGTGCAGAGGCCCAGACAGAAGGGTCCTGTGAGGAGGGAGACCCAAGGACATTGCCAAGGGTAAGGCACTATTCTGGCTCTGGGTATTTAGCAACGAACAGAACAGACCCAAATCCCAGCCAGCCTTCACAGAGATCAAGGCCATGGGCAAATGCAAGGGTAGGAACTTTTCTCAAGTTTTGATGTGGATTTATTTGGAGCCCTGAATTGAAAGTATTTAGAAATGTCCTTGGGTGTTGGGAGGAAGGGACAATAGCAGGGTGGCCAGCTCCTGACCAGACCCAGCTGGTGACCTTGGGTCAGTCGGTGCTAGCGTGGGCAGGATCCTGGCCCCCTGAGTCACCCTGCCTCGCCCCAGTCTCTTCCTGCCTGGGGCTGACTACAGCTCGGTCATCTCAGCTGAGGCAACCCTCTGGTTTTGGAAGGGAATTTTCCCAAATGCCACCAGCTGAGCTCCCTGGCCCTGATCTTTGGCTGCGCTGCCGCAGACCTTGCCTCCTTCCTGTGCTTGGCATCCTCTGCATGAGGCAGCTCCCCTCCCTGCTCTACCCTCTCCCATGGCTGCCCTATCCTCTCCCTGCCCCTGGCTCTGCCCTCGGATGTTGGCTTCCTGTCTTCTTGCCCTCCTGCCCAGCAAACCTTTTCTGCTGTCAACTCCTCCCTCCTGCCCATGGCCACATACCAGATATTGGCCACTTGCTTGCTCCTGCTCTGGCCCTCTCGAGTTCCCCGGATGGAGTCTTCCCAGCACTTTTCTCCTCTCATGTGGTGTGGACCCTCTCGGAGCCAGGACACTGCCCCACCCTCAAAGGGAACACACCAGGTTCCTCCTCTGATGGAGGACACCTGGCGTGGGGTGGGGCTAGGGCAGGCTTTCTCCTCTATTAACATTTGGGGGCTGGGTCGTTCTTTATGGAGGAGGACAGTCCTATGCATTGTGGATATTTAGCAACACCCCTGACCTCTACTCACTAGATGGCAGTAGCAGTCCCCTCCCAGAGTTGTGTCCATCAAAAGTGTACACATTGTTGGGTGTCCCCAGGGAAGCAAAATTGCTCCTGGGTGAGAACCACTGGGATAGGAGATGAGAGCACTGTGTCTCAGTCTTGGCTCAACCTGTGCTGGAAGGACCTGAGAAATTCTCTAGTCCAAATCCCATATTTTAAAGGAAAGTGGGCCTCAGAGAGCTAAAGAATCTTAAGATCACATAAGGGAACAGCATGATGAAAGAAGCATTTTAGAAAAAGGATTTAGGCAGCTCAGTGTAGGCTAGGCTGAAAATCAGAGGTCAGGGGCAGGGAGGGGAGCACGGCGTGAGACAGGCTAAGGCGGGGTCTCGGTGCTCTTACCCCAACAGCCCAGGCCCAGCATGCACACAGCCTCCTAGGAGTGGGAGTGTGCAAGGACTCGTCACCAAATGCCCGGGCACCCGGTTCTGGGCCCATCCTGGCAGTGTGATGATCACCAGTCCCCTCCTAGTGTCCTTATCTATAAACTTAGGGTCTGATGTGTGTCTTCTTCCTGCCTGGAGGCTGTGCTGGTTTGGGGTCATCTGAGATGGGGACACAGGGTCCCTCTCAGCAGAGACCCCTGAGGATATAGAAGAGTGACAGGAGTCTCACTCACTCAGCAGGCATTGCGTGTGATGCCTTTCCCAAACCCCGGACTTAGGTACATACAGGCTGCTGGTGGGTTGCCCCACCTGTAGGCAGCAGATCTCACCTGGGATCAAGCCTGGGGCTTGGTGGGACCTCAGGCAGGAAGTGAGAAGGGAAACAGGTAGGCTATAGGACCCTAGCTCTTTCTCTCGGGGTATTGGAGGGAGGCTGCTGGCGGGTCTTTGGGAGGCTTGCAAGCCAAGTTAGAGAACGTGCAGTGTGGAGTCAGAGAAATGACTGGCTCCTGGAGCTTCTGAACGGTTGAGCTTTTCATAGATGGAGGCTCCTTGAACGCACATCGGTTCGCCCCTGGAGGGAAATGGAGAATGGAGGCACAGAGGGGACCGCACAAGGCCCACTCCCTGTGAGAACTGTTTTCTGGGGAGAGGCTCGGGGACCCTGGTGTCTGTAGCTGCAGCGGGTGGGGCACCCCGCAGCTCAGCGAGGCCGAGTTCAGCTTTCTGTAGTGGGATCCTCCACCTGCAGTGAGTGACCTGGCAGCAGTGGGTTTTCCTGTTATTCACTCCAGGGCCTGGCTTTTAGAGCTATAAATATTCCATATGAAGATCATGAATTTCTGTATGATTAATGAAAGGAGAATTGAGACGGCAGCATAGATACTGACCAGATTGAAGAAAGTCAGTGACAAACTGGATGACAGTGTCAGCACCTCGCTGGCAGGCCCAGAGCTGCTGACCGGCCTGAAGCACCATCTAGTGGTTGCAGGGGTTATCTCCTGGCAAAGCTAGAGGTGCCCCCATTGGGTGGATGCTCTGGGCCTGAGTGTGCCCACACCTCAAGAACCTTGCCCTAGTTCTACATGGGGCTGCTGAAGGGTAGAGGGGATGCAAAACCCCTTTCCACAGTGTGGGGGACCCAGGCAGCTGCTCCAGTTACCAAACTACCACATCCCCGTACTCCTTGAGCAGTCTTTGGTTTAGTAATATGTGGGAATTTTCCAACTTCTTTATCATGCCCAATCTGGACCACCTTTGTTTCCCCATTCGTCAAAGCCCTACTCATTCTTCAGAGCCCAGCTAGCCCTGTCAGTACTACCCTGCAAATATATCTCAAATTGGACCATTTCTGACCAGTCCTCCGTGGCCACCAGCTGTGACTGCCACCAGCCTGAGCACTGCAGCAGCCTCCTAACTGTCGCCCCGGGCTCCCCTGTGCCCTCTGATCTCTTCTCCCAGCAGCCGCCAGAGCGGTCTACTGAAAACATAAATCATGTCACTCTCCAGCTCCGGAGGCTTCCCATCCTATATGACAGCACCCCTGTTTTCTGTCCTGATGCCTGGAAGGTCCTGTCTCATGTGTCCCCTGCCACCCTGCCGACTGGTTCCCCCACCACTCGTCACCTCCTTCACTCTGTTGTAGCCACACAGGCACCTTGCGGCTGTCCAGGCTCATTCCTCACCCAGGGCTTTTGTGCTGCTGTTCCCTCTGTGAGAACACTCTCCCCCAGGTATCTGTGCAGCTCACTTCCTCTCTTTCTTTGGGTCCCTACTCAAAGGCCATCTTTCTGAGAGGCCTTCCCTGACCACTCTGTCCCCAGGTACTTCCTGACTCCTTACCCATCCTCAGTTTTCTTCACAGCACATAGCAGCACCTGGCATTCCGCGAGAGGTTTGCTTGTGTAATCTGCATGCTCTGTGGGAGCGCCCTCTTCGCGAGGGCCAGGCCTTTACTGGCTCCGCCAGCACTCCAGGGGGGCCTGGCACTTGTCAAGTAGGGGCTCAGCTTGGGTTTACGGGCTCCCTGTCTTCGCTGGTGCCTCCGTGTCCCCTCTCTGGCTTTGGTTCCTGGGGGCCACAGCACAACTCCTGGCACACAGGAACTGCTCAGTAAATGCCTTCAGAGACCAGACCTACTCCTTGCCACCTACTTCCTATGCTTGCTTCCATGTAAATTCTCACAATGAGCCAGGAGGTGGGTGCCGTTATTCTCATTTAGCATAAAAGGGGCTTGCACGGTGGCACACCAGGACCAGCTGGAGCCGGACATCAGATCTATGTCTGGCTTCCCTAGCCCTATGTCTACACTTTCACCTGCGTGGAACATTCCTGCCCTCTACCTGCCCCAAGTTTCCCCATCCTTGAGGGACTGTTTCCACCAACTGGCATCTTGGACCAGGACAATGACTGCGTCCTCTGAACTCCTGTACCATTTATTTGGCATAAGTGTGTACTGCCTGGGGTAGATGCTGCTTCTTTATGGTTCCCATCCAGCCCAACTGGAGGCCCGGGGAAGGCAGGTCTCTAAAGCCGTTGTAGCTTTTCTGGCACAGAATGCTGCATGCTGTAGGTACTCAATAAATATTGGTTGACTGATTGATTGGCTTCTCACACTCAGCAAACTTCCCCTGAGCTGCAGGAGGGAGGGGTGTGTCAGCTATATTGAGCGTAAAATAAGGCAGACATGGAGATTTGCAACCAATGAAACTGAAGCTTCCCCGGGTGAAATGAGTGGCATTGGCGGCCCCAGGGGTGCTGTTGGGGAGTTGGTTTTCCAGCCTGTAGTGCCAGTTGCTGGATTACAGATGGATGGCAAAGGCGGTGATGGCTGCTATGCCCTACACACCAGCCAGCCCCTCCATCAGCCTCTCCACCCAGCCCAGCCAGTCCTTTTCTTCTCCTGTCTTTGGGAAATGTGTTCTTCAGCCTCCTGAGGACAGTGGGCCAATGGCCCTGCCAGTCAGGGCAGCAGGTCACAGTGGCTGGAAGGTGTGGCCCCAAGAAACTGGACTCTGGATTCTCTTCCTGGCCCCAGAGATAAGTCCTTATAGCTTCCCCTGACCACTACGCCCCCTTCCCCCAACTCTTCCCTGAATGCTAGGGCCTCTCCCCTGCCAAGTGGAGTACCACCTGCAGCCACTCGCACGCGTCTGGGACATGCAGTCCTTGCCATGTGCTTTTGCCTGGGTCTCATTTAATATGATCCTCAGAGTGACCCTGGTGAAGTCGTATAACCCTGTTTGCAAGATGGGGAGATTGAGCCATGGAGAGACTAAAGGGATTTGCACACAACCGACATGATCTGGGTCACACAACCGACATGATCTGAAGCTGTACCATGTCTGACCAGTAGCCCAGTCCTCACCCTTTGCGTGTCTCTGAGTAGGGGGTGGGGATATGCGTCTTTCAAGTCCCCCTGTGGTGAATGCACCAGCAATGCCAGTCTAACAGTCTCTCCTTTCTCTACAGCTCTGTGGCTGTGGGCTGCTTGGAGTGGGCATTTGGCTCTCCGTGTCCCAAGGCAACTTTGCCACCTTCTCCCCAAGCTTCCCTTCGCTGTCCGCAGCCAACCTAGTCATTGCCATAGGCACCATTGTCATGGTGACGGGCTTCCTCGGCTGCCTGGGGGCCATCAAGGAAAACAAGTGCCTCCTCCTCAGTGTAAGTTGGACCCCACACCCCAACCCGCTGAGCTCGGGTCACCCTGTGTTTGGGCCACAGCCACAGGCAAGGCCTGGGAGCATGAGCTGAGCCCAGGGAAGTTGCTTCCAGAATGTGCTTTTGCCCAGCCACATTCCTCTTCCTCGTGATTGGCTCTCTGCCCTGGTTGGCTCTGTCAGTCCTTGATTGGCATCAACTTAATACCCCTCCCCTTCCTACGTGGGTTTCCTCAGAAGTAGGTGCTTCTCCGCACCTGGGAAGCCCTGGCTACGTGTTATCTGTCCCCTGCCTCCCTGCCATTGTCCTTGTTTGTGCCACACTCCTGGCCACAACCGCCACCATGTGCCACACCTGCACCTTCTCTTTCCAGTTTTTCATCGTCCTGTTGATCATCCTCCTAGCAGAGCTGATCTTACTTATCCTCTTCTTTGTCTACATGGACAAGGTAAGTCTTCAGGATGGAGGGGGCCTATGGAATTTCATTGCCCTTGGGGTTGGGTCAAACTGGGGTAAGCCAGAGGGAAAGTGCTGACAGGTAGAACCTGTGAGGAAAGGAGAATGGAGCCAGGAGAACTAGGAAAGGCCCAGATGAAAGGTTTCATTGTGGCCACCTGGGGAAGGTGAGTTTGGGATGGTCCACTACCTGTGTAGTCATAGGAAGTGGAATCCTCCATATAACCCAGGTATGCAATGGAACTCCCCTTGCATTAGTGAGCTCCCCATCACTGGGAGCATTCAAGCATACTTGTGCTGACCACATGGAAAAGGGATTTAGACCTCATTAAGTCGTTGGGATGGGTTATTTGAGGGTAACCCATCGGAAACATGCAGGCACTTTGCAGATGACACCACTAGGAGGGCTAACAGTGAAGGGTAGCTACGCTTTCTTCTCCAGAGACCTTTGAGGACAGAGCGACTGCTCTGGGGTTGCACTGCGGGGTTCAGCAGCATGGTGGGGTGACCCCGGGTGACCTTGCCACACTAGATAATTTCCAGTCAGTCTGGAGAAGTCCTTACTGGTACTCCCAAGAATGACGATGGGCCAAGCACTCAGGCTCTTAGGGCTTAACAGGCTCATTCCGTGCATGCGCCTAGGGACTGAGTTGCTCTCTGTTCCTTGGGTTCTCAAAGTGCTTGTCCGGCCACACAGGGAGGTAGACTCATTATTTGAGTTAGAAACTGGTTCTTTCACATTTGTGAAAGGGACGAAGTAATAAAATTGAGAGATCCCTCTATATTAGCCGTTCTTGGCTCTTTGTAACAGTTATTTCCCTTAATTCCCACAACCACCCAAAGGAAGACACATGCATTCCAATACATCACAGATAACACAGAGACAAGTTACTTGCTAACAAAGGGGGGGACCTAACATAAAAGTGACTGATCTGCCATTCCCTGGTTCCCAGGGGGTCTTTGGCAGGGGCAGCTTCGGGGAGGATGTTGTGGGTGGGGTGGCAGGATGGCCTACACGTGTGGCTTGGCCTCGTTGCCTCTGAGTGTTACAGCCCTGGCCCGAAGGGTTCAGCTCTCCTGGCAGTCAGTGGGTGCAGAGCGAGGCCAAGAGTGTGAACTCACCCTGCCCCAGCACTCACCCCCGTTGAGCCAGCGGAGCCCACCCCCAGGGCCCTCCCCTGGTCTGGAAGAGGGCAGCCAGCAGTTCTAGTTGACCTGGGGAGGTTGCATCCTGGTCCCAACTGTCCGTCTGTCTGCCTCACCCTGACAGGTAAATGAGAACGCCAAGAAGGACCTGAAAGAAGGCCTGCTGCTGTACAACACTGAGAACAATGTGGGGCTGAAGAACGCCTGGAACATCATCCAGGCCGAGGTGAGGGCTGGGTAGCCCTGCTGATTGCACGTAGCTGGGGCCAGCAGGCCAGAGGGTGGGTGCTGGTTGCCCGGGGGGCTGAGTGGGGCGCCTGTGCTTTCCGGATTTTAAGTGAGAGCTGCTGGGTGGTCAGATACAATACAGCGGGATACAAATGGGGAGGGGCAGGAGGTGAGTGGAGGGGAGTGGGCAGGGCCTGGGTGCAGGTGTGGACAGGCCTGAGGGAGCTAGTGCAGGTGGCTAAGTGGGCACAGGGAGCTGGGAAGGAGGGATAATCGAGAAGGACAGACCATACAAGTCCTTTCCTGAAGCTTTGGAATGAGTGACAGAATTTATTTTAGCAAGAGACGTGCCTTCTTGGTATGGCAGTGAAGGAGGCTCTGATTCTGAGAGGAAAACAAATCAGTACAGGCGGGATGCCCCATGGTAGGCTCCAGGGAGGGGCAGGCAGCCAGCCCGGGACCATCCATCCAGCACAGAGCCAGGGGGCTGGTGGGGAGCAGAGAGAGGGCTGCGCACTCCTGCCCAGCATCCAGAGCCGAGGGGCAGGCAGCATCCCTGCCTCCCCACCGCAGCCTTCAGGAAGGAACTGTCACTTCCCCCATGGGCCCAGTTGAGGCCAAAAGTAAGGACAAGAAGAAGGCCTTTGTGCCCTCCAGTGGACTCCAGGGTGGTAGCTCAGTGAGGCAGGGTTGGCCAGGACAGGGGACGGTCCAGAGGAGGGCAGGCGTCTGACTGGGCACCCCCACCCGCAGATGCGCTGCTGTGGCGTCACCGACTACACAGACTGGTACCCGGTGCTGGGCGAGAACACAGTCCCCGACCGCTGCTGCATGGAGAATGCGCAGGGCTGTGGGCGCAACAGCACCACCCCGTTGTGGAGAACGGTGAGGCGTGAGGCCGCTTCCCTGGGTCCTGCTCCCGGGAGCATGTGTGGTGGCAGGAGGACACCTGTGGGTGAAGGGAGTGTGTCCTGGGGCGCAAAGAATGGGCTTAATGTGAAGTGGGGTGGGAGGCACACAGGACTGAAGCCAAAAGACAGGTGGAAAATGGGGTGCAGGGGAGCCTGGACCCACGGTAGGGAGTGTCACGGGGCAGGGGCCAGAGGCTATACCGCGGGGCATTGTAGGTGTAACTCTGGGCAGGGCAGGCCTGCTCAAAGGTGGGAGGGCCAGGCTGAGGGTTAGGGAGGGGCAGGAGGAAAGAGTAGGGGCAAAGGCTGGAGGAGAAGGAGGGTGGGGGCTGGGCAGGAGGGGTGCTCATCGTCATGCCGGGCCCTTAACCTTGTGGTCCTCGCTCCCCAGGGCTGCTATGAAAAGGTGAAGATGTGGTTTGATGACAACAAGCATGTGCTTGGCACGGTGGGGATGTGCATCCTGATCATGCAGGTGAGAGGGCCATCAGCCTCGCTGCATCCCAGCTGGAGGAAAGCAAGCACCCAGAAGTCACATCCCTGGCCAGGCAGCCTGCCGTCCATGTGCTTTTTCCTGCTCTGCTCTGAGGCACCTCCTGAGGCCTGCCCTGGCCCTGCAGGCACCACAGGGCAGGCCTCCTCGCATTTCGTCTGAGCCTGGGGCCTGACGCTGGTGTTGTATGCAGCCCATGCGTGGCTGTGTTGGTGAACACACCCATCCCCACCCCACAGGGACGTTTACCTCAAGACTGAACTGAATGGAACACGAGTCCTCAGTGACAACTGTGAGCACGGGCTGGTGGGCCAGACCCCTAGGTGTCAGCCCTTGCCTCGCTGTCTGTTAGCGCATGTGACCTGCGCACACTGGGCAGCTTCTGTGCCTTAATTTCCACATCAGTACCAGGGGCATGGCCATCGTGCCACTTAACATTGAGTTTAATAGGCCTTGCATAGGGCCTGGAGCAGTACCAGGCTCCCGGGAGGTGCTCAGTAAACATTAGCCATTAGTAGCAAGCACTTAACGGCAGCTGTCCTTTGTAAGGCATAGTGTGGATGATGGAGGGAGAGGAGGCGATCCCTGCCTCTCCTCTTGAAGGTGAGGCCGGCACAGTGGGCTGGGAACACGAGACCCCCAGCCTTTCTGGGGACGAGCATTTCCTACACGCACTCCCGTGCCCATCACGTGTGGCTCCGTCGCTGGTGAGCAGGAGTCTACAGGGGCTGATTCCTCTTGGAGTACTTGAATGTGACTGGTAGGACTGTGGGGAAATGGTTGACACCCTGCATGAAGTTGTCTGTCTTATCCTAAACTCCGGGGCCTAGGGGCCTGATCGTGTCTGCTTTACCCGAGTGCTTGCAAGCTCAGCGAGGAGCCTGCTGTTGTCTCACAGAGCTCTGATGTGAGGCACGCTCACAGGGAGCAGGACGCCACTCGGTGCTGAGGACGGGCTCACTCAGGTCTGCCTGCATGCGGGCCTGGGCCTGGACCCGAATTCTGGAGTGGCACCCACCTGCCATGGTCTCCTCCCTCAACGCCTAAACCTGGAGTGCGAGAGCCGTGAGAGGCACAGTGTCCCCGGTCCCCTGCTTTACGGCTTGTGCCCATCGCACACTGTCTGTGGTGACTGAGGCCCAGGATGCCCGCCCCCTGCCTCCTGCCCTGCTCTGGGGCACCACCCCCTGCAGGGTTCACGAGTTCATCTTAAGCATCATTAGTAAGGCGGGTCTGCTGCAGCCAAAGACAGCATGTCACGTGTCAGAGCCAAACAGAAGTGGCTCAGCACGGGTTTCTCGTGTTCCTGCCGCATTCCTGTCCCTCCTCACTCCTTGTTAGCCACTGTGGAGGGTCAGGTCTGCCGTGTGCTCAGGCCTCACCATGGGCTCCGAATTAGGGAGGCTGCGTCCCGTGCAGACAGCTCTGAGGGGCTGCGCTCGTCGGGGTGGTGCGGGCTGGTCACGACGCGCCTGCCTCTGTTTGCCGTGGTCTTCATCCCACCGGTGTTTTTCAAGCACACAAGTAGTTGTACCATTTGCTTTAGGTGACCGTGTCAGACCCCAGCCGTGGGGCTTTGGTCTAAGGCCCTTCTCTGTGTCTTTCAGATTCTGGGCATGGCCTTCTCCATGACCCTCTTCCAGCACATCCACCGGACTGGTAAAAAGTACGACGCCTGAGTGCCGGCGGGAGCCCCAGGCCCCACACGGACGCTGTGCCAGGGAAGGAGACTTGAGCTTTGTGTTGCCTGCCCGCACTCCAGACTGCTGACCCCTGCCCCCGCCTCCCTCAGCCGCCCTCCACACCCACCCCGCCTCAGCCTTCTTGGGCTGCAGGGCCAGGGAGGAGGAGGCATGGAGACCTTGGGGCGCTGGGGGTGCCTGGATTCCTGCATCTGTGTATTTGCCAAAGAAGACAGGGTGGGCCAGGGGACATGCTCGAGGAGGCCCCGCACTGATGCGTGTCCACCGCCCTTCCTCACACTGACACTGTGCCCATGTGGGGTGCAGCAGAGGCTCCCCCCTGGCGGAGAGACTGCCCAGCAGAGGCCACCCTGTGGGAAAGGGGGAGTGGCCGCCTCCAGCCAAGGTCCCAGGGAGCATCTTGCCCAGGCTTTTTATACCTTACAGTGTAACTTTTCTATTTTATTTTACTCTGACTATGATTATTCAGGAATATTATCTCAGATAAGTTTAGGGTTAGCTTTCTGATTTATAACTTTTTACTGTGTTGATTTCTGTAACGGTTTGATTTTTTTGTTCCTTGCGGGTGGGAGACGGGTGGGAGAGAGCACGTCGTCTGGCTTCAGTCAGGACAAACCACTGTGCAACACTCAGGAGGTGCTGGGGCGAGATGTACTGAGAACGCAGGAGACACAGGAGGCTGGAAGAGGAGGTGACGCGGAGGAGCGGGAAGCAGCGCGGAGGAGCGTCCTGCGGAGCGATGTGTTTGCAAATGCTGGTGCAAGAGGCCAGAGCAGAGGGGCCTGGGGGCCGGTGAAGTGCTGTGCGGGGAACATGGCTGGAGCACTTGCGGGTCGCACTTCATTGACGAGCAGTTGTTCTTTTCCCTTCTTCCCTCTTGCCCTCTGTGGCATGGAGGCTTCCCCTCCCCCCCATGCGGGCCTTCCCGCCACAGGTTCTGCAGACCCAGTGATTTCACAGACATTCCTGCTAGAAGCTCTCAGACGCATACCCCCAGTCCAGTTCAGCTGCTGCTCACTTTCTCACACTGCTTCTGGAAGGGGAAGCCGTCCTGAAGGTTTGCTGCTCGGACAGTGGCAGAGGACCCATGACAGTCAGGAGGGGCAGGTGGACATGGTGCCCATGATCATTCCAGCCGGAATCACTGGGCTGCAGATTCCCTGCTGGGATGGAAGGAGAGAGGTCCATTCAGGTCCCAGGGCCCTCATCTCCTTCGGGGTTCACTGATGGTGGGGCAGGTGGCAGTCACATCCCCTGTGACCCCAAGGAAAAGTACAGAAAACTGGGAGAGGTCAGACTGGATCCTGTAAAGTAGCCCCAGGACAGAAGCAGTTTGAGTCCAGGCCTGGGAGGTGAGCAGGTGGGCAGGACGTTGGACTGCAGTGGAGTGTCCCGCTTGGACTCACGCTGCTTTAAGTGAGCATTTTGCAGTTAAGGAAAGAGTCAAGAATCCATGGGATGGAGCTTAAAAGGTTCTCCACTAGCTAGGTAGAGCCCGGTGCGCTTCCCCTGGTGGGGCCTCTGGGCGGCTGCCTTTTCCTCCACCACTTGGCTCCACACCCAGTCTTCCCGCCAGGCCCACATCTCCTCTCTGGCCTCTCCCTGTCTGCTCCAAGAGCAGAGACCTGGCCACCCTGCCAGCAGCCCTCCACTAAGCTTAAGTGCAGTACAGTCAGGACTGGGAGTACAGAACTTTTGGTAAGCTCAGGATGCACATCTTTGGGAGGGGGAGTAGAGTAGTCTCAGCGAATTGGGCAGTGAAGCCACCCCTGAGACCGGAGCACTGGAGCAGGTGGGAAAGCTGGGAAGGTGGGGCCTGGGTGGAGGATGGACAAGCACACATTGAGCAAAACTGCCGTTGGGTCTTCGGGCCCGCCTTCCTGGTGAGGAGCTTCAGCCTCCCCAGGTGCCCCAACCTACAGAGTTCAGAGAGACACTCAGCAAACATGCATTCAAGTCGCACAGTGGGACCTGGTGCATAATGTGTTTATGCTGGGGGGTGGGGTGGGGTGGGTTTGATTATGCCTATCAATGCAATTTTTAATTTTTGTTAAAGTCAATAGCAAAAGCCTAGCACTGTGGGGGCTGTGTAGCCTCCCTGGCAATCTCATTTCTGGGGCTTCGGGGGCATCCTCTGGCCCCGGAGACTGCCACAAACCCCCTTCCTGCTGCAAGCCCCCCACCTCATCCATCTGTTCCCAGAGCCTTGTCCACAGTTTCCAAACCCCCTGCTCCCCTCACCCTGTGCTTGGTTGTCTCCTCATGCGGCCAAGTCTGCCTGGGGTGGGAGGCACTGTGCCTGGGCCCGGGTGCTCTTCCAACCCCTTGTCTGGCCTACACCACACAAAAAGCCTCCATCGTGGCTTCCCTCACGGAAGTCAGAGTTTAATCAAGTCTGCTGCAGACGATTTACAGAAGGCTCAGAAGGTCAGGGTCCTGTAGACGACTAAGGAAACGCTTGCCGCGGCCTTGCCCTGCAGTGCACTGCTGTGGCAGGTGTCAGCAGGGGTCTACGCCTGCACACACAGCACTGCCAGCCCTCTCCCTGCTGGCCTGGGCCCAAGGCTCTCACTCTGGAAAGGGTGCTGAGCACACCCAGATACTCATGCGGATGTTCTAGTCTGACTTGGAACTGGGTGGCCATCCCTCCTTGTTTTAGTGGCCAAAAAGCAGTCAGATGGGTGGAAATGACTGTCCCCAGCTCCCTGGACCCCTGCCCACCCACTGGTGGAGGTGCTAACTAGCAGGGATCTGGCGTAGGACGGGAGCCGGGGCCAGGTGCACGGGGTCTGCTCTTTGTCCCGGCTATCAGAGTCCAGCTGCTCCTGTTCCTGTTCTCCCATTTCCCTCCGCATCCCATCCCACAGTGCAGCAGTGTCCGGGGTGGGGCCTGGCCTTCCTGCCCGACCCAGCACTCAGAGGGCCAGGGTGGGCCTGGGGCCTGAGCCCCACCCTGTCTGGCCCTGGAGCAGCACGGGAGGGCAGGGGGGAATGCCTGTTGGTTTCAAATGCACTTTTCTGCTTGTGATGCCGTATCTGCGTTTCCTTCATCCTGGTCCTGGCTTTATTGAACACCATGTTTTTAGCATGTTTTTAAATAAAAACTGATAATGTGTCAAAAGCACAAGTATGTTGTCCCTTTGTGGTGTGCTTGCTCACTCAGCCACGACCGATGTGTGCCTTGTCGTGGCCACCGTGAGAGACCAGGGGGACCGAGCGCCAGTTCTACTCTTTGTCCAAGGCTCACCCCACAGCTGGGACCTTGTCTCTCCTTCAGGACCCAGGTTACAGGTGTGCTGGGTTAGGCGGGTCTCCCTGTGGGTGCCTGAGGAGCCCTAGCACCCCTCTACCCGGTGACGGGATTCGCTTTGGTTGGGGCGTGTCCAAGTGGCCCAGCCCTCTGTACGGGAGCCCAATGCCCACCTGTGTGTCTGTCCTGCCCAGACCACCAGCCCTGTGGGCCGGCCCAGAGTGTGCTGGGAGGGACCGGCAACAAGTCATGTGTGGCTTCCCGTGGGGGCGCGGCCGTTGGTTTTAGGTGCACTATCTCCCCGTCCCTCAGATGATCCTGGCATTCATTTAAGCCCGATCTCTCTTCCAGGAGTGAGGGGCCTTGTTCTGTGACTTTGCCTGGGCAACACTCTCTTAGGTGGCTCTGAAATGGCCTCAGACAGGCACAGAAACACCGAGTCAGTGTGGGGTGGCCAGTGGGGAGGGAGGGAGGCATTGAAACCATGTGAGCACCTTGGTTCTGCCACCTCACTGCAGGAGAGGCCTCCCAGCTTCCTTGGTGGTTGTAGTCACAGTGACAGGTTGCAGCCAAGAGAAGCTCAGATGTCATCCTGCCCTGGGTCATTGCTGTACCTCATGTGCTGGGCAGGGGTGGGAATGAAGAGCGAGTGTGCAGCATGGGTGTGATGAGGCAGGAGCGACATCTCCCAGCCCCTCCATGCATGGAGGCCTGGCTCCCTCCCTCCTCAGGCAAGGCCAGGTTGGCATGGAGCTGTCCCATAGCATCCACCTTTGGGGCCCTGTCCTGCAGCTGCTGTGTCCCAAAGCCTCCAGGGATTTGCTGAGGGTTGAGGAGTCTGAGGTGACCCCTCTGACAAAGGTCCAGCCGGAATGGGGTCTTTGAATGCCTCCCCAAGGAGGTTTACCAGAGGGGACCTTGTGGCTCTGGGGTCAGGAGTTGGTCATGGCAAAGGGACAGGTGACCCCCCCCATCGTCCTCTCAGGACCAACCAAGTCATAGGAATGTGGGTGTAAGCTACTTCGTCTCTGCTCATTCTTGCTCTCACTCCTGCCCCTCAGCCTGTAGACACAGCCCACTGGAATGCCACCTGGGTCTCTGCTGTCTGCTTCTGGGGACAGAGTGAGATCTATTGGCTCCCAGGGCCCTGGAGCACACCGACTGTTCCATGAGCACTGGGCTCTGGTCAGACGAGCTAAGCCGTGAAAGGCAGCCACCCTAGGCAGGAAAGGGGAGTCCATGGGAGGGCTGGGCTGGGCATCTTTTTCCCTAGACACTAAGCTAGAGACTTCTAAGATGGGTTCTGGGCTCTTCACCCCATGGGGTGGGGTGGCTGAGATGACCATGGAGGCCCTCCCTTGCTCCCTGCTGAGATGGTGGGATAGGGCCTGCCTCCCGTCAGCACCCAGCAAAGGGCAAGTAAGAAAGGATGGTTTGTGAGCGGCAGCGCTACAGGTTCATCACGCCCTTCTGGGGCTTGCAGAGACTAGAGGTTTGTCACATTAGGACTTGCTGAAAACTGGCTTGTCTGAGCAGCCTGAATACAGTGGTGAATGACCTGGACCCAATCCCTGTGCTTGGCCAAGGGGCCGCAGGGGAGTAAAGGGGGCCACTCAGTGCTCCGGTGGTGATGTTCGCTGGGCGGGAGAGCCACTGACCCCTCGGCTCAGTGAAGCAGCAGCTGAGAGCTGGCCAGGAGTGGCGGGAGGCGTGTCCTGTCGATGTCACGGCGGGGGGGGGGGGGGGGGGCGGCTGGCGCACAGCAGGTGGAGGGGCTGTCTGAGAGAGTAGCATGCCAGGACCAGGCGAGAGTTTGGGCTTTAAGCTGAGAGCAGTGGGAGCCGCTGAGAGGCGGGAGCCCCACCACCGGCTCAGACCCGCCCTTGAGAACCATCACCGTGGCTGGGCTGCCGGGTGGAGAATGGTTGAGGGCATAGGGTGGGTGCGGGACACCAGGGGAGGCTGCTTCAGTGATTCGGGTGAGAGGTGGTGCAGCCCCCAGAAGTGCCAGTGGGATGGAGAAAAGAGATTTGAGAGACCCACAGTGGGGCTGACAGGCCTTGGTGACTGACTAGACTCACTGTGGGGAGAAAGCACATTCTTGCCATTCATCCGGTGCGATGGAGATGACCGCACGCGGAGGTGACTCACGGCTTTCACCGATGGAGGGTGGGTGTGTGTTCTGGGCTTGGCGCTTGTGGGCAGAGCCCAGCAGGGTGTAATTACATCTTCCCTTTTGTTTGTTTTGAGCACCGCAGCTTGCACAGTGCTTCCCCAGACATCACCTAGGTTTGTCCTGGCCACAGCCCATTAATAGAGGCCCCTGGACCGGGTCTGGGTAGGGGAGCGCTGGCTTGGGGGTTGGAGGGTCTGGGTAAGTTCCCACTCTGTCACCGCTGTCCGCTGTATGATGCATTTTACTGATTCACTGTGAAGAGCAAACAGAAACACATATGTAAGGACATCCAGCCTGTTTCTGGGCCAAGGCAGGTGCTTGGCAAGAAAGTTGTCAAATTTGGGTCCTTATGGGTCCCTAAGGAAGAGCACCCCCTCGCTGAGAGCTGGGCCCCAGGGGAGCGGTCTGGAGGGGGAGCGAGCTGGCAGGAGATGTGCAGGGTGCCTGTCCCAGGCCTCGGCTTGGCTCTGGGACGGCCCCAGTGACATTCCCCAATCCACAGGAGCAAGAGGGAAGTCACACTCAATGAATGTCATTTGAGGCACAAAAATATTGGTGTTGCAATGGTCCCTTCCTAAAGCATTCAGTAAAGACTGGGAGGCTATTGATTAGCCATCTGATTTTGCTGCGTTCAGTGACAGCTACGGAGATGGACTCTCTTAGCTCTTTAACCTGATAAAAAAGAACGGCAGCATGCCGCGGACTCACCCGGGCCAGGTTCTCCGACTGGAGCTGGGGTTCCCCGTTGGTGGGCCCAGAGACTGCCAGGCAGCTGAGAGTGCCTGGGCTCACCTGGGTGCTGCCCAGCTCCCCGCAGTGTCTGTTCGTGTAGCAGAGAACAGGGACGGGAGCAGCAAGGCCGCATGGTGGGCTGCAGCTGCGGCTGGTGGGTATAGCGTGTTGCTCAGAGGTTTCCTCCCGGTGGCTACAGAGTTCTGGGACCTCGCCTCACCCGCTGTCCAGAGCAGGGCCTATCCTACACGACGACAGGACCAGCTCGTGTTCTGACATTTAATGGCATAAGGAAGCCCCTGGCCTTTTGTCTCCCTCCTCCTGCCCTAACTCTCCCCCACTCAGCTCCTGTAATCTCATTATATTTCTTTTTCTCCATCAAGAAACTCCAGCTCTAGAGAGAACTCAGCCTCTTTTTTTACTGGTTGACAACTCAGGGAGAGCATGTTGAATTTGACCTCTGGTTCCCAACTTGGGGTTTTCTAAACCCTGGCTAGGGATCCATGAGCCACTTAGGAAACTGTTCCTGACCTCTTCAAGCAGTGCCCAGGCTGATGGGGACACTAACCCACATGACCATGGCCGGCCTTGCACCTGGCTGAGGGCAAGGGCTGGGTTCAAGTCTTACTCATGCCCTCTTCAGCCTGGCCTGAGCCCCAGGCTCCTCCTTGGTCCCCCTGCGGCACCCTCTCCTCCCTGCTCAGTCATTGCCCGACTGGGTTTCAGCCAGTGACTCAAGCAGCAGGAGAAGGGAAGTAAGGGTTTCTCATGGTTTGTTTTTAGAAGTGAATAATAACAAGAAACTGTTATTTTATGATCTTTTCATGAAAAGCTTTGTTGAAAACTAAAAAAATAGAAGAAAGAGGAGGAAGGGGAAGAGGAAGTGGACAGATCTCTGTTTTGTCCCCTATTGTCCCCTGCCCTACTGGCAGCCTATATTCTCAGCTGGGGACAGGAGGTTCGAACCAGAGTCCCACCCAGCGTGAAGTGGCAGCTGACAAGCTAGTGGCAGTCATCAAGGGTGACAGCTTCAGCAAAAGCTTCCAGGCCCCCATAGGCAGCCATGGCCATTCAGACGGCCTGGGCAGCCGCCCACAGGGCTGTGTGCGGTGGGGAGGGGGGCTGCAGGGGCGCTCCTCCCTCTTTGAGCACGCTTGGTACTTGCACGTACACATGCACACTCATGCTCACAGTGGTGGTGGAGCACAGACGCTGGGTCTGAGGAGAGAGGCGACCCATGGACTTGCCCCAGACTGGGTCTGTTCTCCTGCCCAATATGACGGCCATCAGAGGGCCGCCACTGGGACCGCTCAGTGGACAGACTTGAGCAAAGCAACGGGGAGGCACTGGAGAAGGGCCGGGAGATGGCGAGCCCCGCAAGGTGGGTCCCACCTAAGTGGGTCGGTCTGCCTACACAGCCGGCAAGCGGGGCAGCCCCTCTTCAGGTTCACGCCAGGTGGATGGCTCACCCCCAGCCTGCTCCCCCTACCCCACCTTACTCTGAGTCCCTCCTTCTGGGGATCCCCAGCGTCCAGCTTACCCAGGTACTCTCAGCCTCCCTCACTGAGCCCACCCCGTCTCAAGCAAGTTGTTTAGACAGGATAGTGAATGAAATAGAATGAGGGTTTTATGTCAAAGCACTTACTTCCTTTTAGCTCCTCACAGGGCAACCTGGTGTGCTCAGCTCCTCTGAATTGTTAGGTTGAAGTCTTCCTGCGTCAGGATGAAGAATGCCTCCCTCTGGTTTGGGGGTGAGGGCAAATTAATGTCCACGTGGGAAGACACTAGCATTCTGGGGTGAGATGGTTTGCGGGTCCAAGGGGCAACAGAAGGTGTGTCTCAGCCAGAAATGCTTGGCTGGGGGCCCGATGGCCAGCCAGAGGGCCCCCGACTCCTGACCTCCCCCACAGCCCTGCATCATCTGCAGCCAGCAGGGTGTTGCAGGAGGAGCAGACTGCAGACTCACTGACAGAGTCTGGCCAGGTATCACGGCCGGCCGGCGGTGTGGGAATACCGGCTGAGCAATGGCAGAGAGCTTTGAGAGGAACACGACTCTGACACACGTGTTCGAACCTGGCTCTCGCTTTCTGCCAGGAGCTATGGCACTCACGGAAAGGTGAGGCCAGTGCAAACAGTAAGCCTGGGAGCTGACAGAAGAAGGGCAAGCAGGACGCTAATCACTGTGGTCAGTGGGCACGGCTCCCTCCCCGTTTTTCTCCCTCTCCCCATGACTAGCCTCTGCTTCAGCATGTAGCTGATGGCCTGGGATTTCCCTGTGGAGGAGAAAAAACAGCAACAGAAGGTCATCGTGGGTACAGTCCTTTATTTCATGCCCCCTAGCATATGAGGCTGGGCTTACACCAAGGCCAGTCATGGAGTTGTGCTCACAACTAGAGTAATTTCTCTCTATGCGATAGGTTAAGGCAACTTCTCTGTTTACAGAATATTGTGATAATCACATCCAGGGCAACTGGTTCTAGGAGCCCATCTGGCTGCAGCAATATTGGGCCACCTGGAAGGAGGTGTGGCCCCAGCACTGGGTGTCTACAGTGCCTCAGAAGGAGGGAAGAGCACACACGGGAGGCTGAGGGATGGAGCCCAGCGCTGGGCGTTGTGCTGAAGAAGACGGAGCTGGTGAGAATGGAGTGGGGCAGCAGGTGGTAGGAAAGTGAGGCTGGACTGTAAACCTGTTCCCTCTGGGCAGAGGACCTGGCACCTCTCTCCCAGCCAGGGCCACGGACCCGTTCTGAGCCCTGCGTGAATCCCAGACAGAGCGGAGGGCAGGTGCTGCAGGACACACAGAGGAGAGGCGCTGTCCTGTCTGGCAGCAAGCTGCCCACAGGGACGCTGTTTCATCCCGCCCTCTCACAGAGTGGCTCCCAGGCTGGACGGCCTGAGCGAGTTTTGAACCCAGGGGGCTGTGACATACAAAGGTAGCCAGGTGTCCTCTTTAGTGCTGTGGTCTAAAGCAGTGGTTCTCCAAGTGTGCTCACAGGGCCAGCAGCATCCACATCGCCTGGGAACTTGCTGGAAACACAAATCTGTGGCCCTATCCCTCTGGCGGGGAAGGAGAGGGGCAGCATGCTGTGCTAAAAAGCCCTTAAGGTGATCCTCATGCAGTCTCAAGTTTGAGAACTTGCAAGTGTAGACACTTCATTACTAGCATCCTTGGCAGGTGTGAGTGCCACCCAGCGGTGACACAAAATATGGGGTTTCTCCTTAGCTAGTCAAGCCATCTTCCCTTCTCCACTTCTGTCCCCAGGCCCAAAGTGGCCAGTAAGTGGAGAATGTTTTCAAGGCTGAGAGTAGGTTGAGGGTGGTGGTGAGAGTAACTGTTTTAAGTCCCATCCTTTACCTCGAGACCCTGAAGAAGGACCCGGAGCAGCAGATTCCAAGACCAGAACTGTCCATGGGGTGTGAGGGCTCTGGGGACACATCACCCTGTCGTATCACCACCACCCCTCCTCAGGGCCAGGCCCGTGGCCACGCACAGGGTGGGGGGCCTGATGAGCGCCTCAGCCGGAGACAGCTCACCCTAAGCCCACCCAGTGGCCCAGCATTGGCAACAGAGGGGAGGGGAGAAGGCAGGTGCCCCTGGCTGCCCAGAGTGGCTCTGTGAGGCAGGAGACCACATGGGGCTGGGAGGGGCATGTGCTGCTCCCTTGTCCCCAGATTATGGTCCCTACGCAGACATGAGATTTCACATCCTGTTGAGGATTCCGATTGCTGAGGGAGGTCTGCCCTCACTTGGGTGTCAGCACCAGCAGGCCGGCTGCTCCCCTGAGCTACGGCCCCGGGTGCCTGCTTGTTGTCTGAGTCACTTCACCAGGAGGGTCCCGCTGCCAGCCTGAAGGAGCCAGACTTCCCTTCCAGCTGCAGATGTGCAGAGCTCCAGTGCGGTGGTGCGGGCAGACAGAGAGTTCCGTCCCACCAGGGAATATGAGGCTGCTGCTCCCCCACAGCGCCCCCTGAGGGACACATGGCTCCTGAATACCAGCCTCTTTTTTGTTTCCCTCCCTCTTTTTTTTTTTTTGATTGTTGTTCAAGTACAGTTGTCTCCATTTTCCCATCGCTCCCTCTGACCCCAGCCACCCCCACCTCCTGCCCCTTTGGCTTTGTCCATGTGTCCTTTCTACATGTTCCTTGATGACCCTTTCCCCTTTTCCTCCCATTATCCTTCCCCTCTGGTCACTGTCAGTTTGTTCTTTATTTCAATGTTTCTGGCTATATTTTGCTTGCTTGTTTGTTTTGTTGATTAGGTTCCACTTATAGGTGAGATCAAATGGTATTTGTCTTTCACTGCCTGGTTTATTTTGCTTAGCAAAATGCTCTCCAGGTCCATCCATGTTGTCACGAAGGGTAGGAGCTCCTTCTTTCTTTCTGCTGCATAGAATTCCATTGTGTAAATGTACCACAGTTTTTTGATCCACTCATTTACTGATGGGCACGTACGTTGCTTCCAGCACTTAGCTATTGTAAATTGTGCTGCTATGAACATTGGGGTGCACAGGTTCTTTTGGTGTTTCAGGGTTCTTTGGGTATAATCCCAGTAGTGAAATTGCCAGGTCAAAAGGCAGATCCATTTTTAGTTTTCTGAGGAGATTCCATTGTGTTTTCCACAGCGGCTGCTCCAGGCTGCATTCCCACCAATAGAGCACTAGGGTTCCCTTTTCTCCACAACCTCACCAGCTCTTGTTTGTTGGTTTATTTATGATGGCCATTCTCATTGGTATCAGGTGGTATCTCATTGTGGCTTTAATTTGCATCTCTCTGCTGGCTAGTGATGCTGAGCATCCTTTCATATGTCTCTGGGCCCTCTGCATGTCCTCCCTGGAGAAGTGTCTGTTCAGGTCCTTTGCCCATTTTCTAACTGGGTTGTTTTTCTCCCTGGAGAGGAGTCCTGTGAGGTCTTTACATATTTTGGAGATCAAACCCTTGTCCAAGGTATCATTGGCAAATATATTTTCTCTTATGGTTGGTTCCCTTTTCATTTGTCTGATGTTTTCTTTAGCTGTGCAGAAGATTTTTATTTTGATGATGTCCCATTTGTTTATTCTTTCCTTTATGTACCTTGCTCTAGGGGACGTATTGGCGAAGGTATTGCTGCTTGGGATATCTGAGATTTTCCTTCCTATGTTCTCCCCTAGGGCTTTTATGGTGAGCCTGGTGGTTTCTTATAGGTAGAGAACTGAGGGGCACTGGGGAGAGGGGGCAGCGTGACAACAGCCACCACACTGACTGGCAAGCAAGTCTCTCAACTTCTGTGAGCCGTAATTTCCTCATTGGTAGATTGGGGAACATACTCCATCATCGCAATCACTACAGGATGATGTATGTCCATGATGGACATATTCTAAGCTCACAGTAGGCCTTTAGTAAACACAGGGTCCTGGGCACCGCCCCCATATGGCTGTGCCTCAGGAACTCCTGGAGCTGGGGAGGGGGAAGGGAGAAAGAGAAGGATCGTTCCCTCACCAAAGCCCAAGTCACACTCCTGTGTCCCCAAACACATGTCATCCAGGGAGTCGGGGGATGCACCATCCCCTCTCCCTCTCAGGGTGGCTGCTCTGTGAGCGGTGGGGGGCAAGGGCAGCTTGGTGAGTTCAGGGGTAACATGTGGTGACCTCAGCTGGTTGATATGACAGCACCTGCTGTGGCCAGATCTCCCTCTGCAGAATGCTGCTTCCTTTCTGGGCCCTGGTGTGCTGGGGCCTTGGGCCCACACAGGAGTGTGTTGGCTTTCAGTGGGCTTGTCTTTCTCTCTCACCAAGGAGCTCAGGGCTGTGACAGCCTCCAAGCAGTGACCTGGGAGGAGCTGTTCTGGGCCCAGATCTGTGTGCTCACAGGCAGGACCAGCATCCCCTGTAGGGGACAGCACCCCAGCTCTGGATGTGAGCCTTTGGCATGCCCCTCCAAACTCGCCCTATCCCAAGTTTCTGTTTCCTCTAATCTTGCTTCATTTCCCAGGCTGTCGGCATGAACAAGGAGGGCAGAGTTCCAAAAAGTTCTGAGCTGTTCTCTCCCTCTCTCTGCTTGGACCAGCCCACCATCCTCCAGTAGCACTCTGGACAAGACGCTGCCCACAGCAGGAACCACAGCTCGGCCTGCCCCCTGCCAGGCTGACCCTGCAGTGCAGAAGGTTGGGGCAGAAAACTGGACTCTCCTGGTCTCCCTGGTGACAAAGCTGTGCAACTGACACCCACCCATTGCCCCCATCACCATCTCCACAGGCCTGGGTGATCTCAGTAAAGAAGGAAGGAACCCCGCCAGGGGCAAACATGTGACAGGGCCACAGCCCCTTCCTCTCATTGGCCTGGGTGATCTCAGTAAAGAAGGAAGGAACCCTGCCAGGGGCAAACATGTGACAGGGCCACAGCCCCTTCCTCTCATTGACGCCTCCCCAGGGCCCCTCAGCAGGATGAGCATGGCTCTCTTTCTCAGCCCGCACTTGGTGAGACTCGTTGATCTGGTGTCTGGCTCTGCAAAGAGCTTGGGGGTCATCGTCATTTTTTGTTTATCTGTGTGAATCCCGGGAGGCTGGAGGGCAGCAAAGACTATTGTGCCATTGTTTCTTTTGTCCTGCGTTCAGTCTGGGATTGCTGGGACCGCTGGTCTCCTTTCTAATGGATTTACGTTAGTCTGCCCAAGGCCCTCCAGGTGGAGGATCTAAGCTGGCCTGGGTCCCCACAGCCCCTGGAGGGTCCCCAAGGCAGGGAGGCAATCTGCACTGGGAAGCTGCCCTCCTCTGTGCACGGGGCCATCCCTGGTCAGAGGGTGTGCAGTTTCTGTAAAATTGAGGGCTGTACTGGGGACCGCAGTGACCTGTGCATGGGAGACGGAACATCCTTTACCCAGGACTGACCCAGCCCAGCAGAGTCGAGCTCATCAGACCCAGGCCTGGAACCAGTGGGGTCAAGGGGTGACCTTTCTCAGCCTTGGTTTCAGCATAACAAAGGACCACCTCTCATGGGTGGGATGTAAGAGGGTCTCCAGGAGGGAAGCGCAGGACCTCGGAGGTGTGGAAGCCAGTGTGAATTTTCCTGTCAGAGTTGCCCACTTGTCACAGCCATCTGAGAGGGTCTCTAGGGCTGTCTTAGGAGTTGACACCTTTCTTTGGAAAACTGCCTGCACCTACACTCTGCATTTTCTAGGACTTGCTTTCCATTCTCCCTTAATATCTGGGAAAGTTCTTCCTGAAGATTCGCTGCCTCATTCAGAGATCCGAGACAGAACCAAAGGGAGGGACTGTGTTCACTTGGGGGAGGAGAGCAAGACCCCTGGAGGCTGCATGCTGGTGGCCTCATGGCGAGGGAGCACGGGCCCAGGACAAGTGAGGTGCAGGGCAGAGCACCCCTTCACCTTGTCAGTGGCTCCCACTTGGCAGGGTCTATGATTTGGCCCAATCAGGAGGGAGTCTCACACCCACCCACAGTAAGTGCTGAAGGTCTAAAGTCCTGGCATTCTTGAGAACCAGACCACAGACAGGAATTTCTGGAGGAAGTGCAGATTACTGGTGGCTGGGGCCTGGAGCCTCGTCTCCCAGGGCATCACCCCTCTCCTGGGGAAGGCTTGGGGTGGCGCAGGTTCCTGGGGCAGCATGTGCTGGTGGAGCTGGCTCCCTCGATTTGCTCCCTGCCCCGCAGCTCCATCAGGCCTGCCACTGCCCAAACCCAGCCCCCAGCTGCCGCACCTTGCACCTCATCCTCTCCGCTCCCAGGCCCTGCAGGAAGGAACTAGGCCATCAGGAAACTCCTTTGCCTCAAGAAGACTCAGGGGTAGCCAGATCAAACACCTAGGTCTTCTTGGGACAGAGATAATCCTAACTGCCCTACCCTGGTGCATTTCCAGGAGGCAAGAGAAACACACACAGAGTCGGCTGAGGTGAGAGGAGGGCTGCAGCACTGGTGGGGGTCATGCTGAATGCCGGGTCCAGAGGGGTCAAGGTTATAGCCCTTGGATGTAGGTTCAGGAGCTGGGAGGGAGGAGAGAGTCCAACTCTCTCACACCTTCCTGTGGTTCATGGAAGCTTCATGCCTGGTGAGGGGCTTTGGCTATTGTCCCTGGAAGAGACAGTCTCCTGTCCGGGGACTCTGGCACTGAGCACTCAGGAGTGGAGAGTGGGGCTGAGGGTCCCCGTTGGGTGGGAACCACAGGAGCCATGGTCTTGGGCATTTAGTGGGTCCGAAGGCAGTGGGCACTGGGGGAGTTTCTAGGTGAGCTGATGATGACTCCACAGGTCTGGCAGATGGAACTTCGGCTCCTGTTCTTGCGAGAGGCAGTTGTGGGGGACACAGTTGTGGGGGACGCAGTTGACCATTAGTGAAAATGCAGCTGGAGCCTCCGGTGCAGGCAGCAAGTGAGCACCATCCCGCAGGTCTGCCACGAGGAGAGAATAGAGGGGCAGAGAGATCAGGAGCACTGCCCAGGGCAGTGTCCCAGAGCGCAGCTTCTCACAGGGGGTGCGCACCTGGGGACCTTGGTAAAGGGTGGGTTCCCACTCAGGGGGTGGGAGATGCTGGGATCCTGCAATTCTGACAAGCTCCTGGTGACACTGGGCCGCCTGCGAGGGGAACATGCTCTGGAGCTGCAATTCAAGAGCAGCATTTCTCACACTTTAACGGAACGAGCTGCCCAGGGACCTCATTTTGGGTGAGGGCTGAGGTTCTGTATGGCTGACGGACAAATGATCTCTCAGTCCCCTTGCTGCTGGTCTGTGGTCCAGAACTTCTGCGGAGACAGCTGCCCACCTCGGCAGCCTTTCTCTAGGGGCCTGTTGGCATCCTGCTGCTCTGACACCAGAACAGAACCAATGGCCATCGTTGACTTCGGCTGATGTTCAGAAGCACTGGGGAAACCGAGGCTCTGGGAGGAGCACCCAGAGCTGTCACCAGCTTATCCTGAAAATCAGCTTGGAATGTGGCACCAAACCAGGCCCTGGGCGCCTGCCCGACAGCCCCTCTGTCACACCCACTTGCTGAACAAGAAGGGGCCGGAGCATCCCGCCCAGAGCATGGCCGTGCTGGGTGGTCACTTACTCCTGGTCTCACTTTTCTGTGTCTGCACCACAGAGGACCTTTGTTCCCCCACCTCATTTGCCTCCTTCTTCCATCCTCTTCCTCTCCTTCCTTCCACCCACGGGTACACCAAGGACAAGATGAAGATGTGTTAGACTGAGGAGGCCCAGGACTGCGATCATGCCCCTGGCAGCTGGGCCTGCTGGAGAGGGGCACTGCCAAGGCAAGCCCGTGGTGTCCTGTGTATGCAGGCAAAGGCGCATTTCCCCAAATGTAGGAAAAATGCTAGTCCTCCCTACACTGTTCGGTAGCTACTGTGACCGATGGGAAGGGGACAGGCTGAGGACAACTCCTATGGGCCAGCAGGCCCTTGGTTTCTCTTTGCAAGGCTGACTTAAGAAGTTAGAGGAAGCTGCCCTATTCTTCTTCCCCTTCCTCCCTCCTCTCCATTCCAAATGGGAGGATGGTGGGGCCCTGTGAACACAGCTTTCAGCCTTCAGACTTGGTATAAGAGCAGGGCTAATCCACCTCAGGTACTCAGAGCCACAAGCTGAAAGGGGGCTTAAGAGGTTATTCTGTCTCCGACTGGCTTTAAGCAGGCAGCTGTCACAGCCATTCCACGCAGGTGTCATGCAGCATGCCCCCTCTCCTGTCCCCTTCCCCTCCTTGGTTAACGATGTGACCTGTGGGGTTGTCTGGATCTTTCTGATCCTTGCTAAGGGGGAAGCTGGAGGGAGCAGGTGCACCAGCACAGACTTGTGGCTACACCTCCTATAGCACACACCTGATGCTGGGGGCAGACCCAAAGGGCTGAGCTCCCAGCATGCACACCTTGCATGAGATGTGTGTTCCCAGGTGCCTCCCAGGGAAGGCACAGTGAGGGTGGAGGTGTGTGGGCCAGAATCTCAGCACTGCATGCACACTCACATACAGTCACACCACCCTTACGTATGCAGTGCAGAGGGGTAATGGATGCACTCATCAGTGTGTGCACACATACACACTCACGTGCATACACACACACACACCCTGATTCAGGTCCCCGAGTGAGCAGCAGCATCTCCTTCCTGACATAGGACACGCAGAAACCAACGTGGATGCTCCAGCGGCCAGCACCTGGGCGAGCAGAAAAAACGCACCAGCGACCGCAGGAGCGGGTAATGGTTGCCTGGACCCAGCCTGCATGGCTACGGCGCCCCTTTGGATGGCCCATCAGGACGCAGCATTCGGCACAGGTGGGGCTTTTTATCAGCAAGGCCAGCATGCTCTCAGCTTCTGCCAAGGTTTCTGAGCCAGCAGCCCACTGTCATCAAGAGCATCAGGGGAGGGCCAGGAAGCCCCAGGAAGCCATTCCAGAATGACCCTCGGGTCCCTCGATGCCCTGCAGCTGCCAACCTCACTGCTTTGTGAGACAGCCTTCTGGGCTCTGCCCTGCAGTGTGGGAATATTGGGTGGGGGTGGGAGTCGGCTCACTTCTGTTTGGAGCTGTGTGGCCTTGGGGTACAGTTGCACCCCTCTCTGAGCCTCAAGTCCCCCTCTGTCAATAGGAAAACCTCTGACTTCAGGCTAGATTTCCTCCAGTTCTGGGGACAAGGGAAACATTGTGCCACTATCCTGGCCTTGTCTATCCTGAGCCTTGAGGATCTTCGAGGTGCTAGGCTGGGCGTGTGTTGGCAGTTGCCTGGAGAGTGAGTGCTCTGGCTGGAGGATGGCTGTGAGCCTGACGGTGAGTCCTGGTCTCACTTTCCTGTCTCTACGCCACAGAGGACCTTTATTCCCCCACCCTCATTTGCTCTTCATTTGCCTCCTTCCTCCTCTTCTCGTTCCTCTCCTTCCCCCAAACCCAGGGTGCTCCAAGGGGTGTAAGCTCTCCTTTAAGGCTGGCAGCGGACCTGGACTTGGGCAGCTTAGTTCCAGCGCCGGCCAGCAGAGGGAGCTGCGACCCGAGACTTGGCTGCCGCGGGGCCAGCCTGAGAGGCGTGGAGCCAGAAACTGGGCAGAGGGTCGGGCCCAGGGCGGAGGCCAGGAGACGCTCTCTCTAGGGGGCGCTGGGAGCAATTCCACAGTGAGCTGGAGTAAGGCTTTTCATGGTGGGGAGTGATGCATCTGTGGCCGGCAGGCACCCTGCCAGCCACCCTGGCCTCCTCAACACCACTCCCACAGGGGCACGTGCGCCACCCTGACCTAGGCTCGGGCCAGTCGTGGTCCCTCCCTCACTGCCCTTGCCTTCATTGCCCCTGTCTTCTGCTTCTCAGGCTCTCCGGGCCAGGGAGGTCAGAAAGAAATGGACAGAGAGTATGACCCCGGCCTGGTCAGCGTCCAGTCAGGGCTGGCACCTTCAATACCTGAGGTAGAGAGCAGGTTTACAGAAACCGCAGCCGACTCAGGGGCCTGGATGCAGAGCAGCCCTTCCCCCGACCCCACTCACGGGCAGCTGCTCCGGGTCCAGTGCGTGGGACTGATGGCGTGCCCTGGGGAAGTACGAGAGGTCCCACATCGCTGCCGCCCGGGCTCCCCGGGCCTGCTCCTGAGTGGGGGTGAGGGGACATGCGGGTCTGGCCAGGAAACCACCAGGGCTTTTGGAGATACAATGTGCCACGTGGAAATGGTAAAGCGATGACGGGGACCACTCCCCGAACACCGGCTCTCTGCTCGGCGGTGTGCATGCGTATTGCTGATCCTCATGAGTCACCAACCTGAGCATCGTTAGCCCCATATCACAAATGAGGTGCTAAGGCTCAGAGGTGCAAGAACAGGCCCTAGGTTGTTCGGTTTCCCTCCAGGGGTTAGGGCCCCTCCAGCTCGGCTGCAGCTGGGCCCCCCTGGCACCCAGATGGATGAGGGCCAGGAGCAGAGGTCTGGAAGGAAACCTACACCGAGGCCCCCAAGGCCAGCCTCCGCCACTCCTGCTCCTTCTTCCATGGTACTGTGTTGGGGGAGGGCGTTTGGGGAAGCTAAGGACCCAGGATGCCTGGGCGCCAGTGCAGGACGAGACCCTCGGAAGTCACCTCTGTGGGTCTCAACTTTCTGATCGGTAAAATGGGAGGACACTCCAGTCACCTGGCCTGCATCTTGGGCCGTGGGGTCCGGTGAGAGAAAGTGTCTGAACCTCTCGAAGTCTACGGAGTTTCCACTTACGGAGTCCCCACCCCTGCCAGGTGCCGTTGGTGTTGCATGCAGCACCTGCTTCTCATCTGGCGCTACGCGGGTGGGAAAATGATCCACGTGATGTGGGTGATGTCGAGTGGGGGGGCAGGGAAGTAACTGCTCAAGGTTGCTCAGAAGCAGAGGCAGGACTGGACCCAGGCTGGCTGACGTGCACCCACCACAGCTCTGGCCTCTTCCTGACTGCACTTTCAGTACTGGTGGTGGGAATGGGGGACAGGACTGAGCTCCCTCTGGAACCTGCTGGGCTGAAGCAGGAGTGTCAGGCGAGGTGGGCAGGTAGGGCCCTCGCTTGCTCTATCTGCCTCTGTGCCTGGGAGTGCCCCTCCCAACTCCTCTCCTCTTGACCCTTGACTAGAGTGACCCAAGACAGTAACACTCAATTCCAGGGCAGCAACTGGAAGAGGGGTGCAGTGGGGAACCAGAAAAAAGGGCATAGCTCACGCTTAGAGCAGAGAGCAGGTTACACCTATGCACAGGTGTGCACATACACACAGAGGAATGCTCAAGTGGCGTGCATACATACACAGATGCACAAGCACACCTAAACACATACACATGCATGCAGCCCCACCAGGATGCATGCACCCCGCTGATGGCCCCACACACACCTGGAAGGCTGCACACACACGCACGTGCACACACAGGGAGACATGCACATACCTGAGCCCACACTCATACTCCTCTGAGGTCTCTGTTCCTTATAAGTTCAAGTTGGCCCCCAGGCCAGGCACTTTCCTGTATGTTTCTGGGGAAGAGAGTGACCGTGTGATGCGTCTTTGGCCACAAAGGGAAGGGGAGTGGAGGGCAGGGCAGAGCGTGGGCATGCAAAGAGTTAGTGGTTTGAGATCACAGCGCGTGGGAGAGGGGTTCAGAATTCATCTTGACAGCCCCCTCTCCAAAGCCCCTGCTCAACTCACCTGCAGGCAGGCCACCCCGATGCCCACCGCCCCCATGAACAGGAGGTGGTTGGCCAGGAACTGTTCCAGTTTGGTGATGCAGCCTCCCTGTAAGGTAACAACAGGTCACACACACCTTGACCCAGAAGTGGGCGAGGATGGGGAGGGAAGGGCTGGCTGTGGTGCTGCATCCAACTGGCTGAGGAAAGGCCAGAGACTTAAAGGGTCTGTGTCAGCCTTTCAATTGCCCACAGGCTTCTAGAGTGACCCAGGGACAGGCTGTGGTGTTGCAGTAGCAGGTGCTTGTCCCCAGGGCTCTGTGCAGAGTGCAGAGGCCCAGCACTGTTGATTTCTAGCCAATAAATAAGTGGGCCCTGCTCCCCCCGACACCCATCTGCCCTGAGCATGCCTTCTGGGGCCCCTGGATGGCAGGCTGGAGCGAGGGTGCTCACCTCCACCTTGTAGATGTTGGAGGGGTGGACCCTCTGGCCACAGCGCGCCACCACAGTCTTGCAGCAGCTGTCAGGTACCCGGCGGCCCTCGCCCTCCCGAGACAGGATGTAGGCGCTGTGCTGCCAGTCGGCAGAGCTGTTGCTGCCGCAGCACTTGAACTGCAGAGGGAGGTGGAGGTCAGAGGTGAGGCACAGGTAGGGAGGCTCCAGCAGCTTGCTTACAGGGGGCAGGACTGTTACTCAGAAGGTAACCAACCCTTTCTGTTCCCCTGGGGATTCTTCCCTTCCTCTGTTTGGAGCAGGGGGCTGGTCTCTTTTCAGGCAGAATTTGCCTGCAGGCCACCTGTTTGCTGCCTTAAACATCCACTCAGGACCTTGAAGGTGACTCTGCTGGTGCCCTAGGGGCAGGGAGGGAGATGCAGGTGGGCCCTCAGGAGTGTGGGGCTGCGGACTCATGGGGCGGAGCCACACTCACAAGGGGTAGTTTCCTGTACATTCAGGGAGGCAGAATCCCAGGGACAGGGGACCCAGCTTTGCTGGAGGTTCCCAGGCTCCCATTCAGGCCTGGAAACCTCAGAGCACAGGGGTGAGCAAAGCTTTAACTGGGCTTCCCTGTGTGCGCAGGTGACTGTGGCCACTTTCAGAGGAGCAACCCCTATGTGTGGAGCCGACTGGGAGCCGCGCTGGTCTCGGACAGACGGGATGGGTGTCTCCCCAGCTGAACTAAGGTGCCCCTGGAGTCCAGAGCCCAACACCCTCCACTTCTCCTCCTTGCCTTTGTTCCAACAGAAAGACCAAGGTCTCAGGCCAGGTCCGTGGGTGCAGGCTGGAGCAGAGACCATAGGGTGGGGGTGAGGTGGCAGGGAGAGGGGGCATCAGAGTGGACAGGTGGTGCTGCCTCACACTTTCAGACACAGAGACGCCAGGCTCCTGGGGTCTGGCTGTCTACCAGAACTTTCTGTGATGGCAGAAATGCCCTCAGCTGTGCTCTCCAGCTGGGCGCCCACTGGCCAGGGGCGGCTGAGGGGCACTTGAAATGAGGCTAGTGTGACAGAATTGCTGAACTGTTAAGCAGCCACATGTGGCTGGTGGCTGCTGTTTGGACCACAGGAACCTCTGCCCTTCCCTGCCCTCTGGCAGGACTGTAGGCCCCACTGGAGGGGTCTGCTCAGTCTCTTCTTGGGAAGGAGAGACCACCTTGCTGCCCCCCAGCATTCTGCTGGGTGGGGCCTGTTCTGGTTCAGGCTGTGGGTCCTCAGCCATCACCACCAGCCCCTCTCCAGCGGGGAGAAAGCAGCCCGACAGGGGCAGGAGCCAGGAGATGGAGTCCCCTGGGCCGGCCTGAGGGGAGGTGGCAGGGTGGTGTTTGGAGGAAAGAGCTGGGGGAGCCATGGTTCGGGGTTTGGGGAGCGGGGGAAGGAGGCGGAAGGAAAGTACAGGGTTCAGGAAAGCACTTCCACAGCCGCGGGGCTTCTGCAATGGACACACACTTCATGCTCACACCCTGTGATGCAGGAAGAAGGCAGGCAACTTGCCCAGGGCCACATGGCCACACACACAGCAGGGACAGAGTCAGGACTGCACCCACGTCTGCGTGGCCTCCGAGCCCCCGGGAGGGGCTTACATCCTGCTGCAGACGGTCCACGGAGGAGGTGATCTCCACGGCGCCGGGCTGCCCGTAGTTCTCCGACAGAGTCCGAGTCAGGTGCTGCTTCAGCTCGTCACCCAGCTGGAGGGTGGAGAGGGGTGGTGGTGTTGCGCAGCCCCCCACCCCGCCCTCTTGGGATGCCGGTCCCCAGGCCTGCTCCCGAACCACGCCAGCTGTGATGGGACCCTCGGCCACAGGAGACAGGGTTACGGAGATGATGTTGCAAAAGCTGGGGCCCTAACAGAAGGGCAGGGGTGTCGTGGGCAGAGCTGAGAGGATGGTGAGAGGAGGAGACAGCTCCTAGGCACAGGGCTGCTTTAAGTATCTGTTGATTTTCATTTTGATTATGATTATGAGATGACATTCAAAACATTTACCACCACCATCCTGCGGGCATGCACCGGTCCTACGGTGGTGGCTGAAACAACCAGCATGGCCATCTGTCTCTACCAGCTGAATACCAGCCTGGCCATGACCTTGAACCCCTGACTCTGAGGACATCCAGTGGGAGAGGACCTGACTGGCCCCTTCGTCCTTGCCTGGGACTGTCCTAGCCTTGGCTCCCACGATGAAGACATCCACAGCAACAGACGGAGCGCTGGATTACTGAAGTGGGACAGGAAGCAGGGCCCAGATGTGCTGAGGAATGCTGGGGCCTGGGAGACAGGGCTGCCTCGTGAGCGGCGGCCTCAGCTTCCCTGTCTCCCTGCACCGTTGCCTCCTGGCGCGCTGGTGGGGGTGCAGAAGGAGGGACCTCCACTCACCCTCTGGTAGTACACGTGGGCCAGGGCCCCTGCCACCAGCTCAACCAGGAAGATCACCAGCAACAGACAGAAGTACTAGGAGCAAGGAGAAAAGATGGTCACCACTGGGATCGGGGCTGGGGAGGCAGATGGCACTTCAGCACCTCGACGAAAAGTGTTTTCCTGAAGCAGTGAGGCAGGTGGGGCTACCTGTCGGCCCATCTTCATCTCCTCCCAGCAGCTCTAGGCATAGCCAGAGCATGGAGTTCCCCCCTCACCACTTCCCTTGCTGGTTTGCTGGTTTGTTAATCCACCCACCCACCCGATACTTATTAAATGCCTACACTGCCAGGTATCATAAGTAAGACAATTATTATTCTCAAAGTAATTGGTGGTAGGGAGACAGATAAGTAAGTGGCCATAATGATATGTTTTAGGTGCTGGGACAAGCCCTAGAAACTATGGGAGGCTCCTGATGGGGGAGGGCAGTCAGAGAAGGCTTCCTGGAGGAGGTGACACCTGAGTGACATCTCTAAGGATGAGTGGGCCTTTGCCAGGTGAAGAAGAAGGGAAGTGCGTGCCCGGCGGAGGGGAGAGCATGTGTGAGACCTGGAAAATGCAGTCAGCATGGGTTTGAGTTCAGGGATCTGGCTGGAGCATGGGAGCCAGCTGGGCAGCAGTGACCGAGGCTCTGGAAAAGCACGAGCAGAGAGCCTAGGAAGGGTGTTGCAGGGTCTAAATCTCCCTCACTGCTGCCTGGCCTCCTCCAGGCTTGGGCTGCTCGGCATGCTTCACAGACCCGCCGACACTGCTGGCTGGTTTCCTGGCTGTGCTCTGGCCTCTGCGGGCCTGCATCCTGCCCCCACTCCCACCTAGGTTTACGGTCTTGGGGGGAGGCGCGGACACTGCTGGGTCCTGGTGTGCTGAAGAAGCCAACAGGGCAGAAACACGTATCAGGCCCATGTGACTGGGAGGGCACGGGGTGAGGGAGAGAGCATGCTACAAGTGGTGGGGAGGGGAGGAAGGGGGCAGTACTGTTGCCTGAAATTGGCCTCCTCTGGGCAAGCACCGGTGGGTGATGCCTCCAACCCCTGCTCCAGCCCCGACACTGCCCAGCTGCCTGCCCACATGGGGGCGGCAGCCCATGGTCACTTGGTCAGTGGACTGCTGGGAAGGCTCAGCCTATGGGTGAGCTCGGAAATGCCAGGGTTCATCAAGTACAGCAGGAACGTGGGCCCGAGGGAGTGCGTGAGGAGGACTGCAGGAGGGCAGGGCGGCCTGGCCCGTTCAGAGGCAATGCCAGCCCACGGGCGCGGAGGCCTTGTCCCACTGGCTCCCAGAGCCCAGCAGGGGCCTTGGCAAGGGCAGACCATAAGCAACACAGGGCAGAAGACATTTCACTGAGAAAGAACTCTGACCCAAGAGCAAGGCTTCCTTTCACGTTACGTGAATTGCCCCCCTCCCGCAGCCCTTGTACTGAGCCCATCGACTCCCAGCGTGGGGGCTGGCCACCCTTGAGGAAGCAGGGAAACCTTCCAGTCTCTCAGGGGAGCCGGGCCTGTCCCCAGCACTTGTGGGACCCGAGGCAAGAGTACAAGTGGAGGCTCCCGGCGCTCTCCCTTCCTGCCCCAGGCTCTGTTCTGCACCAGGAAAGGCCTCTGCCTGCACATCTAAGCTCTGACCAATGCCCCACCCCCTGACCCAGGCCCAGGCCCTGGCCCCACAGTCCCCCTCATGGTGAGGGTGTGGAGGAGACCGAAGTGGTGGGATGGGGGGCACACCAGCCTTGGGCACCCTGTGCAGGCTGGAGGCTTGGCTCTCTGCCCAGGGCACTCCAAGCTCCTGGGCACCCTGACGAGGCCAGAAGTGGGGAAGGCAGAGGCAGGATCCAAGGGGACACACTTCCTGGGCCCCACAGACTTTCTCTGCCATGAGCGGGGGTTGGGTGTAGGGGCTGTGTGTGCCTGGGCCCTCGGAAGGTACTGAATGTTACCCCTGCAGGCAGGAGGCTGACAAGAGGTCTGCGGATGGGTCCTCTCTGCTTGGGGAGCCTCTGTGTCCCATACAGGGACCGAAAACCTGAAGGATGGTGGCAGAATGTCAGCTGACACAGCTTTGAGTCCAGGCTCTGACACTTGCTGACTTTGGGTGGTGACCTCTGGCTCTTTGGTGTGAATTAGAAAAATGTGCTCCAATGAGAAAACTGTGGCTCCATGAGCTAGGCAACCTGAATTTCAGCCTTCCCTGTTCCTTGTACAAGATACAACCTTGGGGCCATACACAGGGGAGCTGCTTGTGGACTGAGCCAGTGGATGGCCGGATGCTGCCCTGCCCACCCTAGGAGAACCCAGCGGGAGGGGTGTTACGCTCCACAGCAATCTGACCTGCATCCCGCTCCCAGAGCCCACCAGCGACAGCATGGGGTGAGCCCAGCCCTGCCGGGCCAGGTTGCTGCTCTCCTGGGAGCCGCCCCATCCACTGGACAGAGCAAGGCTGCGCCAACACCCACTCCCGGCCCTCAGGGGTGTGCCTGACCTGCCGCTCCTCTCAGATGTGCTGTGCCTTCCTTCCCGCTCCAAATTGGCCCCCCACTCCCCCTTCCCTGCCTTGTAACTGAGGCCAGCTCTCACCCGGCCACAGGAAACGTCGTGCAGTGGCTGCCAGTCGCTCCTGCATGTCCTCTGCAGTGTGGGAGGAAGTGATGACGGGGCTCTTGTCACTGAACAGAAGGATGCAGGCCACTGCCAGTTCAGAGGGCAGTATCTCACTACCTTCCTTCCCTGGGGGGAGGGAGAGGCTTCTCTCTCTCTCTCTCTCTCTCTCTCTGCTCTTGGGTGTGAGGGGCGCTCAGAGGTGGCCCTGAGGGTGTGGCAGTGATGTGCTGCTCTCTGGGATGCTGCAGACACATTGCTATTGAAGCCGGACTGGGGAGGCAGCTGATGGGAAGGCAGAGCCACTGAACCACATCTGGGATTTAATGGCAGGCTAAATTGGTGTAAGCCAGCCCTGCAGAAAGGTTCCTGGGCATCAAGCACGCTCTCCACTCTGACAGAGTAGGTGGGAGCAGGAGGAGCACCCCACCTGCCTGGAGCTCCAGCTGCAAAGATGCCCTGGGTTGGGGATGGGGGGTAAGCCAGGGCCAGGTTGAGGTTTTGAAGGGACCAAGGGAGGGGCCCAGGGAGTGGACCTCTTGGGTGCTCAGGGACACGGGTGCTGGCTCTAGGCAGCAGCTTTAGCAGCAGAGGGCTGCAGGTGTGTGACTCACCTGGGCAGGGGCGGCCTGAATCACCGCTCCTGTGTGAGGGTCCCTGAGAGGCAGGCTGAGCTTGCTGGATCCTGCACAGAGGATCCTGGCATCCCCGCCTCTAGAGCGGGCCCTCGCCATGGGCCAGGCTGGTGGGGTTCTGCCATGTGAGACCATGAGCTCTAACCAACGCCTCACCTCTGCTGCTCTGCCCACCCCTTACCAAGCCTTTGCAGACTCCCCTAGATCCCCCAAATCATCTCAGGGTTCCCAGGGTGCAGACTGGCTGTGAGCTCTGCCAAGTGTTCCTTCTCTCTCTGCACACTGTGCCCTACCTAGAGGCCAGGCTTGGAGGCTTCCACGCCTGTGTCCTCGCTGTTCCCCTGCCTGGACTTCTGGTGTCTCCCTGTGCCTCAATATCAGGCTCTGCCGCGGCCTGCATGCGCCCTCTCCGGCGGCAGTGGTTGCCGCCGCCCACCGCCAGCCCCAGTGCCTCCGCATTGTCACACAAGGACTCTCTGCTTTCCTCCTTCTCTCCTTAACTAGACTTGGGTTCGCCTCAGTGTCCTTTGCCTGCCCGCCCTGCTGTTCCTCACATGACAGCTCCCCGTAGGCCTTGCCTGGGTGAGTGACAGAACATTAGCCACCGCTCTGCAGAGCCTGCTTCTGCTTTAAGTGGTACCCCTCCGTCTCCCCAGAGTGACCGTGAGCTCCTGGGGGACAGGGGCCGCTGGTGTGGCGCAGGGCCTGGCTGTGTGCTCGGTGAACCCGCTCACTTTCAGACACGGACGTGCGCCTGTCTGCAGAGCGCGCCCGTGACCCGCGGGGACTGGCCAGAGCTTCGGGCAGGAGCCTGAGCTTCCCCTGACCTGTGGGAAGCACAGAGTTGTTACTTCAACTTACTTTACAGTGATCCCTCCCCTACCGCAGGAGTTACGTTCCAGAGACCCCCGCGATGGGTAAAACTCCGCAAAGTCGCGGGGTTATATTTATTTTATTATTTTTATATATTTTAAGGCTTTACGAACCCTTCCCACACCCCTATAAACCTTTCCCACACTCTCATTAACCTTTTCCATACTCTTATAAACACTTTGTATGCTTTTAAATACTTTCTACACTCTTAAACCTACGTAATTTCAACAACGTAAAATTCTATGTGGGTACTCCCCAGTGAAGTATACAGTCGTCCCTCGCTATATCAAGGTTCACTTACTGCAGCTTCACTGGATCACGGGTTTTTTAAAACCCATATACAGGGTGTGAGTGGTCCTCAACCCGGCAGGGTTTTGCCCCCAGGGGACATTTGGCAATGTGTGGAGACTGTTTTTTGCTCTTGTCACAACTGGGAGGAGTGCTACTGGCATCTAGTGGGTGGAGGCCAGGGGTGCTGCTGAACCTATGGGGTGCAGGCCCATGCTGCTGCAAGGAACAGACAGGGTCTAAGGCTGATGCTGGGCCTCCAAGCGCATGTGTGTCCCTATGCACTATGGGAGACCTGGAAAAGATCTGAGGAAGCCTGTCTGGTTCCTGAGCAGCCTGAATGCAGCATGGACGAACTGGAGGGCTTTACACTGTACCTGCCCGGGGGGCACCCCTGCAGCCTCTGGGCTGCAGGATGGCCAGTGAGGAGGGAAAACCCCACCGGTCCAGGCACATCCCAGGAGCCCCGGGAGCTTTCCTGGGGACTGTGTGCTATCTGGTCCCTCCCGCCACTCCCAGTGAAGCTGGGCAGTGAGGGGTGAGCTGACAGAAAGGGTGTATAATAGACTGACTAGGAAGCATAAAGAAGGTTCTGGAATTACCTTTTGCCTTTAAGTTTGGTGTTGATTTTGAATTATTAAACAAAAGTCAGTAAAAATTCTCAGATACCTTGTGTCATATTTCAAGGAGTCAGTATTTCCCAGGCCCGGGCCATCCTGCTTTCCCCAGCTCCCCATGCCGGGGGAGGGGCCATGCTCCTCCAGCAGAGCCCATTTTCTTGAGGGGCCACCAGAACCCACCTCCCCGGCCTGTGGTTAGGAGGTGATAGCCCTGCTTAGCTGGTTGGCCTTGTTTCTCAAAACCAAGTCAAAGAAGCAGAGGACATGATGTGTCCCTGCAGTGGAAGCAGTGGGAAGGCACCCTTTATACACACCGGCCCAAGGTAATAATAACAACCAATCGTTCCTCCGCTGAGTCAGTGCGTTATCACCTGAGAGGCCCTTGACAGTAACGCTGTGGTGTGCCAGATCTCCCCAGGTGCAACCCCTCCATGAGCACTTCCCAGGACGGCTCCACCTTGGCGGAGCACAGCGTCATCCGGTGCACAGCCTCGTGAGCACAGCGTCAGCCTCGCTGCATCCACCCGCACGCATGTGAGCAGGGAGAGCTGGGGTACCTTGTCCAAACTCACTCGGCAAGGACGTGGCTAATTCTGGAACTGAACCCTGAGATTTGGCTGCAGAAACTTTGTGCTTACCTGCTGTTGTTCTACTCACAGTGATGGGAGGGGGTGAGCTCGCTGAGCTCAAATGGTGGAGTTAGCAGGTTTGGGTGGATAGAGGTGTCAGGAGAAGGGCCAGAGCTTGGTGGCGGAGAGACAAAGGGGAAATCCAGGAAACCCCCAACCCCGACAAAGAACTCTCTCACTGGCTCCACTCAGTCCCCATTCTTCCGTGCCTGCCAGTGCCAGCCAGGCATGCTCCAGGCGGCCCTCCTGGCCAGGCTCAGCAGAGACTTCTGTCTGCTGGGCCCTGACCTTTCACACCTGTGCTCCACCCTGGGGTCACAGTGTGGGCGCTGATGCCAGTCCCCTCTGCCCTTCACCTTGCTCAGCCAGCCTAACTTATCTCAGTCTGATAACTGTCTGCAGATGCCCAGCAACACCCCGGGCGCGTGCACAGTGCCCTGAACAGAGCAGGGCCTCTGCTCTCACCATCTGGGGTCGCTGCTCCGACCCACCAGTGCTCCGCAGCTGGTGGCCAGCAAGCCTCAGCTTGGGCAGGGCCCACAAAGCCCCCCTTGAGCCCGGAGTTCCTGACTGTGACCTCCCTCTGCTGACACCATCCTCAACCCCGATCTGACTTGTGGATCAAGTGTGACCCCGATCTCACGCTGGACTGCTCCCAGGACTGCGTACACTCTGACCAACGCTTGCCCTCCTGCTCTGACCTGTATCTTGTTCTGCCTTCACAGGCCCTGGGCATGGGTGTGAATCTAACCTGCTCTCCCAACTCCTCTCTGACCTCCAGCCCACTCGGGTGTTGGGGCCTGGCCTGCCCCCAGTCCTTCCAGAGGGACCCCCTGAGGCTTGGCCTGACTAGAAGCAGAATGAGAATTCCAGAGAAAGCTCTTGTGGCTTCTGCCCCCAGACCCTCAATAAGAATGGTGTCATTTCAAACTATGCCGAACTGGACCCCAAACACAGAAGGGCCAGTTTGGTAAGCACAGAACAGTCATCTTCCCTACCCCCTCATACCATTCGCTACATTTTTTCCTTTAATTCTTTAATGGAACAGTTTGCACTAGAAGTTGGATATTTTCTGAAACTATATATAAATCCAAAATGAAGCTGTAACAGCACAGTACTCTCTGAACCAAACCAACACTTTCCTTAATGAGAGGCTCTGTAGGAAACCTGTGGAGACGTTGCTCGCTGTGACAGTGTGGTGACTGCTTAAAAAGTGGGTCTTCAGAGGGGCCCTCCCTGCACAGGACGAAACCAGCCCCAGGTGTGGTTGGGGGGTGGTGCTCTAGGATGGGGCAGCTCATCCCCAGCCCGCTCCACCCTTGAGGTAAGTTTTGAGAACTTCACACAACAGGACTTGTGGAATTTCTCCACTGGACTGACTCTGCCATGAAGCAGGAAGCCTCGCCAAAGCACTCTTCCTCTCTCTCTGCCACGCACACGGTCAGAGACGGAAACAAAGGCACAGCCGGAAGACGGAGGCAGGGTGTCCAGGTGGGTGGGGTGGGAGTGGAGGCACTGGTGCCCTCGCAAGGCAGCCCAGCAACAGTGAGAGAGGAGCCTGGACAGGCTGCCGAGGTCAAGCTGCAGGGAGAAGAGCCCAGCTGGAGGCTCCTGGCCTGGCTGGCTGTGAGGATTACAGCCGCAGGCACAGGAGAAGGAGGGCTGGGGAGCTCAGGCCAACCAAGGCCAAACAGGAAAAGATGGAGCCAGCTGTTTAAGCGGCAGTGACCTCAGGGCGCATGATTTTCTGGCAATTAACCATGGGCTGGAGGCAGTCGGGGCTCAGAGGTGCAGCTGCCTGGCCTGTTTATGCAGAAAAGAGAGGATGTGGATTTGGGAGCCTCAAGCCATTCCTGCAACAAGATGTCACTGTTGGAAGGGTGAAGGTGACCTCTACCCCTCCTGGCTTCTGCCCAGGGCTCACAGCCTGCCCCCGGCCACAGCCCTGCTGGGTGCCGGCACTCGGGCCGCTGTTCTACAGGAGGACTTTAGGGTATGCTCTGGCTGGGGGCGGATGCTGACATCCAGTCTGGCCCGAGGGGCTAGGAGCAGAGAAGAGGACCAGGGTTAGGGCGATGACAGCTGGTTGACCGAGTGGGGAAGTTGGAAGAGGCCGTGGGGAGGCAGAAGATATTCAAGAGACATCCAGAGAACGCAGCCCAGGCTGTCCAAAGTCCCAGCCAAAGGGCTGGGGGTGCAAAGTTCACATCGTGGGAGTTCACAAGAGGAGAACCCAGTTTCAGAGCTACAAGCCAAAGACAGGCGCCCACTGGGTATTAAGTGAGGATTGCTGAAAGTTCAGACAGAATGGGTGGAGACAGCAAGTTCCAGACTGGATAGCAGGACCTGGCCAGCTGGCCAAGGAATGACCACCAGACTCCCCTGGGGACTCAGAGCCCAGGGAACTGGGGCCATGCTGCTACCCCGCCTAGGGGACTTGGGTGTGCGGGAAGGGACTGATTGCTGCCTCCAGCTAGCCCCTGGAGGAGCTGTCTTCTCACAGGCTGGGGAGAGATGTGGTGCGCCCTTAGGCAGCTGTGCACGTGCCTAGAACAGAAGGGATGTGCATGGGCTGGGGCCGGACAGAGGATGTGGCAGGGACCCCTGGGTAGGAGTGGCGCTGGTCACAGAGCTGGCAACAGGGGGTAGGGGGGAAGGCTGAGCAGAAATCCCCACCTTGTGTAGAGGTTAAGAAAAGCCTGAGGGTGCCGAGAGGCCCGAGCTCTGACCAAACTCAAACGGAACTCAAACCCCACACGGTCTTTTCTTTAATACAGGCATTCTGTTGTCCTCTCTGATCTCTAAGCCACGCTGGGGGTCTTAGTCCCTTGTGTGTCTCCTTCCCTTCTTGCTCTGTCTGTGCCCAGCAGAGTGGGAAATCTGGAAACATGTTGGAAGTGCTGGTGAGGTTGATGGATTAGGCAGCCTCATTGACGCAACATGGTGCAAGAGCTGCCAACAGTTGGAGAGCGGGAGGCCTGGAGACTGACTGGTGTAAATACTGCTGTGGGTAGAAAATTTGCTGCTCCGGGTGCGCAGTGACCAGGCACATCCCCTGCAGCCTAAGGAAGGTGGGTCTTGAGCCCAGAATGGTGCTGGTCAGAGAAAAGGGTGGTATCACACTAGGCACCCTGGCCTGGCAATCTGAGCTCAGCTTTCCTTTGGGAAGATGCTGTGTGACCCTGGGCAAACCACTCATCCTCTCTGGGCCTTCTGTACAAAATCTGGGGCTTAGGTGGGAAGACTGTCTTGATTCCGCTTCTCCATCTGTCTGCAGTGTCAGGACCCAGCACTCTCTCTCCTGGCCCCCTGCTTCCCAGCAGGGACATCTAGAGGAACATCCCCACATTCCTCTTTCCTTACTCACTGCTCCTCTTATCTGTTTGGCGGGAGGGCCTTCTTCCCTCCTCGGGGACAGCCTGTCCTCAGGATGCTATTTCCTGCTCTCCAGCACGCAATGAGTTTAGTGAGGTGAGGAGTTGCTAAGGTCGCTGCTGCGGAGATAAAGCCACACACTCTGGTCAGCTGCGTAGTAATAAAGGTGACCTTTGACCACCATCACTCTGTCCCCTGGGACTCATTTTCCAATGGGTTCTAAGCTCCCCTAAAACAGTGCGATGCACGGCCGATGGGGCAGGCAGTGGGCATCAGATGGAGGCTTGGCCACCCAGAGCCAGGGCCAGGACCCGGCAGGAGAGGAGCTCATCCAGACAGCTCTCCAGCCACCACTCCTGTCCTGGTGCCCCAGGTGTGGGGGACATGCCGCTCTGAGGGCTGTGGCCAACGCCACCAGAGGAGGAGAAGGTGCAGAGCAGATGGGAAGGAAGGTGGGTCCTGACCTCCTCCTCCCGGGGCTCTCGGCAGGGAACGCAGTCGGCTCCAGCTCCCTATGAGGAGCACCAAACAGAGTGGGGCACACCAAGATTCTTCAAGTGACTGACCTGTCCCCGCACACCCTTTTCTCCCGTCAGCCCCAGGAGAGTAACGCAGTACTACTGGCCTCTCTAAACAACCTGCACAGGTCCCCATGCAGGGCCCCAGGAGGGGAATTTCCATCACGATCCCTTTCCGCACTGCCAGGCCGTCCTTGAGGGTGGTGTGGCTTGTGCAGTAAGGTTCGCGGTGCCGTCAACAGGACTGAAATGTCACTGGGAGGGGAAGACCCCAGCAGAGGCCCATGGGCTTCCCCATGATGGGTTGAAGGACTATCTACTGTTTCGATCACCTGTTCTGAGGCTCCCCCCTCTCTCAAGAGGCTCAGTTTTCAGGGTGCTGATCGCTGTGCCTCATTAGGGGGCAGGCACTGCAGCTTGTCTCTTTCTGGTTAGGTGGTGACACCCCGAATCTGCCAAGGAAGGGGAGCTGCGTGCTGGGAAGGCAGGGTGCAGTCCCTGAATAGACTCTGGGGCTGGGGATGCACACAGACACTGCTTACCACCGCCCCTGCCTTCCTGCAGCACGGATAGACAGACAGACCCACAAACATAGACATGGACAGACAGAGAGACACACGCACGCACTCTGTCTCTCCCGGGTCAGCCCTGTTCTGAGGGTCGCTGAGGCCTCCATGGGTGATACCCACCCACACATAATTGAACTTTTCTCCCACTAGGTCCACATGCTTGCTGTGGTGCAGTAACAGGCTGACTTCTGTCGCACTGCCAGCACCCTGAAGCTCAGTCTCCACTTCTGAGTGAACCTGGTGGCAGGCAACCAGGTCCCCGGCTGCCAGCTCCCACCTTGGTGCTTCGTTTCTTAGCCCTCAGCCGGGCCTGAGTCAGGAGAGAGGCCAGTCCTGTTACACAGGGGCAGGCTCCCCTATGGAGGGGCACTGGGCCAGCCTGTGGCAGCGGAAAAGGCCTTGGAGCAAGCTCCTGGCCACGTGGTCTCATCAGAGTCTCTTTCTCTCTATGGCTAAAGGGCAGGGGACCCTGGGAGCAAAGGCCCCTACAAATAACTCCATTGTCTTAGGTTCCTTCTCAAAGGGGCTTGGTCGTTGTGACAGTGACGTAAATGTGATTACAGCCGCATCTTATGATCTTTATATAATGTGGTGACTCATCTCCTAAGACCTAAAGTACTTGCTCAATATCCTCACAGCTCACCCCATATAAAGATGGGGTTACCAGGGGGGCCAGGTGTGGCAGAGTGACTTCCCTGTGGTCCTGGAGCGTGTTGGGCCAGCTGCCCTATAACCTGCTTCTGAGCCCTAGTCCTGGGCTCTAGACCTGATTGCCTGGTTAACCAAGGCTGGATATATTTGATAGAAGTGTTGCAATTTGGGGTCCCCTCATTTTTAGAAATTGGTTCTAGAATTTCTTGTCTTTGAATCCACCCCATAAATATAAAAGAACTCCTGACAAAGACCCAGTCTAGCCTGGACCATCCATCATAAAAGTTTTCGGAGTCCACAGTCAAAACTCTAAAAATACTCCTTTCCCTCCATCAGGGTGGCATCTGTCCCGGTCATTGGCCTTGGGTCAGACGGCCCGAATCCTCTGGCTTTCTCATTCAGCCTTTGCTAAAAAAGAAGAGCTTGTGTGAATAATTTAAGCCTCATTCCCGCTCCCCTTTGCAGGTTTCTGACACCAAGTCATCATCATTTAAGCACCGACCAGGATGTGCTATTCCTGTCTCCTACGAACATCTCCTTCCCGGGTAAGTGACTTTGAGGGCCTGCAGATGTGCGGGGGTGGGGGTGGGGGGTTGGGGGGGTGGGGGAGGAGGGCTGGGCAGGGAGCTGGACAGCCCCCTGTGGGTGGTTCTTGGGAACCTTTGATGCCAGGCCTCTCCCTCTCTGTGGTCCAAGTCGGACACACCAGGTACAGGCACCTGATCTACGGTCTTCCCTCTCCTCCTGGGGTCCACTTTGAAAAGAGCCTCTAGAGCTGGAATCTCTGCATTTCTCCTCTGGAGTTTCCTCCAGCCTTCAGCTGATTAAAGATTTCAAAAGGGAGTTAAGACACACATTGAAAAAGATGCAATGAGGCCAGAAAGGCACCTTCAAGAAGCACAGAGTACTTTTAAGCTGCCTTAACCACACTGTTTGCCTCTAAGTGGGAGCTGGGTTTTAAAAGTACTGCTGTGTTAGCCCAAGAAAGGCCTTACAGCCACCTTATTGGCCCAAACACTGCAGTGCTCAATAACTCAGGGGCTGATGGGCCAGGATGCGGATCACTCAGGACCCGCTGCTTCCCCTGTGCTCTGTCCTTGGCCGGATCTGTCTTTGGGTCCTTCAGACGGGGGCAGGGGAAAGCACGGGAAGAAGACTCAGGCTCCAAGGCTTGCTGTGTGCCAGCCCTGACCCCGTGCTCCCGGGCTGGTGTCTGCATGCGTGTGTGCATGCACTTTTCCCTGACCTTGATCTGGTGCCTCTCTGATGTGTTTTGCTGGTGATGTTGGACCAGAGAATTTGTCAGTTCTCTGTGAGGTGAAAGGGAATGCAAGCAGTGAGTGGAGAAGGAACCCAGCAATCCCTGTGCCCCTGGCCCTGCCTCTTGGCCCAGGGGGATGAGAAGGCCCTTCTGTTTGCTGACACTGGGGTGAGAGGTGTGCACTAGGTCTGCCCTCAAGCCTGAGGTCCTGGCCTTCCCCAGGCTCCATTCTCCCCGGCACAGCCCTGGGCGTAGGGCATGGTACCTCCACACGGCCTCAGACCTCGTGCCTATCACACTGAGCCCGGAGACACTGTTTTCTTCATGGCTCAGCCTAGATGGTGGGACATGTCTTGCAAACGGGTCACGTAAGAAGGGAGTGAAGAAGGGGAGGCCTGTGATTGGTGGCTCAGAGAGCAGAGCCTGTCACTTACAGACCTCAGGCCTTCCTTCCGAACTTTGAGACTGCCACAGGGCGGGGCTCTTACAGGAGGCTGTGGACCCAGGGAAGCCGGGTTAGGGGGGGCGCAAAACCCTTCAGGGCCTCCTTCGGCCACCTGACTCCTTCCAGGCTCAATCTGATTTCTCGTGGAGACTTAGATTGGTTCTGACCCTGCCCTTCCTGCTGATGTTGTGCAGCCTCCCCTGCCCACACCCGTCTTGGCCCTCGGGAAGAGATTAAGCCTCCGGTAGATCCTACTCAGGCAACAGGCACACAGGAGATGGGGGTTGACCTGGCAGTCCCGAATGGGAGGGACTCTGGCTTCTGCCCCGCAGTCTGCTCGGGCCTCCTCTCCAGCCGACCAGCTTCCCGGGAAGAAGCCCGTCAAGGAGCCTGTGGTGCCCACACCACTACCCAAGAAACCCTCTTTCCCAAACAATCCACCCTGGGTCTGATCAGGCTTCTAGACTCAAGGACCAGGAGAACACATGAAGTAACCTCAAGGGGATGTCATCGGAAAAGCTAGGCTGGGTGAAAGTACAGCACACGTGACCTGGTTCCCTCAGTAATAAATCACAAGGGAAGAAAAAGAGAGAGATTGATGGGGAGTTTACAGACTAAGAGACCCAGGAGACAAAACGACCAATTGTAATGCATTGGCCTAATTTAGATTCTGATGCAAACAACCTTTAAGAAAATAGTTTATGGGTCAATTGGGGAAATTTGAAACTGCCTGGTTATTTGATGATATTAAGGAATGACTGTTAAATGTTTTTAGGTGTGATGATAGTACTGTCATTATGTATTCTAAAAAAGAATTAAAAAAAATTAAAAAGAATTTAATTTTTGCATAGCTTTGAAGGTCACCGTGATGAAATCTGGAAGGAGAGGAGGAAGAGAGGAAGAGGAGGGGGAATCGGAGGAGGGTGGAGGAGGTACTGCAGCTGCGCCAGGACTGAGACTGCCCTCCCACCTTAGCTCCTAAGAACCTGGAGACAAAGGCAAAAAGTCAACCCGAGGGGCGGCCGCCCCTTCCAGACTCCCCAGGACTCAGAGTCCAGGCTGGGGCCACTGTCTCGGTGGGGTTCTCAGTGCGGAGCCAATGGCGAAGGGCTCAGGCTTTGTTCCCTGCGGCCCCAGCTGGTTTCCCTCTTTCCAGCCACAGGCCAGCAGAGTGGGGCAGGCGGCACTCACCGTGGAGAGGCAGCTCCTGTCCTCCCGGATGATGGCGCCGAAGCCCAGGAAGCCGGTCACCATGACGAGGGCGCCCGCGAAGATGAGGATGTAGGCGGAGGCGGCGAAGGTGCTGGAGGCCAGAACACTGAGGTAGCCACTCTTCTCCACCAGGGTCCAGATGCCCACGGCCAGGACGGCGGCGCCCCCCACCTGCGGGAAGCCCTGAATCAGAGCCAGTGGCTGCTGGGGTGCCACCGCTGCCATTAGCTGAGCACCCACTGCAGCCCAGGCACTTTTCATGCCTCATCTTGTTTAGTCCATCAAAGGGCCCATGAGGATGGGGTGGGCCCCCGACTTACAGGTGGGGAAATGTATGCTTGGAGAAGCTGGCCACTGGCCCGTGGTCACACACCTGAGCTGCAGGGGCAGATTTCAAAGCCAGGGGTGAATCCCAACTCTGTGCCTCTTACCACGTTGCCTGGGAGCCCCATCCCCATGAGGTAGGGGAGGTGACTGCGAAAGTGGGGACCTTTGTGTCTGAGTCCCTTTGCCCTCCAATTCCTGGCCCCCACCCTGTGCCCTTCCTCCACACAGGACTCCTTTGCTCCTGTCTGCACTCTCCAGCAGGCACTCTCACACACCCGGTTCAGCCCTATATGCGCCCCCTGGGGAGCACGACAGGGCTTTTCAGACGAAGAAGTGGAGGTACAGAGAAGAAATTGCCTGTGGGCCTGCCTCTGGTTAGGGGCAATGAGAGGCAGGCCAGGACCAAACTCAGGGTGCAGCCTTCATGGTTGAAAGGTCAGGGACTCCACAGCTGGAGTTCCTCTGGGACTGCGGGAAGACTGAGCAGCAGAGATTTTTTTGCTAGTTGTCTGCTTCTCTTTCAGCCCCAAGAATGTGGCAGGGACAAGACAGTGCTGATGAGGGGTCGAGGCGTCTCCGCAGGAAGGGCACCTGGGCATGCAGCCGGGAGTGCCCCTTTCCACATATGGTTCTTTGTGCAGCGAGGCTGCTAAGTTCAGCAGCAGTGTGTGCACCAGACAGGAGCACTAGTGCCTGTCCAGGGTTTGGGTGGGCAAGGCCTCTGGGGCCATTTCTGCCATCTGTCCCTGTGAAGGCAGACTTCCGTCTGGCCCCTGGTCTCTCTGCCTCATGTAGGGATGAGCTGTCTCCCTCAGATGGGTGAAAACCTCTCCCTCAGGGGCCCCCAGTGTGGCCCGCTGGGCTCAAACCACAGATGCTCGTCCCTGCACAGTGTTCCCATCAGCCACAGGACGGCTCTCGGAGTGACTGCCCTGCACGTGACAGCTCTGCGTCCTCAGGAGTTACAGGCATCAGCTGAGAGAACGGAAGGTGGCTCCTGGCAATGAATATGCACTAGACACGGCCTTACTCCGCTCACTATTTCTCTTCTGAGCTCTGCTGCGGTGCGAGGGTACAGCGGGGTGGCAGGAGGGCACGAGTTTTCTCTGTTTTGCAGATGAAGAGCCCGAGGCTCGGAGAACTGAGCACACGTGTGAGAGACAGCACTGGGAAGTTCCAGAACAGAGACTCCAACCCAGGTCTCCTGAGGGCCGACCCAGGACTTCATCCTTGGATCCGACGAAAGGGGCTGCACCTGCTCTGTGACTTGTTTCTGCTTTTTACATGATCTGTCTTCTTCAAAGTGTCCTTTCATCCCCTTTTGGCACCTCCAGCAGGTAAGAACAGCAGGTGGAGGGACACCCAGCGGTGTGGCTCTGAACAGAGTGAGGGGGCCGGCGTGCGGCATTTCAGTCACATCGTGTTCATATCTCTAAAGCTGACGTGCATCTTGTGATTGGTGGCATCTTACAGTTATACTTGGCACTACTTTTCCTCAGTGGTGCAGAAATCAACGATGTATCTTAGGATACAGCTGATGGCATCTTAGCTGAGCTGAAGTCCGGAACTGGGATGGGTCTGTAAACTCTACCAGTGCGTGCTCCCTCTGGGCCCCACGGCCCCCATGGCCAGTGCAGACTCTCCTGAGTCTGGGTCCTTGGGATTGATTGTGTTAAGTGAGGCTTTCCAGCAAAACCTCCTGAACATTTTCTGTCTACGCCCTACAGCAAGGCTGGAGGGCTTGGGTAAGGGTCCCAACTTGGCATAACTAGCTGTGTGACTAAAGGTAGACCCTTAACCCCTCTGGGCCTAAGTTTCTTCAGCTCTCTAGTAAGGGGCTTGGATCAGTGGTTCCCAACCTATAATCACCAAGGACTCCTCTGCTTACTTTTTCCCATGGATCTTAGGTTTTGAAGATTTTTGCCTACCAAATTCAGTGCATTCACTAAGTAATTATTCATTTCTCATTCTGTATTCATCAAAGGCACATGATAGTGCCAGGAAGAGAGTCTGAACAGCATGAAACAGTCAATGTGACCACAGTGAGTTGATCTAATTTTTAATTGCTGTAGGCTCTTTATAGAAATCTGCACACTATCCATTATCCATTAGGCTTGTCAACTCCATGGCTCAGCATTGACTCTGGTGCCACCTCAAGGGGCTCATTTGGACAGGACCAGGGACACTTACTCGGTCTGGGGACACAGAACCCACTGAGAATGTGATTTAAAAAACTGTGGGTGTTTTTCTCACAGTAACAGCCATCCGATTAAAATAAAGCATTGGGTTTAGGGGCTGGAGCCTGATCTTGGACCAAGCCCTGGTGCCTGCAGCCTCTGAGGCCCGCTCCGCTGGCGCTCCTCAGCCTGGCCTCACGGCCACCGGCGCTCTGACATATCCAGGCCATCCCCCAGGCCAGGTGAAGTCTCTGGGAATGGGACGTGAATGTTTTAGTAAGTTTCCAGGTGGTTCCAGTTGAGAACCACTGTGGAGATGGCATATTTCCACATATGCCACAATAGAGGGTCGAAGTGTCCCGCACTCTCCCCAGCAGGTGCTGCCGTGCTGAACCGCACGGCCATGCTGCTTCCTGGAAGCTTTGGGCCCCCTCCCTGGGGGGGCAGCTGCTGGGGGCACTTTGAACATTAGTTTAGGACTTGAACTCCATCCTGTTTCTTCTGTGCTTTGCTAGGAGTTTCGGGGTGGAAGGTGAGAGATAACGAGGAGCAGAACTTTCAGTCCAAAGGGGTGAAAATCAGATTTTGCAAGGGAAAAAAATAGGTGGCTCCCCCGGAAGAGGAGAGGGCTCTGAGAAATGCAGCCCCAGGGGAGGAGCAGCGCCAACCGCGCCCGGAGGGCTGCTGTCTCCTGCGGCATTTGCCAGTCTCAGAAAGGGCTGGAATCTCGCCAACAGGCAGAGCCTGCAGGTCAGCCAAGGTGACAGCAGGGCCCCCAGCTGCTGGGGAGGGCTTGGGAAGCATCTGGAGGGGCAGAAGAAATCAGGAGGTGACCGTGACTCACCAGGGACCCCCTCCCCTGGGGTGTCACATCTGCTGGAGACACTGAGTGGCACTTGCTATCAGTGTTAATTTGCTAACATAAGTTAGATAACTCCTTAAGGAGAGGAGTTCAAGTCCAGGGGGTCTCCTGTCTGGGACCTGGTCAGCTCTTTAGAAAACAGTCTTTCCTCTGGACAGGAAACGTAAAAGCTGCTCAATGTCGGAACAGGTCACCCAATGGTGTCTTGTAGGGGTTGACGTTGGCAGGCCTGGGAACCAGCCCTGGCTGTACCCCTCGTAACCACGTGACTGCATGCCAGACGCTTGGCCTCTCTCACCCTCGGTTTTTTTCACCTGTGGATGGCAGTGCATGGGTCAAGTGTCCCTATTACCAGGGAGTGGGGGGCAACCTTCTGTCAAGACACCTGCAGCAAGAGCCTTCTGGACCAGTGGCTCATGGCTGTCACTTGAGCTGAGGGGAGACGGCCTCGGTCAGCAGAAAGGGTAGTCAGTGCGAGGGGAAGTGAGAGGAGGACTGAGTCGGGTGGGAGAGGGCTGAGCCCAGGGAGCAGTTTCAACAGCTGCTTGCATAGAGTTGGCTCTACAGTAGTTGGCTCCTTACAGAAACTAGGTTGGTCTTCTGTGAAATATTAACTACGTTTTCAAAACCAGAGCCATAGCCAATTAGCCAGAAAAGCCTGCAGAGGTGTGAAGCTGGTCCTCTCACCAAGAGGACCCAGGCAGGCCAGGGGGCAGGGCAGGTCACCCAGGCCGTGTAATTTTAGAAACCACCCACTTATAGAAAAGAAACACTGCCAGAAATTCGCTCATGCCATTGTGAGGAGAAGGATTAGCCTGAGTAGTCACACATGCCTGGGACCTGACAGGTGTCAGGCAGCAGACCAGAAAAAAGTAGGCGGAGAGTGTACAGCCACCGCAGGCTTTTCCTTCCTTAGGGAACAGAAAGGCTCCTGGGCTGAGATCTAGGGGAGAGGCCTGTGGGGTGGAGCAGGGTCCAGGGCCTCAGGGGTGGGGAAAGGAGGATGGCGGGAAGGAGAGTGCTCCACCTTCAGTGCCAGGGGAGCGCCTTGTGGCGTGGTGCTGTGCCTCACCATGGAAGCGTCTGCTGGGCCCTTGTAGGTGCCGGGCGGGGTGGGGCGGGGGGCTGGAAAGGTTTCTGGGCAGGATGTGTGTTCACCCATTTAGAACCATGCTTGTCATCTGTGCTCCTCCCCCGGCGTCTCACTAACAGCAGCCCTGCCTACCCAGACCTGAACCCCCGCCCCCTCTGTGCAGGATCCGTCCAGTGCTGACCCGGCCCAGCTCCATCAAGCCCCTTTGGTCCCCCACCCCCACCCCCTGTACCTGCCTCCGGCCTCTGCTCAGCCCACGGGCCAGCTGGTTGTGCTCCAAGTGCGGAACCACCGGGCACTCCTAGTGAAGTTGCCTTGAGCTCGCCAGCACCCAGAGCACTAAGCCCAAAGCCGCATGGCCTTGGGCCCTTCAACAGCCAGGCTGAGCCTGCATATCCGTTTTCTGCTGCTTCCCTCCCTCCACATGTAGGCTTTAGTGACTATGAACTAAGTAGTTGCTTTTCCTGAAAACATTGCAGATGCCCAGTAACTATGGTAATAAAACAGAGTGGTGAAGAGGCCAGCTGCCGGGTCTGAGGCCCAGCTCCCCGACTGGCCGCCTGAATTTGGACAAGTTTCACAGTTTCTCTGGGCCTCCGGTTTCTCACCTCCTCTTGAGTCCCCACTTTTTTGCCCTTTTTCTTCGGTCTCTGGCCCTCCTGGGCCGGGAGTTCCTCAGTCTTCAGTGTAGCTCTCAGCATGAGCGGGAACCACGCCTGGCTCGCCTCAGAATCCCCAGCACCGCACAGGGCCTGGCACACAGGAGCCGCCACAGTGTGGGTGGACGGCAGCTGGCACTTGTGCAGAGGGCTGGGGAAGTGACGCTGGAGCTGCCCTCACTGCCTCTGTAGGCTGAGTTCTGTGGCAACATCATTAATTCTATTCCTTAGTTTCTGGCAGTTTTTAATTTCAGGTGGAGTCTGAGTGTCAGAGGGGAATAGACTTTTCCACAGGTCACCAGGAAGCCCTAGGAATGGCCTGGGCAGCTTGCACGGGTTGGGTTCCTAATACCAGTCTAATGCTTCACTAATCTCTTTCTCCTTCAACCGGCATCCCCTGGGCGCCTGCTGGACCAGGCCCAGTGCTGGTGGTGGGGCCCAAGGCTGACACTGACCCTGCCCCATGCAGCTTGCAGGGGGTGGGTGGGGAGACCCTGACTAACCACAAGGGATTCCCATTGTCAGGGAGAGGCCTGGCGACAGGGTCTGAGCAAGGCTCTGTCCCCTGGGGCTGGCTGAGTCACTTCTGAAGAATGGCTCCCCATTCCCAAATCCAGAGTCAGCTGAACGCAGGGCTGCGGCCCCTGGTGTATGCTGATCCCTCTGCTCCCAGGGCTGGGGTGGGGGTGCACAATGCTCCAACCACCCCCAACTCTGTTTCCGGAGCACAGGTGAGCCTGTGTCAGGGACTGTGTACCACCTAATTAATGAGCAACACCTGCAGCACCTGATGAGCCTTTCTCCCAGCCCGCCCCACGTTCCTGTGGCCTTGGCGCCAACTCTATTTGTGGGGAATCTTCAAGGATAAGCTTGTTACGCTAAAGGCCACTTTCCATTGCAAGGCATTCTTTTCTTGGCTCTCTGGCTTTAAAGAGCCCTTGATAAAATAAATCAGAGCACTACCTCCCCCTCTCTCCCCATACCCACCTACCTTTGCAATAAGAGCAGAGCTCTCGGGACTTACTGAGCTGGGAGGTAGCTAAAGATCACCTGTTCCTCTTTCAAAACCGCTCAGAAGCTGGAGGGAACCTGCCTTGTCCTGTCGCTGCCCCCACTCCCAGCAAATCGTTCTGTCCTGTCGTCCCTACTGGCTCCGTGCCTTCTGCAGGTTTCTATGGTTACAGTGGTCACAGCGTATTTGCTGTATTTGTTACTCTGCCTGTCTCCCCTTTCAGCACCTTGGTTACATCTCGTTCATCCCAGCATTCCCAACGAGCGCTACTCACTGTAGGCACCCAGTAACTCCCTACGGAGGAGGAGGGAGGGCAGGAAGGGAGGATGAAGGGCGGAACAGAAGGTAAGAATCGCATCTAACGCCTTTTATATTCTGGATGAAGGACCTAAGGCCCAGAGAGAGGAGACTGTTTCAAGGTGTCTTTACTAACCAGAGGAAGAGTGGGGACTAGAATTCAAAACCCTAACGTCCAGTTTGGTGCCTGTTGTACCACCTGACCTGCTGGCCCACACAAAGCTCCTTCACCCATGAAGCACGCCTCTGGGGTCTGGGCCACAGCCAGGCCTGGAGTCCCTGAGTTCACAGGGGCAGCTCAGAGCTTCATCCTTGATGGATCTCATCTGCAGTGGCCCTGCGCAGACTGAATGTGTCCCCCTCAAGTATGAGCCTGCCCCCAACATATCCTGCCAACACAGAGGGGTCTTATGACTTCAGCACCTTATGAAGAGGCACAGCAGAAACACCAGCTGGGGCCCTCCTCCATTCCTTCTCAGATGGCATGCCTGTGGGGGCACAGGCAGAGGCCGTGTCCCAGGGGACGGTGATGGGCCAAGTACAGGGCTTTGTACCCTCAGGAGGAAGTGAGCAGAGGCTCTTTCCTACCTGTGGCCCCTGAGGGCCTGGAAGGATGCATGGATGCTCTCCAGCCCCCTCACTCCACTGGTCAGGCTTGAGTCCCCCAGTACCTCTGCCTCCTGTCTTGACCCACGTCCTCTTTAAGGGGCCTCATAGGTTTCCTGGAGGCCCAGCCCCCACTGGCCCCCAGGGGAAGCACCAGCACCTCCGCCAGGCAGGGCACTGGGGAGCAGAGTAGCCACTGCTTACCCGGTTCTCGCACAGCCTGGCTCATCTCCTGAGGCTGGAAAAGTTTTGATTATTAGCACAGCCAAGCAGAGAATTAAAATAATAAATTAGATAAAATGTTGCAGGGGTGATAGGCATGGAGTTACGTGGGAAATGGGAGGGGAAAGAAAGTCCCATAGGATACCGTCTAGGGTCACGAAGTGGGAGTGTTGGCATTCTTGGTTTCTGACCCACAGTTACACCCAGGGGAGCCTCCCCCGCTCCGTGAAACGGTCGCCATCAACATGGGGTTAATCTCAATGCAAGGTGGGGTGTGGTGGGAGTCAGAGATAGGGCAGGGATGAAGGGTGGGGCTCAGGCATGGGCTGGACACTGGGGCTAGGGGTCCAGCAGTGGGGCAGGGCTTAGGTACAGGATGTGGGTGTCTCTTATGGCTCTGCCTAAGTCTCACTTATATCCTTCATACTCTGCATGTGCGAACACCCCTCCCAACCGTGGATGCCCCATCAACCCTGACCCTTGGGGGCATGTTTGGGTTCTGAGTGCACGTCAGAGCACGGACCCGACTTTGTGACAATGAGTCAGTGGTCAGTGGAGATGGGGAGAGCACCAGACTCTGAGTCAGAAACCCAGAACCTACACAGAACTCTGCCAGTCATCTGAGCCTCAGTTTTGTTATCTACAAAATAGGAGAGAAGATAATTACAGAGTGGCTATGAGAACCAATTTGGAGTATAAAATTATTGATAACCCTCTAATTGTGCCACAGTGGCACCTGGTGCAGACTTGGTTCAAAGCCTGATCAAGACTGCCAGGCCTAGAAGGATGTCACTGCGGCTGAGTGGTGCCACATTGGGGTGGTGGTCACGCTGCTCCCACCCTCCGACTGCTCTGGGCTGTTCAGACTTTGGAATGCAACCCCACAGGCTGTGAAATAAATAAATAAATAAATGTGGTGGGTTGTAACCTATGCTGAAAAAAGAAACAAAACAACACCCCAAAACAAAAAGAAAAATTAAAAAACAAAACAAATACCACAAAATGGAAAATATCAGAGTGCGTCGCACATAGCAAGGATAAGCTTAGTTTCATGGACGATGCTTCGTATAAGCATTTCTTTTGCTTGCGTGCAGTTTTTACATGGGGCACAGTCCCCAAAGTCTTAAGGCCAGTGCTCCAGACAGAGAGCTGTAGAGAGCAGGCACACCGCTCAGTCTAACCGTAACTGTTGCACATCAGAGTGAGCACCAAGTATGCACCAGAGACTATGCTGATGGTTTTTCTGAACAATATTAACCTTTGATTCTTACAGGTATTGACATCCCTATTGAATGTAAGAAAAAACTGAGGCTCAGTGAGATTTCGTGACTTGCCTAATGTTTTATAGTCTGCTCAGGTTGCCATAATAAAATACTGTTTAAGCTGGGTGGCTTAAACAACAGAAATTTTCTTCTAATTCTCATGGCTGTGGGGGCTGGAAGTCCCCAGACTGGCTGACCTGGTTTTGTTGAGGACCCTCTTCCTTGCTGACAGACGGCAGCCTGCTCACGGTGCTCTCACGGGACCTTTCCTCTGTGTATGCTCAGAGGGAGATTCCTCTTGTCCTCCACTTGTGTGGCCATAGTCCGGCTGGACTAGGACCCCATCCTAATGACCACATTGAACCTTACTTACCTGCTAAGGCCTCATCTCCAAATACAGTCACATTGGGGGTTAAGATTTGAACGTATGAATTCTGAGGGATCACAATTCAGTCTACAACACATAATGTCACATGGCAAATAACACTGGGATCTGAATTTGAAGCCCAACTGGAGCCCCACTCTTCCCAGAATGCTCTGCGGCCTCACTAATCTGTGTATGCTCCCAAAGACACTGTAGGAAAGGGTGGGACTTAGAGCTGGAGGCAACAGAGCCTGGCAGCCAAGCACGCAGGCTGCAGGGGTCAGAGAGCTGGGACCCAGCTCCGGGACTTCGGGCAAATTGCTCTGCACTCTGTCAAGTGGGGCTCTAAGAGGGTTGTTCATGGTGTCAGCATGCTGGGGGAATTAGACAGGATGATGCAAGTGGAAGGACAAGCAGAGAGGAAGCCTGGAGTAGTAAGTCCGTGGAAGCTGGGGACTCTCTCCACTGATGTGTTCCAAGTGTCCAGAACAGTACTGGAACTTACTATGTGCTTAGTAAACATTGTAATTGTCATTAGTGACCAGACTACCTGGTTTGTGGGCACCAGCTTTGCTTATCACCATTATAATACTCTGGGCAAGATGATGAACTGGGTGAGCCTGTTCCCTGTAGGCAAAATGAGGATAATATTGGCTCTGACCATCAGAGCTGATGTGAGGATCACCAGATAGTTGCGGAAGGTATTTACCCAGCAGTGAGTCACAAATGCTGGCATTATAACCAGTGAAGAAAGACCTGGGCCCCTAGCCCCTCTGTGCTGGATTTTCAGAGCGTGGCAAGGTGATATTTGCTACAGGAACACTGTTCTGGAGGATAAGGGAAGTTGGAGGGCTCACCCCAGTCACAAGCCCGGAGACTTGACCTCTGCTGTCCAGGCTTGCTCACTGTACCTGTGCCTTGCTGGTGGGCGAGGAGGTGAACAGCCTACTGGCTGGCACCATCTGCGGGCCCTGGCGGTGGGTGCATTATGATTCTATGAAGAAGGTGGAGGGGGGAAGCCTGTGGCTAGGGCAACAACCATCGGTGTAAATGCTAGTGCTGCTATGTGTCATAGGGGAGCTCAGGGGGAGGATCAGAGGCTGGACTCTGGAGGGTGTTGCAGGGAGGGAGAGGTTCTCAGGGACAAGGCCCATCCTGGGGAATTCTGGTAGATTCCCAGGGACTTGGTGCACTGGAGAATGTGGTATTGTGGGAGAGATGGGCCAACAGTGTGCCCATATCTTCTTCTGAGATCACAGCAGGTCCAGGGGACCGATGCCAAGAGCCCAGGACTGCTGACAGGTCTGGGCTTTCAGAAACCGACCATCCCCAGAAGGAAGATGAGGCTCGGCTGAGTGGTTCCCTAAGAAGCTGGTCCATGTCCAGCCAGGCCCCAGGTAGGGCTATTTTTGACTCGAAGCAGGGAGATCTGTATGGGGGACACTCCCCTTGCTGGTAGCTGCTCTGGAAACACGACGGCTGCCCATCTGCCCGTGCTGCCACCCACACGTCCTTCTTCTCTCCAGTCCTAAAGGAGCGCGAACACCCAACAGACAGATTCTGAGTCCACTCTGGCTGCAAGGGGCCCTCCATGAGGTCACGTTTAGGCCTGCTCCCTCCCGCAGGGACCTTGGCCCAGTAGGACGTGCCCTTCTATAGATATTCTGGCTGAGCAACTCGCAACTGCCCTCAGCCCCCTCCCGGCTTCTCCCTGCGCCCAATGTGCATTGTCTCACTGAGCCTGACCTCCTGACCTCCACCCCACCACTCTCCTGACAGTGTACTCACCACAGCCACCAATGAACCATGTGGCCAGACCAATAGCCACTTTCTAGGCCTTAAAATGCTTGATGTGTCCTTTGCCCCTCCCTGCTGTCCAGCTTGTCTGATACTGTTTCTCCCAGTTCTCTTCTCACTGCTGAGACTTTCCCTCCTCCACCCCCTCTAGGTGTCTTTCTAGCTTTGCCTGAGGCTCTCCTGGTTTCAGCACTAAAAGCCCCACAGCTGAGAGCCCCTCCGTCCCATCCAGGGCAAATGGGGTCATTGCTCACCCCAGACTCACCCTGCCCAGTTGGGTTGCTCCATGTCTCACTCTTACCTCTGCTGTCTCCTCAAGTCCCCCATCTCCCAAGGTGCTCACCCATTTCCATGGCTGCAACCCCTGTCTGGCGGGGCCGATCCCCATCTGACACCCAGAGCCATGAGCTAACTGCCCAATGAGCATCTCCGCTCAGATGTCAAACTCACCATGCCTACATCTGACCTGCCACTTGGCCTCTGTTGCAATGAAGAGCTCCACCATCAACCCAAGAGCTATATATTCTAACACTCCTTCCCTCTTAATCTCATCTAATTAATGAACCAATCTTGTCATTTTACCTCCTAAACCTCTTGACTCTCCAAGCGTTTCCTTCCCTAGTCACTCCCATAGTGTGGGTTACCACCGTCTCTTGTCCCAGTCAGGACAGAGTCTAGAGGGAACGTCAACAATGGCCATTCCCAAGATAATGAGTATTATGGGTTGAATTGTGTCCCCCTCAAATTTGTTCCAAGTCCTAACCCTACTACCTGTGAATGTGACCTTATTTGGAAATAGGATCTTGGCAGATGTAGTTAAATTACAACGAAGTCATCAGGGTGGCCCTAATGAAGAAGGAAATGCCATGTGAAGACAGCAACGCAGGAGGAAGAGCATGTGATGCAGAGGCAGAGGTCAGAGGAGTGATGGAGCTGCAACCCAAGGAGTGCCGAGGACTGCCGGCCAGCCCCAGGGCCAGGAGGAGGCAAGGAGACGTTCCGCCCAGGGTCTCACTGGAAGCATGGCCCTGCTGACTGACTTTGACCCCCAGGGTTGTGAGACAATAAGTTTCTGTTGGTTAAAGCCACCGGGCTTATAGTGCTTTGTTTTGGCAATCCTAGGAACCTAATATAGTGAGATATGGGAAATTTTTATTTTCTTACTTATACTTTTCAGAATTTGAGCTTATTTGTATTGGATACATAAGACTTTATGATCAGGAAAATCATACTTATTCTTTAAAAATAATCCTCACTCAGCAAGAATCCTAAACTCACTATTGGATTTATCTCTGAGAATTGAAACTATCAACACAATTTCACTGTCCCAAGAAACACTTGCCTAGGAAGATAAAAGTTGCAAATAAAAAAAGTTTATTGTTTGTTTCAGGAACTTTGCAAAAAACATCAAGATATTTGACTTCTTAATATCATCAAAAGACTGTCTACTCTCCAAGACTCTTTGTAACACCTGCCTTGCTGTGTCCCCCAATCCTAAACCAATGATCATTTGTAGTCAAACCAATTTCATTAATCTGAATGAATGTGAAAATGCAGATGAATCCCATCCCTGCCTTTGCCTTTCTGAGATCTTCCAAGACTCTGTCAAGGGCTGTACCCCTTCCCATAGTGAGCAGGCGTCTCAGCTCTGCCTCATCAGCAGATTGGTTTGGTAGTATTTTCAGGCCTTCTACGTCTAATATATCTGAAGTAATTGAGTTTATTGAATGCCTTCTATGTGCAGAGACTGAGCTAAGCACTTAATATATACCATTTCATGGTATCTGCTAAATGAACTGTTAAAAGAGAAACTGAAGCATATTAAAATGTTTAAGAGTTTATTTGAGCAAAAATTATTTCAAATCAGGCAGCATCCAATCTAGCAGATACAAAGAAGCTCTGAGTCTACAAAATGAGACTTTTAAAGGCAGGAGGGAGCCAAAGTGAGGAAGTTACACCAGGCAGAAAGGCAGCTTGGTCATTGCAAGGTCACTCTCCTTCAGAAGGTGGCAGGGGCCCATCGGGCAGGTGACCTCACTGTGGCTGGTCAGGGGAGACCCGACCACCTGGTGTAAGATTACATTTCTGGGGGAGCCCAAACTGTAATTAAGTGACGTCTCAGTTTGGAGATGTGGGGCTTGGCATAAGCAACTCCATTTTTGGGACCCTTGTCTTGGTTTTAACAAAGCCCAAGAGTGTAGAAATGATCCCTGTTTTGCAGCTGGGGAGGCAGACAGGCAACATAAGTGGTGCGCCCCAGGCCACACCATTAATAACAACAGAGCCTAGGTCTGGCTGACCGCAAAGCTTGTGCTCTGAGTACCCTGCCTCTCCAAATTCAGTGAGGATAACACAGAGCACACATATTCCCATGTTTGACTATTTTGGGGAACTAATGATACTCTGCTTCCAATTATCCTGATAATTGCCTTAAGTGGACAGACTCCACCCTGGAAGACCTCACCTGGCAGGTTTCCTGAGGGGAGACCCTGTGGGGACCCACTCCCATCTCACACAGAGGCAGCCCCAGCACCCAGGACTTTCATCTCTCTGCCCGGGCCTGAGACTGTGAGCCATGAGAAGCAAATGGGCCTAGATGGAAAACAGGCAATTACTTCAGGCAGTCCCATTGCCCATGAGGCACAGGTGCGACAAGTTAACAGGAAAGAAAGAGCTGGACCCTTTGTCCAGCCAGCGGGAGCGGGAAGCTCGTTCTTGTGTTTGTGCACCCTTTCCTGACCCCTGCCACCCTGCAGGCCAGATTCTTCTTTCCCTTCAGCAGCAAATGTACGTGTTTGCTTTAAAGTAGGCAGAATTTGCCCATGGGTGGTCTTTGATTCGAAATAAATCAACCCCAGAGTAGTAGCTGACAAGAAACAGAGGCAGCTTGACTCATTTGGTGCTGGGTAGGGGTATGTGTGTGCAGAATTCACTTACCCAGAAGAAGAAGTTGAACACAAAAAGCAAATACTTCAGGTAGACAGTCAGCCAGTCATCCTGCTCAGCCTTGTAATGGGCCATGGTTACTGGGTCTGCAAAGAAGACATACATGCTGCGCTGGGGGTCCATGGAGAACCTCCTTGCCCTTGCCAGAGCTCCTTGGCAAGGAGCCCGTCTAGCCAGGGCAGTCTGAGGCTATGAGTGTGAAACTGGGAGCAAAGAGCAGGGAAATGCAAACACATGGAAGTGAGTTGGGCAGAACTTTCAAGATCTTGGTTCTGTCCTTTTGACTCAGGTCTAATGTACAAGTCTTCCTAAAGACTGTGCATTGGTCTTGTGGTGTTCTTATTCTCTCCCCTGTGTTATCGGATTTGTAGGAAATGAATTTACTTGTCTTACACACACACACCCCATGCCTGCTTTGCATCAGAACCCTGTACTGTGCATTATTTCAATAGGACTCTGCATGCATGGATGAGGCATGAGCCCCAAATCACAGTGTCTGTGTTGGAAAGAACTTTGACAATTATCCACCCCAGCCTACCTCCCCCTGTATCTCAACTTCCAAATAAGGAAGCAGGTTGACAGGCTTAGTGGTCTGGCTAGATGAAGTCCAAGAGCTCTGGAGTCTGACTCCCCGAGATCAAACCCAGATCTGTCATAAGATGTGTGATGTTGAGGGCCACCCTGCCTGGTCTCAGGAAGCTGTGACCCCCTGTGACTTAGGCTGAGTGAGAAACCTCCAGATCAGGAGCCACTAAGGAGACCTAACTTATTCCCCTGGCATGAACGCTACCTGTTTGTCCTGCCCCTGGCCTTTAATGCTAGATCAGTTTCCAATGACGGGTAAGACTTCTCAGGGAGAAGCGACCTAAGACAGGGGCTGATCTCGTAAAGGCCTCTGTGAAATAAGTCACACGAGACTGTGGAAATAATTGAAGGGGCTGTGGAAAGGAAGGGGTGATCAGCATCTACCCCTGCCCCCTCTTAGCCTGAGTCTTTGTACTCAGATGTGAGAAATCCTAGTCTCCTTGCTGCCAGAGTCTCCAGCGCTTAGCAAATAGCCAAAGGAAGGGCCAGTTTGGACCGGAGACAGTGGACCCCTGGGGTAATCAGGCCTGAGACAAAGAACATGCAAGTTCCTGTGAGATCTGTTTGCTGGAGGATGTTATTAACTTGGAATTTGAAGGCACAGTCAGGAAACCTTTAAAACCTGTAGTCTTTTCATATGATAAAACTCCAATCTCTGCCCGGAATCACAACAGAAACTCTGTTAACATCTTTGTAAGATACGTGCTCCCTTTGATCCCTTCTGCCAGACTGTCAATCCACAATCTGTGACTGCTTTCTGAATAAAAAGCCACTGGCACAGAGGATGAGGCTTTTCCCCAAAGGAGGGTAGCCTGGAGCGGCTCAAAGAATTGGAGAGTGAGTGCTCCGTCTCTGACTTCCACTCAGAAAACTGTTTCTGTGCGTGATTATTTCTAGTATGTTTAAGCGTGTTCATAGCCGGGAAAGGCCTGGGTTCTGCATGCAACAGCAAGTGATTAAAGTGAGGTTTGAAAATCGCTACAGTGTGGGACTTTGGACAAGTCCTATTCTTCAGTGTCCTCATCGGTACATGGGATAACAATGATACCTACATTGTATGGCTGTTTTGAAGATTAAGTAGGATAATCTATGAGAGGTATTTAGCATATGTGACCCATAGTAAGTGCTCAATAAATGTTAGTTATTATTATTACATGTAGCAGGGATCGGAACCCAGAACTCTAGCCCTAAAATTCCTAGTCTGTGCCCCATGCTTCCTTTCCTTGCCCTGATGCCCACTGATGGACTCTCTGGGAACTGTGACATCAGCTGATGACAAAGCTGGAGAAGGTTCACCGTGCCCAGGGTCCTGTTTGCTTCTCTGTAAGTCTGAGCAACAGCCTGTGTGGTGTCTTCTTCTCCTGGGGCTCCCTGCCCCCAGCACCTTCGCATATGCTCTCACACTCACAGAGGGTGGCTCATCCCCTTAGGGGACCTCTTTTGTTCTAGAGCCAGCAGTGAGGCATTGGTCTGGCCATTCCCACCCCCTCTCCCTTATTCCCCACCTCCATCTGGGTCCTCCTTACCACCCTGTTCCTCTCATTGCTGGTGCTGGGCTATGTCCAGATTTTTTCCCACCTGAGCCACCACTCTGCCTTTTATTTCCAGCTCATGGACTCCTGGGACAGGGAGAGAGGAAGAGAGAAAAGAAAAGGTGGCAGTCTTATTTGGTATTTCTATTTGCAGACCTTGAAGAGGTAATTTAAGACTTTTAGTCTTCTTGTTAAAAAAAAAGGCAAAACCCATTTTTCTCTGAGACACAGTCTGAGACACAGGGTGGTGGAAAAAATGCAAAAGGAGAAAAAAAGGAAGTCTATAAAAAAGTTTAAAAAACGGTGATAGATGGGGTCAGCCAAGTGACCAGAATGTAGCTATTACACAGCTGTTCTGCAGGAGGCACTGACAAGGGCACCTCTGGGCCACTGCGGGCCATTAGTAAATGGACAGTTTGTTTGGGGCCGGCCTCTCCTGTCTGCATTCTGTCCTCCATTTGCCCCCCTCTGCTCCCAACCAGGGCCCACTGGACTCGTGCCACAGAATGTTCTCTAGACCTGCAAACCAAGGGGTCAGGACCCTCTAAAGGAAAACTGTATTTTATAAAAGGAGTTCAGGCACAAGGCAAGGTTTTTAAAAACAAAACAAAACAAAACACATTTGTAATGGCAAAATTCTGGTAACTGGTGGCAGAGAAGATAGAATCACAGAATGTCAAGGCAAGGGGAAACCTTTGGGTTTCCTTTAGTCCAGCCTTCTGCAGAAGGAGTGAGGAAGTAAACACAGATCTGGGTTAAGACGTACATTTTTAAATGACCTCTCTGAAGTCACAGGCTAATGGTTGAGAGCAGTTTTCTATCCCCACTGCACCCCACTGTATTCGGGGCCCTGTGCTGGGCTGGCAGATGCCCTGGAGAAGTCTCAGCTCCAGCTTGGAGCCAGATACTTGGATCTGAAAGCTAGCCTGTCATGTCCCGACAGTGTGGCCTTGGCCATGTTACTTAATCTCTCTGTGGCCCCACTCTTTCTCTTGTCCTCTCTGTTCTGTTCTTGGTGCAGTGTGGGTAACAGGACAGCCATGGGCTTTGGGGACCCTTGACTAGCTTTTTTTCATTTATAAAAACACTAAACAGAGAACCAAAGTGGCATCTTCCCACTGAGTACTACTAAGGAGTATGTGTGTCTTCTGCTCTACACCTTTTCTGTTTTTCTTTCTCTCCTTAATGCTTTTCAAAACAAATGAGTTTTTTAATATAAAGAAAGTTTTTAGATAGTGAAAAAGAAGAATGACCTGGAGAATTCGTAAAAACACAGATGACTCAGCCCCACCCCAGGGATTTTCAGATTCATTAAGTTTGAGGGGGGACCTCGGAGAAGTGGCCCCTAGGAAGGGTGACCAACCATCTGATTGGCCCAGGACTGAGGGATTTGTCCGAATAAGATACATTCAGTGCTAAACTGGATAATCCTGGGCACACTGGGATGGTCGCTCACCCGGCTCCCAAATACTGCTGATGCTGGCAGTCTCGGGGCCACACTTTGAATCAGTGTTCTCCAAAGTCCCTTCTGGTTCTGGGAGTCCATGACCCCGAATGTAATCAACCTCTGTATCTGAGCAGACGTCACTGAGTGGGGTGGGGATGGAGCACCACATTTAGGACAGTTCCTGATGAGATGCCAAAGAGTTCCCAGACAGCTCGGGAATGCAGCCTCAGGGCGCCCGCCCCTCCAGGCCAAGGCTCTGACTGTAGAACAAAGCTGGGATTCAGGGCAGCCAGCAGGCTGGGGGACTGCTAATGGCATGGTCAGGGCCCACACTGTAGGGCATCTCAAAAAAGCAACTGCAAATGCCTTGATGGTGAAGTGATGGATTTGGGGGACTTCCATCAGGGCCAGACATGGAGAGTCATGGCCTGTGAGACTTGGGAATCATTGTCTCTTCTATTGCCCCCACCCCCAAGTGAATGGAATGAGTCTCCAAGTGCAGAGATGAGGGACATGGAGAAAGTGCCCAGGTGGCTGGCCTGATGTGTTGGTGAGCAGGGCATGGCTCTGCAAGGGCTGAGTGTCCAAGAACAGAGTGGACCACGCTGGGCAGTGGGTGGGGGCAAGCTGAGTACTTTCATGGGGATGGGTGGCCAGATGCAGGTGGGGGGCAGGCAGGGAGTGCTTGGGAATTGACTGACACACTGCACATAAATACAAGGCACTGTTGGCCCTTGGGCCAGCATCATCCTTCATTTGTTCAACAAACACACACTGAGTCCCCACTCTGTGCCAGGACTGTACTCAGAGCCACCGGAGTTAGTCCTCACGGAGCTCACAGCAACCTTGCTAGCACAGAGGAAGGGGCACTGATTCCGCCAGGCTGGGATGGGGGGTGGAGGGGCTGAGAGGGGCATATAACCTGATCTTTGAGGACAGGCAGAAAAGGAGGGAGGGCTGCTTCGGCGGAGGGAGGTCTCCTCTGGCAGAGGGAGCAGTGTGAGCAAAGGTCTGGAGGAGTGGCGGGGCCAAGGGGCCTGGGCTGCAGAAAGACTGGAAAGTCAGGTTAAGGGCCTGGGGCAATCTCCTGTACCACAAGTAGTTGTGACTTTTCCACTCTCCCACATGCTCCACTCCTGGGATCTTACCAGCCTCTTTTTCTCTGTCTTCTCCCACAAGCAAGAGCACAGGTTAGGGGTGCCCTCTATTCCCTAAGGGGAGAACACTCCATACCAGGGTGGGGTGGGAAGGCTCCTGGGGAGCCTGGTGATTCTAAAACAAAGACAAAACCAGACCCCACCCCTACCACCTCGCCCCTTCAGTCAAAAGAGTGTCAGTTTCCCCCTTTGGGTTCTTAGCCAACAAGAGGCCCTGCTGCATGACGGCCAACGACAGCTGGAAAGGAGACAACAGTCTAAGTGGGTCAGTGTCTGATTTTGGCTCCTAATGAAACCTGGTTGCAGTCCTTCCACATGTGGCTCCTTCTCCCATGTGTCCCCCATCTGTCCCTCATGAAGCCAGCCTCGTCCTTCTCTGTCTGCATCTCCCTCTTGTTTAATTGTCACCCTTCTGATCTATTCCTGGTACATGGATAATCCCTCCGAAACAGTCGCAAAAGCAAGGCTTCCTCAGACCCTCTGACAGGACAGTTGGAAGCAGCCAAAGGATGTCTAGCCCAGCCCCTTGGGGAACTGAGAGAGCTGAGTCTGGGGGTGGGGGGTTGGGGAGGAGTCACCCTGCTGATTATCGGCAGGCCTGCTGCCTCCTGTCACCACGAGCACCAACAAGATTGTGATTAGCTAATATAATAATCATAGCACAATAATAACAATAACAACAACAACAACAATTTACTAAATGTAACTAGGCACTGAGCTATATGCATTAATTAACTTAGTACTTAAAATAATCCCATGATGAAATTATTACCCTTTTTATGGAAGAGGAAACTGAGGCTCAGAACTAGAGAGTGGAGAGAAATGAGCAGAGTGGGTACAGATGTTTTACTTTTTTCAGCACAGTTCCAGTTTGGGCTTCTCGCAGTTTCTTTCAGCTTGGTAGCCTTTGGTTGAAGCCAAGAAAGAGGGAATCTTCCCTGGACAGAGACCGCAGTCCCAGCTGCAGGAGGTGGCAGGGACGGAGCGTTCTGACCCTGGAGGATGCTGGGCCAGGAGGACCACGGTAGCTGTCATCACAAATATACCAAACTACTTGGGGGAACATGCTGGAAGGAACCACACTTTTTTCCCTGGTCCCCACCTCCTCGACTTCCTGGTCTGGGTTCCAGGGGCTGCTGGTGCTAAATAGTGAGCCAGGCCTGTGGGTAACTGTGGACTTTCCTTTTACATCATTGTGTTTGTTGTGCAGGTAAATGAATGCAGGCAACTCTTTTAGTCCAAATTTAGGGTTTGATTGCGAACTACAGCATCATGTGGATGGTGCTGCAGGTGGAACTTGAATTAAAATTCCAAACTAAAAATTCTTAGTCTTTACACCCTGAGATATGTTTTCCTAAGTACATGACTCTATTTTTTACTTCATTTGCAAGTGCTAACATGCATTACATGGATTAGTCAGGGCTCCACTCAGCCTTAGACAGGTGGTTTGGCTCTTACTTATTCTTTGCACTTACACATGTACAGAGACTCGGGAAGTTCTGCCTGTGGATGGGCATCACCCTTTGCTATGTTTTTCCTGGGTCTTTGTTTTAAATTGCAGTCTGACTCATGAAATGAAGACTCCATCAGTGCTTATGACAAGAATCAATGAACAAATATAACAGTACTAGGAAGCAGGTTAGAATATCTGGCTGTGCATACCAGCTGTCACCTGCAGCAGTGTGACCCTGGGCAAGTCACATGACCTCTCAGGCTTCAGCTTCCTCGGTGTAAAGGAGCTGATGCTGGTCCAGCTTTGTATTCCTTGCAGGGTGGTTGTGAGGATCAAATGAGATGCAGAATTTTCAAGAACTGTGTGCACTGTAATTTTATGGCCTCAGTTTTGCACAAGGGTAAAGGGATTATTACAACCAACTCCTTGAGAACTTTTTGAATGAAGGACAGTGTGTGAGTAACACTATAGAATATATAAGTCAGAGGTCATGTATCTGATAGCTTGGGACACAGTCTCAAGACCTCTGCACCTAAGCCCAGCCTCCTGCTAGTGGACTCCACTTGCTAGTGGACTCCACTTGCCGGTGGACCCTCTTGCTAGATGGTCAAAAGAGACCCTGACCCCAAGTGACCATGAAGCATCTACCAGACTTTAACAAAGTTGGTTGGTTCAAACAGGAAAGCCATTTTAAAAGAGGAAGATACAAATATTAATAATATTTAACTAAGGTTAATATTTAGATGATCTTCAAAATCATGAGAGCCTATCAAATAACCAGTGGTAGAGGGAGGCAGGGTAAGAATTATAGAGAATTATATTCTCTGTAGAATAGGGAAATAAATTGGGGATTACACATTGGGAGGGAAAGGCAACTGACAGTTAAGGGATCTTTTCCAAGGCTTATCCTGGAAGCAGTGCAGTTGATACCAGTAAAGAGCTCCCTAGGTTTCTACTCACCATGTTTAAATCTGTACCTATAAAACTATATTCAGCCCTGGCTGGTATGGCTCAGTGGATTGAGCACCAGCCTGCAAACCAAAGGGTCACTGGTTTGATTCCCAGTCAGGGCACATACCTGGGATGTGGGCCAGGTCCCCAGTGGGGGGAATGTGAAAGGCAACCACACATTGATGCTTCTCTCTGTCTCTTTCTTCCTCCCTTTCCCTCTGTCTAAAAATAAATAAATAAAATATTTTAAAAATATATATTTGAACATTATTTCTCCTAGTCTACTCTTTCTTTTTCATTCATCAGCATCTTAATTTCCGAACTCTGTTTCACACAAAGTGTTCCCAAAATGCAACTTTTGTATAACCTCCTAATAAAGATCAATAGGTTGGCCCAAGGTCCCTTTGAAAGGCTTCTAAACTCTCCTACATTGACCACCTGAAATTTTCCAGTTTTTAATGGCATTTTGAAGAAAGTGTGACAAAAATCATTTTAGTTAGATAAATCTTTCTCGAAAGCTAGGCACAGCTGAATCTTATCACTCATTTGTATTTTAGTGTTAATCAGATAATTTCCTGTTTTTTTAACCTTATGAAATTAAAATTTGATAAACATACAGTAAAGTACAGAAATCTTACATGAATCTCTCTCAAAATAAATATAGGCCTCTTAAGGCTATGTATTTCCCTCTGAGTACTGCTTTGGCTGCTTTCTGAATATTTTGATTTGTTGTATTTTTGCTATTTTTTTCAAAGTATTTTCTAATTTCCACTGAATTTATTTTTTGATCTATGATTATATGTGAATTGCTTGATTTTCAAACATTTTAGGAATATTTCAGTTGTCTTTTTCTTGGTGATTTCTGGCTTGATTCTACAGTGGCTGAAGACTATGCTCTATATGATTTCAGCCCCTTGAAATTTGTTGAGACTTGTTTCATGGTTCTGAAAATAGTTTCCTTCAGTGAATGTGCCATGTGCATTGAAAGGAATGTATATTCTCTGGTTTTGTTACTCATATTATTAAAACATATATTCCTACCAAAAAAGAAAGATTAAAAAAGGGGGAAAAAGCAAGAGTTAGAGTAAACATTAAGCACCTCATCTCAGTTCTCAACACAGCAAGGCACTACAAAAGGAGCAGAGGGGATGGAAGGAGGCACTCAAAGGCAGGGCTGCAGCCTGGGAGCCTGTGGATGGGTGGGTTGGACCCCCTGGGGCTGCATCACAGGGCCTCTGTCATCAAAGCTGGGTTAATGAGGCCATAAAGCCCAGTTGGTGTCAGATGTCACCCTTCCCTACTCCTTTCCCTCTTTGACTTAAGGAGGAATGAATGGCCTTGCCTAAAGTGGGTTCCATTCCCACTTCTGTTTGTAACTTGCTCTGCAACTTTGGGCTCAGTTTCCATCACATATAAAATTGGAATAAGTCTATCTCCCTTGCTGGACTGGGTACAGATGCAGTTCCCTTTCAGGACTTAGAGCTGGCATAGTGATTTCTGACAACCTCTGTACCATTTAAGGCTCTGTGCATTTCATCATGTGCCTGGCAATAACAATAGCTAATGCTGATCATGTGCCACGCATCAGATATGGTTCTAAGCACTGTATTACCTCTTTTAATCCTCACAATAACCATGAGTAGGCATGGCCATCACCCCCATGCTGCAGATGAAGAAAGGGAGACAGTTTACGGAGCTTGCTGAGGCCACACTGTTAGTAAACCAGGGTGGGATTCAGAGTCAGACAGTCTGGCTTCAAAGTGGGCTCTTCTCAGGGGACCATGTGTTCCAGTTTGCCCACAATGCCAGTTTCTCCAGGACAATCCCAGCTTAAATCTTTTGTTTTGGCATGATTATTGTAGTGTCCCTTTGTATTTAAAAAGTATCCTGGTTTGGATATTCAATCCTGACTCTTCACCACTGTTATACTGTTTGTCAAAGATAGTCAGTATTCCTTAAGACTTTGACTCTTTCTGCCACATCCCCCTCCATGTGCTGTAGGTTTCTCCAACCCTCTTCCTGCTCTACACTCACTGAGGGTCACCAACCCCTCTCCCCAATTAATTAAGCCTACAGCATTTGTCTTAACTACATCATTTACTAAAATATGACCTCAGTTCTGTACCCTGAACATCCACCACAGCTTCCGTGTGTGAGTGTCAGTTGTCGAGAGAATGAATGAGCACACGCACTGTGAGCCATGGGAAAGGACCTGCACTCTGTCAGACTCATGCAAATACTTCTCACACAGTCCCCAGGACACCCAAGTCAAAGGTGATGAATAGAAAAGAAGTAAAACTTATAATTCTATGGCCTGAACCTTTGCAGACATGGGGGACAGCTCTGTGTAGCTGGTTTAGCACGGGCGTCAGCAAGCCCACCAACAGCACCTCCCAGGAAGTCTGCACACGTCAGCCCAGGAAGCTCCTCTTGTCCTTTTCTCCCCAGAGTTTTCTCTGTGCTCTCTGCCAGGTCCTCTCATTTCCTTTGTCTTTCAATTCCAGCCACAGGTGAGAAGCACAGACATATGTCCGTGATGCATCACAGTAGAAAATCTTTTTGGAAGTAAATGGAATGAGGCAGGAATGGGAACAGGACAGTTCTATTGGTGGGAAACCCCTGGGGCACAGTCAGATGTTCCTGAAAGGAGTCAGATCTCCAAAGATACCACTCAGGAGGGGCAGCTCTGACAGGCATTGGCAATGAACATGAACGTGCCCCTTCTCTGAGCCTCATACCCTCTTTTCCTCATCTTTGCTCCATCCCTTAAAGATGCTCCAGCAGAGGCTGGGAGAGCCAGGAGCCCCTAAGGCCACCCCAAGGGATCTCAGTGCTGAGAAACACAAGTGGCCTCCTCCTGCTCTTCCTGCAGACGCCTGGCATCACAGGCTGTTGAGCTGTTGGAGATGGAGTGTGTGTGTGTGTTGGATCTAAAAGCAGCTCACCGAATAAACAAACACTGGATCCGAGGGAGGCAGGTCATTCTGCCTCTGTTCCAGAAGTCTATGATTTTCTAGTCATGGAGACAAGGTGTTTTAGGGCCCTGAGAAGCCACCTCTGGCCCCAGTGTCTTTTCCAGACTCTCTGGTCAGCAGATGGACACCCCAGCACCCTACAGCTTCAGCCAACCAAATAGTGTAGGACCCTTGCAGGGGCCAAGCCTCTCATTTGATGGTCTCAATGACTCAGTGAGGCAGGTGCTTTCACCGCTATTTTATTTATACACGAGTTGCCCAGGCTCCTCTGGCAGACCCAGGAATTAAGTGCTGGAATCTTGAATGTCCTTGTCAAGGCCTCACAGGTCTGACTTTTAGAAGGATTTGAAGAGAGAAGTCATTTCCACCTTGAGTTGATTTCTCTGACCAGGGTTGGTTCTTGGAGCACCAAGATGCCTCCTGAGAAGACCCTCCTAGCAAGGATGGAAGATGCAGAGGCGGCCCCTTCAGGGTGAGCTCAGGATTATACGGCAAGGAGCAGTGGGAGCAGAAAGCGCCAGGGCCCTGGTGTCGGGGTCCAGCACAGGGTGGTGCACAGGATGAGACAAGTTGTAGCAGGCACTGCACATATCAGAACCCCTGTGAATGGCTGTCCCTGAACTTGTGCAGGGGACAGTCTGTGAGGGTGTGCACAGCTGCCTGGAATTGTGCAGGGCAGTCGATGGAGGTGTGTACAGCTGTTAACTTAACAAACTGCTTATTTTTCTTCTTATTTCCAGTAAACCAGAACCCTTCCCTCCCCACCTACCCTCCCTGCTGAGCCTGGGTGCCTTTCTTCTGATCGGGTTGGCTGGGTGAAATTCTGACTTTTATTGGGAGTTTCCAAGCAGGGACTAGGCAGCACAGCACACAGCAGGTGAGCAGGCAAGGCAGGCAAGGCAGGCATTTAAGGGTCGGGCTGCCCCCAAGCCGTGAATGTGGCAGACACTGTGGGCTGGTACACCTGATAAAAAAACAATCCCATGGATTCTTTTAAACGTATCAGCCTTAACTGTGATCTGTAGGTAGAGATGCTCTCCATTCTTCTAGAGATGGGAGTTACATCAAAACTCAAGTTTGACTGATAAGGTAGCTAAGACTGCCTGTGGTCTACCACAAGTTGTTTGTCCCTCCTTCCATTATACCGAAGTTGTGGCTGGGCATGTGGCCACCCAATCAGTAGCAAGAGCACAGGTTTTTGATTTGGACAAACTGAGTCTCAAAAACATCTTTAAAAAAAGAATGCACTGCCTAATATACTTCCTGCTCCTGCTAAAACCAGCACAATTATAGAGAAGAACATAGTGTGTAATTTTTCCCACAGTCAGAGATGGGTCTGTATCACAGTTCCCTGATCGTCTTGAAGGAATGGGCCTACAATTCCCACCAAGGAAGAGCTGCTCTTCTCATCACCCACGTGGAGATGTGCGTGCAAGGCCCTGACCAGGCGGAGTGGCTTGCTCATCGCCCCAAGGGAAGGCTGGCACTTGGCACGAGGGGCTTTTGTTGGGGAGAGTGTGTGCTCCTGGAACCCAGAAGAGGGACAGGCACTGAGGGCAGTCTTCCTTTCCCATGATCCCCAAGGAAGGAGGCCTTGCCAAAGTGCTGCCGAGGAGGTCCACCAGCGGGCACGGTGTGGTGTTTTGGGGCATCGCAGACAGGGGGTCTGACTCAGGATGTCGCTCTCCACCTGCCAGCACCTTGGGCAAGTTACTGCTCCTCTCTGAGCCTCAGTTTACTTATCCGTACAAGAAAGTGATGTTCTACCAGTGCATTCTTTCAAACAAATTTGTATGTAGAACCTTGAGACACAAAACAGATAAAGTGCGGCCTCTCTGGTTAAAGAGGTGTGCTAAGCCTTCCTTGCTCGATTACAAAGAAACCTAGCTCTAGCTGAGACCAACACGCAGGCACCAGTTTTTTTATTCTTCAGTTGCTTATTGTCACCTGCCCTTGTCCCTGGTCGAGATGAGCTGGGGGGCAGGACAGGGCGGGGGAAAGAGCTACAGGGGTTTGTATCATAGACCCACAAAATATTGTGTATTTATTTTTATTATTTTATTTTTCATCCTCACCCAAGGACATACTTTGCTTATTGGTTTTAGAGAGAGGGGAAGGGAAGGGAGAGAGAAACATCAATGTGAGAGAGAAATGCTGATTGGTTGTCTCTTGTATGCGCCCCGACCAGGAATCGAACCTGCAACGTAGGTAATGTGCCCTGACCAGGAATCAAACCTGTGACCCTTCAGTTTATGGGATGACACTCCAACCAACTGAGCCACACCAGCCAGGGTGACCCACAGGAGATTTTTAGAGTGGAAAGTGATCCCCCAGGTCATCTGAGAAGCCCTTTATTTAATAGACGGTTCAGCTTCTGCAGACCCTCACCTGGCCCCAGCCTCGCACCACTCTTTTTCTTTTCTTATTGTGGTAAAATGCACACACGTAAAACTTACCATTGTGACGATCATAAAGTGCACAATTCGGTGGCCCATTTACACGTGCTGCATTCACAATGCTGTACAGCCATCGCTACGATCCAGCACCAGAAGTTTTTCATCACCCCAAATGGAAAGCTTGTACCCTCTCCCCCCAGTTCCTGCAAACTACTAATCTTCTGTGTGGATTCACCTATTCTGAATATTTAATGTTAATGGAATCATATAATATGTGGTTTTCTACGTTTGGCTATTCTCACTTAGTATAATGTTTCCTAAGGTCATTCATATTCTGTCACTCATCAGTACTGCATTCCTTTTTATAGCTGAATAATATTCCACTGTGTGGATCTGCCACCTTTTGCTTATGTATTCTTCTGTTGATGGTTATTTGTGGTGTTTTCACCTTTTGGCTTTTGTGAATAGAGCTTCTGTGAACATTCATATACAAGTTTTTGTTTGGACACATGTTTTCAATTACTTTGGGTAATACTGAGGAGGAGAATTGCTGGGTCACATGGTAACTCTCTGCTTAACTTATTGAGGACCTGCCAAACTGCCTTCCACAGCCCAGCTCATTTCTTGAGTATGGCATCTGCCCTGGGCAAGTGGGGGCAGGGAATGGCAGAGGCCCCCGTGTGCTGGCACATGGAGAGCTATTCCTGTCCTCTCCAGGCTCTCACTGGCCACTTGCACAAATGATGAGAATAACAATGATGTAATTATTACAGCAGTCCTCACAATAACTAAGGTAGGCATTCTCAGGGTCCGCACGTCACAGGTGAGGAAACTCACTCAGGGGCGCACGGCCCATCTGAAACACAAATGCACCCACTCCCGCTCCCGGTGCTGCGTTGGAGGAGCCTCCCCCGCTCAGGGCTGCCTGGCAGACATCCTGCTCAGCTCCTGCCGCCTGCCTCCCGGGAACGTCCCAGATTGGCTCCTGCCAGGCCAGTTCAGGAGGCTGGGCTACCTGCCAGGTTCTGTCCTTGCATCAGGCTTCTCTGATTACTGCCCAGGTCCTAGTCTTTGATGAGAACCACTCTGCTCAGGAGGCTTCTGGCACAGCTGAGCGCTGCTCTGTGCCCTCAGCCACGGCCCTGGGAACACAGGGGCATGAGGACTGGTCCCAGCTCCCATCTTCCTCCCAAGGCAGCTCTGGCCTGTTTGGACTCAGAATGGGGGCAGCAGCTTTCCAGACTCCGTGCTCAGCCAGGGAAGCAGGGCTGTGGATTTGGAAGCTGCACCCGGACCTTGGAGTCTGAGCCCATGTGACTACTGCAGGGCTGAACGGCTGCCAGCTACACGCAGGCCCAGAGGAGGCCAGCCAGCGACACCCTGTCCAGTCGGTCTGCTCCCACCCCTCTGGCGCAGAGTTAGGATGGAAGCTTCTGAAGCAGGTCTTCCCTGTCGCCCTGCCAACATCTGCGTGCCAGTGCCTCGCAGAAACTACAGAAGGCCGGGTGACCATGACCCTGAGAGTGGAGGGAACAGTCCCGAACACGCAGTCCCCCAGTGAGCAAGGCCATTGCAGGAGACACTCAGGGCCTAAGGGCCCCCAGGCTTGGATTCAGGACTCAGGCTGGAGCTGGAGCCCATGGGCCATCTGTTCCAAGGTGCCGGGTATGCCGTCACTGTTGTGCACATGTGAGAGAGAAAGGGGCCCAAGATGTGGCTCCTCAAAGCAGTCTAGAGGATGTGGGAGGCACTGCAGGCCCCAAATCAACAAGGATCCCAGCTCAGATTCAACAGGACTCACCACTGAACTTGACACAGGGCACCTAGATCCTCAGATGCAGGAGCCCAGACACACTGCCCCATCCCCCAGGGCAGGATCCCAGCTGAGTACAAACTCCTCACAGCAGCCCCTCGCCACGTCCACAGCTATAGCAATGATTTGCTTGATGTGACGGTTTCTGAGAGCTGCTTGGGAAATGTTGCCGGCTGGAGTGCAGAGGACACCCATGAGCTTGGGGGAAGAGGTCCTCACAGGGTGGTTGATGCACCATCCTGAGTGCAGGCAGGAGGGAGCTGTTCTCCCTCCAACATCCCATGAGAAGAGGAAGAGGAGGAGGGCAGAAGAGGAGTGAGCTGGAAGTGAACATATACGGGGAGAAAACTGTCACCCTGACTGGTTGTGTGACTTTGGATGGATCATCTTGAACATAAGAGGGCAAAGATGCCTGGAAAGTGACCGTGAAGGCCAGTAAGGGCTGGTTGACCACGCAGCTTTCTCCATGCCCATCATACCACCAGCAGCAGGCTCCATCAAGGGGATAACGGCAGTGACTGATCAGGCCGGAGCGGTGCTCTGGGGTGGGCGGAGCCTCCCTCCCCCGCAGAAGCCTTCCTTAGGCGCACATTACTTGGTGCTTAAGCACATTCACGGCCCACTTGCTGGGAGTCGGAAAGGCACAGACACTCCTTCCAGGCCGCAGGAAATGAAAAAAATAATGCCTGAATGCTACAAAAAGTCATGTCCTTTCCCACAGAGGAGGATTTATAAAATTTCTCATTTGCTTTCAAAATAGCACCTGTCTTGGCTCTGGAGCAGGATGCGGTGGCTTAGCAGCGAGCCCGAAAAGACCATTCCTTCAAAGGACTTGCAACTTAGGGGTCCCTGAAACTGTATAAAAAGTGTTATCATTTGTGTGCTGAGGCTCCACAGGTCTTAGCAGATGCCCAAAGGGGTTTATGACTGTCCCCCATGAAAAGGTTCAGGCTCCTTTTTGGGTAGGTGCAAATGAGGCTGAGACTATCAACTAGCAAGAGAAGGGCCAGGTCATGGGCGCAGGCCCAGGGATGCCGGCAGGTGCAGAGCGGGGACTGGAAGCCAGGTGCCGGCACGCGGGCCTCTGGTTCAGCTTGCTTTCCGCCGCAGCACAGGGACCACAGAGCTGAGTGGGTGAGCACGAGGGTGAGGGAGAGGACACTCATGCATCCAAATTTAAACTCCAATTTTCACTCTGGGACTTGGATGTAAATCTGTTAGGTCTTAGGCCAGGAGGTGATGTAATTTATTGAAGAGTATTTGGAAGCTGCTAAGCTCCCTGATAAATAAACCATGTTTCTTCATCTCAGGTCAGTGAAAACATATTTTCTAGGAACTTAAGAGCCCCCTTGGAAAGTGTTAGAATCGTCTCCCTGCAGGGGAGCCAAACACACAGGTAATTGTCTTTTGAAAGATGCTTGACCTTTTTGGGCATGGAGATATTGCCAACTAACCAATAACCCCTGCACTGTTACCCTAATTCTTTCTAAAAAAGGAATAACTTTAGTTCCATGAGTTACAGAGGGAGGACATTATAGAAACAGTCTTGGCACCAGAGCATTCTAGAAACTGCCCACGTTGGTTCCCTAATTATGCACCAATTACAACACCAGCATGAGCATCACAACCCATTGTTCCCAAGGTTTGGGAAGCTGTCCCAGGACTTAAGGAAAGAGAAGGAACTTTCAAAAACAGTCCACTCCTATGTGGTGGCCAGAGAGACCCAGAAGATGAATGCCATTTCTCTATTCTCACAGAGCCAGGCTGAGCAGAGCTGTGACTCAAACCCCTACCCCTGGTTCTCAGCCCAGTGCTCTGGGTGTGGGGGGACTGCAGACTCACATGCTCCAACAGTCACGATCTCCAAGATGCCACTGCCTCCGGTTGCAACCAAGGCCAGCAATACCAGGACATCGGGACCTAGTGAGTTTATGGTGCTTTGGAGGCACAAAGAACTCTAAAAGGATGCCTTGTTATTCTTGATGGTGATGATACTATGTAATATTTATACACCACTTTGGCTGCTAATTTCCAAAACGAGAAAGGTAAAGAATTTAAAGACCCAGCCAGATCTGTGGGTAGTAACTGCATTCTTGACAACTCAGAGGCATCTTGATCTCTGGTTGCTGGGTGAGCCTCTGGTCCATGAATTATTTCTACGATGGCACACAGCAATTCAACCTTTGGATGGTGGCTCTCACCCTGCCAAAGACACACAGGGCACTGGGCAACACTTGGGCAAGCCGCGGGGGGCGGGGGTTGCAGGGAGGGGATTGCTTTGTCACACCTGATTGTGAGCAAGCTTCCCCACTTCCACCCCCACCAATTCTGAGGCCAGATCTCCCTGGGTTTGAACCTGGGCTGTGGGATTTGGGGAAGGTCTTTAGCATCTCTGTGCTGCAACATTCACAATGGTCAGATGGGGACAACAGCACTGATTTACACAGTTGTGACGATTACAGGAGATAACGCATGTTAAAGCCTCACAAAGTGCCTGGCAGGTCATAAATCCTGTTACACTCCCATAAATGCCGCACAGGCTTTGTTGTTGGCAGGCAGGTGACCGGGGTGAAGCACCCCTCGGGCCCGCCCTCCCTGGGTGCGGGATGGTGGCTGGGGGAACAGAACCCGCCCCTCCGCCAGCTCTGAGGGGAAGGCCAGCAGCACAGCCTCCCCACTTTCGGCCCGTGTGTTCGCTTAAATGACGTCAAGTTAGTGCCGCAGTCGCACATTTCTAAAGCCCTGTGTTTACCAATAGGGACTTCTATAAGTTCATAACTAAAGACAAACATACGCGTAGTAGGGACAAGTAGGGCCCAAAGCTAAAATTATTATTAACGGTAACTTTTATTAGAGAAGAGTGTGTTACTGTTAGTGGTGGTGTTATTCCAGTCCCAAGTTCTGGTTCCTGCAGCTCGTTTTGCCCTCCCAGGGCCTCAGGAAGTGTAAAATGACAAGGAAGGTGCCAGGGCCAGGCCCTCCAGGTCCCCTGGCCGGCTTGCCCCTTCCCTCCAGCACTTTCCGCCCAGCCCATCTGTGAAGTGTGTGGCAATGAGCAAGTTTAGGTTGGAGAGGCCAAGCCCTGGAGCGGTGTTCTCACACTTGACATGCATTAGAATCCCTGGATTGGTTGGTAAAACACACATGCTACCCTGGCTGCGTGGCTCAGTGGGTTGGTGCATTGTCCTGTGCATTAAACGGTTGCCAGTTCCATCCCCAGTCAGGGCATGTACCTAGGTTTTAGGTTCGATCCCTGGTCGGGGAGCATATGGGAGGCAACCAACTGATATTTCTCGCTCCTCAGTGTCTGTCTCTCTCTCTCTCTCTCATCAGTAAACTTGTCCTCGGGTGAGGATTTAAAAACAACACTGACGCTGCTGCCCCTGTGCACCCCGCCATGTTTCTGAGTTAGTAGGTGGGGACGGGGTCTGAGAGCTGTGTTTTTACCCAGCTGGGGGCTGTAGAATCTGCAGAACTTCACCCTGAGAACCGCTGCTTTAGGGCAACGCTTTTCAACCTTAGCTGCACTGGAACCACCTGGGGGGCCCCCCGGGCTGCACCCCAGGTGAAATCAATCAGGCTCTCAGAGGGCTGCACCAGAGAGACACCCCGGCTCAGAAGCTGAGCTTCCCTCCAGCTCCGTGTTCAGTGCCTGGGGGTGGCGGAGCTGTCATCACCGATAGTCACAGTTTGGCCCTGCGAGGGTTAGGGCTCCGCACACTGTTTCTATAAAGGACCAGTTAGCAAATATTCCAGGCTTGCAGCCCACATGGTCTCTGTGGCATATTCTTTGTTGTTTGTTTGTTTCAACCTCTTAAATATGTAATATTAGCTTGTAAGTCAGAGAGAAAGAGTGTGTGAACCCTTGGAGAACAGCCAATTGCGAACCATCAGATTTAATGATGAAGACAGATTCTCACGATTAGCACTATGAATAAAACAAATTAAAACCAAGGTAGAAAGTAGATTAATTGAGTGGAATTGCAGGTGCAATGTATCAGTAAATGTGGCCTCACTGTTCTTTATAGCTGCTTCTTCCTACAGTTTTCCTTTACGCACTGAACACAGGCAAGGGCTCCCTTCCTCCCTCCTTTTCCAGCTCACCTGCTAGAACAGTGGGTCCTCACACAGCGTTTCACTCAACATCAGTCATAAAACTGCGAGCTGCCACAGGAACCTAATTCTTGCTTATAACAATTACCCTGTGGTAAAATTGATTTCGTTATGAGGCACTTCACTTAACGTCTCGGAACCCATCCAGAACTCACTAGACCCGTGTGTTAGTACTTGCCTGAAACTAAGGAGTGAGAAGCCCTCAGCTCCCTGCCCAGTGTGGCCAGAGCGTGTTAATTGCCTTCTGAGTATTTCATTCTCTCCTAGCACGTCTAGTCCTAACTTCCTGTCTCACCCTCTCTCTCCACAGAGAAATTTGTTTCTTCTGGAAGTCCTGGCTTCCCTAAGCCTCTGTGTGTGCAAAAGCACCCCACAATGTGGAGTCACATGGTACTTCCACAGGGCCCCCCCCCCCCCCGCCCCGGTTCTCTTGTCTCCAACCCAAAGCGCACTCGCTCCCTAGGTCACTGGGCTGCTCCTGCCCCATCCCTGTCTACCTGTGAAAGGACCATGACCAGAGCAGCTGGCTAGGATCTTTAACAGGCCCCAGAACTCCAGCCTGTTGCTTTTTAATCTGTTCCAAACCTCAGAAAATGGATAATACAAACCTCCCCTCCTATCCTTTGTTCTTTTCTCTGGAGCCTTTTAAACACACTAGAATGTGTTAGTAAATGACCAAGGCTGACTTTTAAAAAATATCAATGATCTGAAGCAGGAGGAGGGAGCCTTGGCTAAGGAAGGGAAGCCCCCACCACTTTCCAAGGCTGTGAGGCTGACTGGCACCAAGGGTACTCGGATGGCCCACCCGATCAGCGGAGTTGTTCTGCTCCAACTGGGCTTCTCTCCAAAAATGTGACTAAAATGGGAGGCCACGGGTTGAGGCCTTGCTGGCCTCCTGGGCCAGCAGCCTGTGCGGTGGCGGGGCCCCGTGAGGAGAGGGGCTCAGCATGGATTAAGGCTCTGCTGATGGTATCTCGGTGGGTGTGAATGCGGGCCGAGGAGAGAGGCAGAGTACCTGTCCCAGGGTCCTCACTGCCTCATTTGTCTCTCATTCATAAAGCCCATGAGCACAGAATTCCATTTAAAAGATGGAAATGATATAAAGCAGAAAGTGGACAGTGAACAGTGAAATCACTATCACTTACGTGGTCTTTGATTAATTTTTTTCAGCTAGAGAAACAAATTTCCATTTATATTAAAGTCTGGCTGCCCTGACCCATGTGGTTCTCTGCTGGCTGGGCATCAACCATCAAAGCGAAAGACTGCTGGTTCGATTCCTGGTCAGGACGCATGTCTGGGTTGTGTGCAAGAGGCAACTGATGGATGTTTCTCTCCATGTCTTTCTCCTTCCCTATCCCTCTTCCAAAAAGTAAATAAATAAAATCTTTAAAAAAAGGTTGGCTGACAAACATCTTCTAAAACATGAGGAGAAGAAGGAAGAAGAAGAAGGAATAATAATAATAATCTATAAGTCAGGACAAGCTGAGAACCATTGTGGGTCATACCCTCTGCCATCAGAGAGGACCAGTGAACTACTTCAAAACAGGCCAGGGAACCAGCCGAGCGATTTCCCTTAACATTTCTTGAACCTCCGTAACATCCTCATCCTTGAATTTGTGGTATTTTACAGTAAAGCTCCTTAAGCCTTTAAAAAGGCCATATGCATATCCAGGGGCAGTGAAACTGGGAGGTAGAAGCTGTTCAAACAGAGGCATTCCTCTCCAAAGCTGTGTGCTGGAAAGGCACCCAAAGGAGAAAAAGGGTGCTTGGCTGGCCTGGGGGCTAGCCAGTAGGAGAGACCACATACCCGATTACTGACGGGAGATCTATGTTTAGACACAATTGTACACCGGTTACCGCCTGGCAGGGCCCCTTTTCCCCATGAGCCCTTTTCCAAACCGCTCACTGTTGTCACCAGATGCTTCAGTGCTGCACCCCTCTGCAAAGTTGAACTTTCCAGGCCTAACTCAGGCATCTGTGCATGAGGCGAGGAGTTACAGGTCACATCCTCGGTTTGTAGGATGAGGAAACGGAGACTCAGCGAGGTTGCATGACCCACTGTGGTCACACGGGAGGAAGGGGAGGCTGGGACTCTGGGCAGGACTGCGTGGCCCAGGACTGGGCTCTCTGCCCTCAGAGGGCACTGGGTTTGCTTGCTGTCTCTGAGCTCCCGCCGTGGCTGCGGCAAGGGCCACACAGGGTGCGCTCAGCTGCTCTCCCCTGGGGTGAGTTTAGTCTCCCCAGCACCTAGGTGCTGGGAGGTCAGGGACCCAGACTTGACCCATTTCTCAGGCCTGAAGAGCCAAGGCTCCCAGCAGGCAAGCAGTGAATTTGTGTGTGTTAATGCTGCCCACCCCAACTCGGTCTGCTCTGCAGTGTGCTGACTCGTCAGTGTAGACTTTATGAAGCCCGGAACCCACAGGATCAGCCAGAGCAGGGACATGTACAAAGCAAAGCCGGAATTAGGTAACAAGGATTCTGATCTTGTTGACTCAGAATCCTTATGTCTCTTCTCTGCACTTCTCTCCAAAGTCTCCCCTGCTTAGGCAACCACTGAAACAACCCAATGAAAGAGTCAGACCTCCTCCTCCACCCATGCAGATATGTTAATATGGAATATTATACAAATAATAAATAATATTCTATATTGGATAATTATAGTGTAGTATACATTGGATGTACTGGGGTACTAACTCCCTTGGGGGTTAGTAATGGTGATGGTAAATATACACTCTGTGCCAAAAACCCAGGGACAGTGCTGGCCACAGGAGCCGCCGCACTGCTGTCTGTGAACGTGTTTGTAGAAGAGACAACGTGGGAGCTGTTTTACGTGGCGCTGACGTGGCTGCTGTAAATATGGGTCGGGGGAGCCATCCCACTGCTGTCCTCAGAAACACTCAGAGAGAAGAACTCCCACTCTCTACCATTTACTCGAGAACCCCGATGCAGAGTGGACGTGTCCTGGGCAGGAAGTGCCCCTGGGCAGTCTGCCTGGGAACACACCCGAGGGAGGACGGCACAGCCACCCCTGTGGGCAGCTCTTGTTATCAGTGTGTGGCTGGCCACTGGGCGGAGAGTCGGTGTGTCCTCCCTTGCACGGGCTCGCACGGCCTCAGAGTCCCCCACGTACCCCTCATTGCCGCACTGTGTGCGAAATCTTTTCCATATTAACCCTGACCAAAACCCCAGGAAATTAAGCCAGTTAAAAAAACCATACGACGAATTCCACAGCCAGGCAGAAATCTGTGGGGTAACCACTTCCGGTGTCTGAAACACTGCCTTCGGTCCCCATTGAGGGCCGGGTGTGCCTTACTGTTATTTCAGCCTGGAGTTGAAAAGGTGCCTATGAGTTTTCTGATATGATAGTCTTCTAGTTTCCAGTGGGAGGGAACTTTCTTCAAAGGAAATCCTACCTGGGAGCCAAGCCATAACTCAGATTAACTCTAAGCTTTGGTGTGGGGGACCCCGGGCCTGGCCTGTGAGGCTTGCTCCTGCCTCAGAAGCTCTTAGGAGAACAATTTGAAAAACATGCAGCCATTTTCCCCATATTAAGTTATTCACTCACTAACACAACCTTTCTTAAGCACCCACTACATTCCAGGTGCTGGTGAGCCAGCAGGAAACAGGACGAGGGAGGCCCTGCTCTCCAGGAGCTCACAGCGGGTCCAATGGGGCAGACAGAAGTTCAGACAGAATTTCAGAAGGCGGTAAGGGCAGTGAGGGAATTAGACCCGGCCATGTGATGTGGCCAGGAGGCGGCTACTTGAGATTGGGGACCAGGAAAGGCTTCTCTGAGGAAGTGAAACATGAGCTGGGAGCAGCAGGACAACCTGGAAAGGTGCCTTGATTCTGAGCAGTGAGGCAGGACAACAGAAGAGGTGAAGTGACTTTCCTCAGGTCACACGGCGGGAGGAAGCTGAGCTGCGACCTGACCCCCGGTTTCCAGGCTTCCTGCCAGGGCTCTTTGCTTTCACAGTGTTTACCAAATAGCTACTACATTCAAATAGGTCTCAGTGACAGGTGACGCCACATGCTGGTGTTCAGACTGTCATGACTCTTGACACCCTCCCTGCCCTCCTCAGCTCTTTACAGCCTGGGGGCTCTGTAATCCAGAAGAGAGCACCCTGCGGTTGACATCCCTGACCTGTGACCTGGTTGGAAAGGCTTCCTCCTCTCCCCTCTCCCTGGCTGCAAACTATGGAAAATGCTCCTTATTGCCTCCATTGTTGGCATGATGATAAAAGCAAGACAGCAGGGGCAGCCTTGGGGGGGAGGACGAGGGGAAGGGTGGCAAAGTATCCTGGAGGAAGGGTCCCTGGACCTCGTGCTGCTCTAGGGCTCTGACTCAAAGGCCACCCAGGCCACTTTTCCCCTTGCCTTCCGCAGAAGGCACTCACACGAAACTATGGCACCACACAGGCCTGCATGTGTATCGCACATCCAGAGTCCAAAGTGCTTCCCTGGCAGATACTCCTATTATGCTGAATGTCACTGGGAGCAGCATGCAAGGGGCTCCCTCTGACCCACAAACCAAACAGCTTCAGACCCCCAAGTGTGCTCCACACCTCCCAGTTCAGTACCTGTGGGCCCAGCATTTGCCCTTTGCCCTCCAAGCCTTACAGTTGTCAAAGCACCTTCCAGGCTTTAGCTAATTGGAGCCTCATGAGGTGGTCAGGACAGTGGTTATTAGTTTTGCACACAAAGCAGCTGAAACCCAGAGTGACCTGTGCAGAGACCACTGCTACTGACCAAGTAACAACCACTACATTTTGGTTCAAACCCAGGTCTCCAGACTCCAACTGCGATTCTTTCCACCACAATCCAGCTGCCCACAAGTTCAACAGACTGTTCCACTCTGGCCAACACCACCCTTGTTTGCTTTACCCTCTGCCCTAGACTATACTTAGGAGCTTTTCCAGAAGCTGCCTCTTCTCTCCATGCGCCCCTGCCTCACCACGTGTTCGGACATGCTGGGGAGCTGCAGCACAGGCTCCTGCACACCCAGCAGCTCAGACCCACATTGAGATGCTCTCCCGCCAGGCCAACAGAGCCTCCTCCCTTTCACATTTTCCATCCTGTTTACGCATGTGCACACTGGACACACCACTGGTGAAAACAATGCACTCTAGAACCTTCCACACCTTCCTTCTTTCCATACCAAACCAATCGACTGCACGTGCAGGAATTGGCAGGCAAACACAGATGACAGAGTCTGCAGAACCCTGTTCCCCAAAATGCACAGCTGTGCCCAGGGACTACTGGACAACCCTGGAGAGGCAGCTGAGGCCTGTGCATACATGAGGCACACCAGCTGCCAGCATTTAGCAAACACTGTTTGGCATGGGGAACAGAGCCGAACATTGTATAGTTTCAGTTAGGATCACTCTGGATCGATCAGCTGGGGCTTAGGGTAAGAGCCAGCCACTAGAATTCAGGGTGGACAAAGAGAATGACATTTGAAGAGGGACAGATGCTCCCGGAGCAAGCTGGACAGCACAAGGCACCGAGAGGCCCAGAGCTCTATCCCATGTCCCGCGTGCAGAAATCAGGGCCATAAGATGGACACAAATGCTGGGGACCCTGCACAGACAGAAGCCAGTGCGCACACACATCCGTCCTATCCCCAGGATTCCTGCCCCCACTCCTCACCCGAAGTCAGTTTGCCCCTGCCGTCGGTACCCCCTGAGGTCCAGCTCCAGGGACCAGACAGGGCAAGTGGGGCGCTTTCTCCCCGCGACCTGCCGGCCTCGCCGGGAGGCCCCACTCCCCGTGCGCCCGTCCCAGCTCCCGTGGGCCCTCCTATGCCCGACGCACTTCACTTACCGGCGGAGAGCAGCGGGGCTCAATTCGAAGCCCAGGGAGCGGAGCCTAGAGGCGGAGCGGCGGCTCGTTGGGCCGCCCCTGCCCGCACGCACGCCCGCCGCGCTCCAGACCTCCTACCGCAGAGGGTCTGGGTGAGGGCAGCCGCTCCGCCCGGCCCCGAGCCCGCGGGCACTTCCTGCAGGCCAGCGCCTCTGCCGCCCCGCCCGCTTCCCCGCGCCGCGCCCACCCTCCCCTTCGCGCCCCCTTTCGTTCCCAGGCTCGTTCTCTCCCAGCCGGCCAGCGGGCCTCCCTAGAAGCCATGTGCGGCCGCGTCTTTGTTTGGGAGTTGGCCTTTTTTCAATTCGCAGCACACAGAGCGAATTAAGCTGGAGTTAGGGGCAGCTGCATGGTTGCCTGGGGGATCCTTGGTAGGAGGGAGTGGGATGGACTGGGGGTCGGGCGTGGCCTCCTCTCTTGCCCTAGGCTTTCTCAAATCTTGCTGCCCCCTGGGTCGGCCCCTGGTGGAGCAGGAAATGAGCTGGGTCCCAGGAGATGCCAGCCCCAAAGGGTCCTGGGGACTCTAGGGACTAGCCCGTCCGAATCCAAAGAGCCTTCCTTCTTCTCTTTCTCCCCGCCATGACCAAGCACTATCACTGCCTTGTCCCTCTGAGAGGCCTAGTGACCATCAGCTTTACATTTCCTGGGCATAGGGAGAATCAAGATCTCTTCCCAGGCTGGGGGAGAAGGAAGACCAGGCAGAGAGCCCATCTGTCTTCGCTGCCAGAGCGCAGGGCAAAGCTGCCTCCAGCTGGCTCTCTCCTAACAGTGGGGCAGACATGTGTTATTTCCCAAAGCAACAAAAGCCTGTGCTTATCCAACCGTGCTCTTTCAGAACTTCACTGCAGTGAGCAAGGTTACCCATTTACCAGGCTGTTGGGTCAGGGAAGCCACGGGAGGTAGGGACAGCTGACTGAGGCAAGGCACAGGGCACGAGCCTTCTAAATACCCGGGGCTGCTGAGAAAGGATTAGCAGAGGGGACATGAAGTGGGGGTGTTGAAAGGAGATGATGGCAATAGTGCCTGCCTGTGAGAGGAAGACCTGCAAAGGGGGGGGGGGTGAATATGGAAGGTGCAGTAGATGGTTGTAGAAGGAGGGGGGGAGAGGGGGTCTCAAGAAAGAGGACTGTGGTGGTGGTGTGGGTGTGGCAGTCGGAGGGGGCCCTGGAGAGATGTGAAGCTGAGAGAATATGAGACGGAGGGAGAGTGGAGACAAGGTAGAGAGAGGGCCGGGGTGAGGACAGACCCCAGGTCTAAGTGGGCAGGGCAGCCAACGGAAGAAAGAGACCACCCCAGAGGGACAGCACGGTGCAGGGCACCGGCACTCCGGAGAAGAGGGCGTGTTCAGTAGCAGCCCAGGCTGCAGGGACGCCAAAGAGGAGCGGGCACAAGAAAACAGGAGATCTTTGGGAGCTTGTGGGAGAATTATTTTGTGGTGAAGAGTAAAAGCCAGCTTGCCCCTCCATGGGGGCATCTGGGCCAATTGGTTGATGTGGGGATCCAAAGGTGCATCCCTTTGCTTTTACTCCAGAGGATCCTAAAGGCAATCCTAGCTCCAGAGCTTCCCAAGGGATCAGCTGAGGCTTCTGTGGAAATTGCATCTCAGTTCAAGGTCACCCTCTGCCTAATCCCATTTCCTCACTTTTATACAGGTGTTGTTCCCGAGTGCCTCCCAACAGGAGGCACTCCTACATGCTCACGCATCTGCATTTCCATGTGCTTGCAGGGTCTGTTCTCCAGAAATCCAGCCTGAGATATAGGGTCCTGAAAAAGGGAGAGTGAAAGAAAGAAAAGGTGGGATGGTTACTAGACTTACTGTGGTGATCGCTTTGTAAGGTATATAGATGCTGAATTGCTATGTTGTACACCTAAACTAATGTAAATGTTGTATGTTGACTATAATTAAAAATAGTATTTAAAAGGAACATGAAGGAAAAAGAAAAGACTTGGTGGATGGTGATGAATAAAGAAGATGGACATGAACAGCCACAGGAGCTTTAGGGAGGAAAGACCAAGCGGCATGGCAGGAGGGAGGCCTGAGCAAGCACAGGCCGTCCCTCTGACCTTCCTGCAAGACCTCTAATGGAGCAGACCTCTAATGCGGACCTTGACCTCTAAGGAAGCAGTTCTAAGAGACAGAGATCGTCAGGAAGAGAGAGGTGGTGTTAAAGGAAGAGACAGAAGTGGGAGAACGAGAGGAGAGTTCTTCTCAGTAGAAGATGATTGCAGTGGTCCCTGGGAGAGGACGACCGGAGGGTGTAAAAGGACAGCAGAGGAGGGAAGAGGGCAGGCCTTGGAGGGAGAAGAACGCTGCAGGCCGGGGAAGAATGAAGACTGCAAGCTCACTGACGGTAGTAATATTAAAACAGGAATTAGACAGAGAGGGTTGGAGACTGTTCTGGAGCGGCCTTTAAGCAATATGAAAGGGCAAGTGATACACGAACCCATGGACCCGGATATCTGTCTCCAGCACTCTGCCTACTGACATGAAACATCTAGAATAGCGAACTAATAGAAATATGATATGTAATGTAAAATTTCCCAGCAGCCGCATTTAAAATGGTAAAAACAAAAAAGTGACAGGTGAAGTTAATTTTAGTGATACAGTTTACTTAACACGATATATATAAACCATTATTTCAATCTGTATTTATATAAAAGTATTATTAATGAGATATTTTGCATTTTCTTCCTCCTAAGCCCTCCAGCTCTGGTGTGCATTTTATACTCCCAGCACGTCTGAGCTCAGTCACTAACTTTTCATTGAAATACCTGACCTGTATTTAGATTTCATAACATGTATGGCTGAAAAAGTAGACTTACAAGCCTAAGTTCCTGCATACACACTAATGCTTTCCAATAACCTAATCAAATGATCATTTTTAAAATTTAAGTTTTATATTAATTAAAACTAATTGAAATAAGTTTAGTCCTTCAGTCACAGCACATCTCAAGTTCTCAGTAGCCACTTGTGGCTAGTGGCGACCACATCAGACCACATAGGTCTGGAACATGAACTCCTAGGCTTCCGGATTTGGGGCTTTGTTTTGTCCTTGCCTTCTGTGAAAAAACGGATACCCGGCCACCCTCCAAGTGCTGCTTCAACTCGTTTCACAAAACACATGTGAAGAAGATGAGGGCGAAGGTTGCAAATCCATCTGCGGGAGGGAAGTGGGTTTGGCTTGGACTAGATGAGCGTAAGAAAATGAGAGGTGAGTTGGAAGTGTTCCTCCTGACCGTCGCTCTGTGTTCACGTAAACCATGCTGTGGTGTCTTTCTGAGCTGGGCCCTCCAGAGGTTGAATGGATAATACCCGAGCCAGCTCTTGTGGCTGTGATCTCTTGCTTTAGCTGTCCCCTTGGGCTCTGAGCAGGGACTGAATCACAGACACGTGGGTGTGGCTGCTAGGTCTGGGCCTCATCTCCTGCATCTGCAAAATGGGGAAAGCCATCCCTCGTTTGGGTGATAAATGGGAGGGATGGGTGAAAAACCCATTATGAAGCTACAGCGAAGGAGGAGTGTTGGCCCCCAGTTTGGACCCAGTGTTCCCTGCCTAACCTGGGGCACACCTGCTCCATCCAGGTGCTGCCTGCCTCTGCCTTCGGTCCACATGCAGGCACTGTTTGCCTGCCTCACATCTGCAGATCCACCAGGGGTGCTGGGGTGATGCAAGTTCTAGGGACTCCTGGAGAGATGTAAAGATAACAGTGACACTTAGACTTTCCTCATTTGCCCCGAAAGGTCCTACATCTCTTGCTTGGAGGCACAGGGCAGATCTGGTGGGACCTGAGAGCCTTGCTTCCCAGCAACAGTATCTACAGCCATTTCTAGAAACAGAGTCACACAAATGGATGGTCACACACTCCCACCCCCCACTGATGAGTATGACCTGGTATTGCTGGCCTCCCCAGAGTATATGGCACATTAACTTAATATTCAGGTTGTACCCTAAACTGTTACAGGTCAGGAAAATGTAAAATTTGGGTTCCTCCATCACCTGAGTACAAGCCTGCCTTTCAAAACAGTGCCCACTCACGACTTAGGAGGGCTGCAAGGAAAGAAGGGTTCCCTGGACAACCTCTGCTCCTGCCCCCCATACTCTCGCTTGGTTGAGCTGCCATCTTGAGAAGACCCTGACAACTCCTTGTACAGGCTCTGAGCCCCTCGCAAGAAAAACAGCTGTGTCCTTGGAGGTAGAAACACCCAGGCAGAAAAGAAAGCACTCCCCTCGCACCCCCATACACACCACACAGCTGTGTGACTCAGCCTGTTTTCCCATCTTTGAAGCGGGGAGAAACTCGTGAGATCTTTTTCTACCATCTTAGATAGTGGAAATGCCTGGATTTCTTCATCCATGTGAAAAAGAGAGCTGAATCAGCTTTGGTAAGCACCTTCCCTCTTCCAGAAGGGCCGGGGAATGACCAGCTGTTAAATACTGACCAGTTAATATTAGCTTGAATTCAACCTGCATTTAACTATGAACTTAATAACTGAGCTTACTCCTTTTACAACTATACCTGGTACTTAATAGGGGGTGGCAAAAATTATTATAAAATGGAGCCTCACGGTCACAGGTATAATTCCCATGAAAGAGATGATATACCAGAAATAAGAGTTTTTCAGCTGTGAGGCATACATCAATGACACCATGAACATTAGCTGCACTAATTAGTGCTTGAAATAATTATTGATCTTCATTAACAGTGTCAAAAGCATTGCTCAGATGTTCAATTGCTCGTCATGCTCTCTTGGCATTCTACATAAAGGACTTTACAGCCTGGTTCTTTTCCAGGAGAACATTATTTAAGGCAAAATACAGAAAACACATTTAGGGTAAAGAAAACCCTAAGTACAGACAGCTGAGCAAATATATAAATAGCATGCAAAATGACAAGCGTTTACAGCTGGAATTTTGGGCCTGCATAGTACACACTGCTAATCTCTCTCTTCTCCTCTAAGAAGCTTTCGAGAGCCTGCCTCTGCTTCTGCAGCTGCGGCGCGGGCTGTGGGGTCCGAGGTCACGTGCCAGGGAGGAAGAGAAGCCTTTGCATAGATGTGGTGAATTTTCTGGAGCATCTGTGTTATTTAAGGTTTATATTCTGGGAATAAGGTTTTTAGTATTTTAAAAACTGTAACATCTATATATTCCATCGTAGAAGACTCTACCACCATAAAATGTTAAAGAAGAAAGTGAGAGCACCTGAAATCTTAGCTGTCAGAGAGGAGCGCTGTGTTGTTCCGACCAATACTCTTTCAGTCCTCTGTGTGTCTGCGTGTGTGCACATCCACATCTGATTTATTTCACTTTAGATGCATTCTAGCAATCTTTTTATGTCAACAGATTTAAGAACATAGATTTCTGATGTAATGTATGGATGCGCTACAATTTATTTAACCAATCCCCTACTGATAGATACTTGTTTTCAATTCAAAAAATATTTTGCAATGTGGTCAGGCAACATTTTTTCACGCATATCGTTGCCTACTTACTCAACTATTTGTTCATGAAAAATTTCTAGAAGTGGAATCACAGGAATTACCATATATATTTATATGTATAAATACCATATATCTACAGTATATAAAACATAACGTATAGTAAAAAGTTGGAAGACTATGTCTCAAACTTAATATAGTTATTACTTCTCAAGAGGGGACTGAGATTGGAGATGTAATCAAAGAGGAATTTCATCAAATCTATAATGTTTTATTTTTCACAAGGAGAAAATATCTGTGTGGTTTATAATTAGTTAAAATTAAAGGTAAGACCAGCAAAAAAGGAGAAGGTAAATTAGTTATTAGCTGACAATCACACATCAATGGAAATAAAACCTTTTTACTGAAAAAAAAAAACCCCACTAAAGGTAAATACTGCAAGACTAGAAATAAGATAGTATATGAACTGTGAATTGTGAAAAGAAAAAAATACACCTAAATGCTTGATTAAATCTAATACAAGTAAGGAATGGAAAAAAAAGAAAAAACACAGGAATTACGGTAAATAGAAAGTACAAGTATGGGGCAAAGTAAGTCCAACCATCTCAGTGCTCACAATTACTGTGACTTAGCAAAGTCTTCATTTAATACAGCAACTCTTGTATCAGGCAACAAAACAAAAGTCAGTTATGTGTTGTTAAAAGGAACACACAAAAATACACGACACAGAACAGTGCAAAATAAAGGAATGGAAAAGATATATTAACCAAGGAAATATACCAAGAAGTAGATGTGACGATATTAATGTAAAATATAATGCATTTCAAAACCCAAAGAATTAATGGCCCAAGCAGAGGGTTTTGTTTCCTTCTTGTCCACTACTGAATCTTTGTGTGCAGTTTCAAAGTGTGCAGAGGATGACTGCCTGAGCAGACAAAATATAACCAAGGATTTACAGTGCACTAACACAGCAACCACTGGCCACATGGCGCAGCCAACAGTCAGTAGGCTACTGAACACTGAAAATATTAATTTCATGTTTAAAAGATCATATTTTAAATTTACAAAGTTAAATAAAACATATTAAAATTAATCTCACCAATTTCTTCATACTTGTTTTAACACAGCCATGGGAAATTTAAAATAATGTACACGGCTCACGGTATATTTCTACTGGACAGCACTGAAGGGGATTTGAATAATATAATTAAAAAGTAAAAACCAACAGATATATAAAGGAAGAATTTTGGCCTTTTGGAGATTTTACACTCTTCAAACATTCATGTAACCTTTACAAATTGGTTAATTACCTATTGGTTACCTATTGGTTAATTGGTTAAGTAAGTTAATTGATTAACTTAAGGATTGACACAAAAATCACAGCATTCTGAAATTTTTTGGCTATTGCACACATGAAGCCACATGAAGACCTCAAAAACTTCTAAACGGGCGGATAGCTAACCACAGTGCTTTCTCACCACCGCAGGAGACCCCTGCTGTCCGTCCAAATGCCCCAGCCCTCCGTGCGGCTGGGGCTGGGAGTGGCCGCGCAGGGCAGGTCTGTGGGTGGAGAGCGTGTCTGTCCAGTCCAGGTGGACAATCTTCCTCTCTGGTTCCCGAGCTGCCTGAAGTCCTGCTCTGCTTCTTGGCTCCAGCTGACAAGATTTGTCCAACCTGAACTCCCCTGTCAGAGAGCAGCGATGGCAGCCTTGCCCTGGGGAAATGCTGGTCGAGAAACTGTTCCCTGCCCTCAGAAGACTGGGAGGGGCGGCTGGACCGGCCAGCTATTCTGAATTATTCCAGGGTAACACTGCGGAGGGTCCCACGCTCTCTCCTCCACAGGGATTTGATCACTCAGGGCTTGGAGAATGATTCTTACCTTGAGTCACTTTTCCCCACTCATGTTTGTCTTGAAGTTTTTAAAATTCTTGTTTCTTCATCAATCAAATTTTAAAAAACCACCCTCAATATTTCTAGTCTATGGGTAGCACCCTTCCTTGATTTCCAGAAACATGGTAGATCTACTTCCTTTTCACAGTATTTCTGCTATTTCATCGGACTCTGAGTGGGCAGGGATGCAGAGGCTGGTGTCCAGTCTGTCTAACATCATCATTCTATGGCTAGATACCAATCTTGTATATTAGTTTCATGACTAGTCACCCTACTAAATACATTTTTCATATTAACATAAGCACTGACATATCATTAAGAAGAATGCAAAATACGCATCCATTTTTTAATGACAAAGGAACCATCAAACAAACACTGTGCTTGTGAAGGTTTGCTATGCCCCAGATCCCTCTTGTTACTGGGGATAATTGGAGGACAGACTTCTGAAAGTGCAACTAAAAAAATGATTTTGATTACTTTGAATTGGTCTCTCTCTTTCTTTGTCTGTTTCTTTCTTTCTTTCTTCACCTTATCTTCCTCTCTTACCCAGAGAAATAAATCCACATTCCAACAAAGATAAACCTGCGCTATTAAGGCCCCCTGGCCTCCCTCAACCACCGGGCTGGCTTCGTAGTGTAGTGTACAAACTGTGTGGCCACACAGGCCTGCGCTTCATCTCGGGCTGCGCTGGTGCACTCTTGAAGTTCTTGATTCGCACAGCTGGGTAACCCATCTTGAATACAGGCTTCACTCAGCGCAGACCGGTCCTGGAATTTCTGCAAAACTGCTTAGTTAGTGCTTTGCATTTTCCACCCAAATTAAAAGGTTAATTAAGTGTTGTGGCATTTTGCTGAATCCAAAGAAAACTCCATCATGTGTATCTTCAGAGTAATCTCACCTTTCTGCAGGAGTAGGTGGGAGTTTGAATTTGGGGAAAGAGGGTGAGCACAGTCGCGTCCATTAGTATTCTTTTGTGAGATGGCTTCACCTTCACCTCTTGCACCTTTCATTCCCACCTTTCTCTCCGGGCATATTGCAGCTTGCAGTTCAGTACACAAAACTTACTTTCCCCTACACATTTGCACAAGTGGTCCCCATTGCTCCAAATACCCTTCCCTGGGTATTGGATGAACCCGTGTGCTGGATGAACTCCTACTCAATCTTCAGCATTCGAGATATATTTAGGGATAAATTTAGTTATATCCCCCTTTAGAAGCCTCCCCTCGGCCTCTCTGGGTTGAGCTCGGTGCCTCGCTCCTAGTCACCTCATGTCTGCAGTGAGGTCTTAATCAAGGAGCTGGGATTCTTATGCACCTCTTTCCCACTAGATTGGTGGTTTGCAACATTTTTGTGTGTGTTTACTATTGTTTTTGGTATGCAGCACACTTGAAAGCATTAAAATACTAAAACACATTAAACAAGTCAAGAATAATTACAATGCAATTACTGGGGCAGTGTGACTGGGTCTCACGGCGCCCGTTACAGCATCAGCATTACTGCGCTATCACTTGGTCTCCCTTTAATGCTAGTTTGTGGTTCTGCCTGTGTGCAGAACCATGTGTTGTGTACCTCAGCGTTACATTTTCTTTTTTTCCAGTAAATATCAAGTTGGCTAGATTTTATGCCACTCACCTTTGGGGTTGTGTTCTATTTGACAGACTTTGATAACACACGTATTTCATTAGAGCAAAAATACACATTGGACATGGACTGAGGTCTGGCAGCCCGTCGTGACCAGCAGGCGCCATCACACTGAGTGTTCACTGTACTGGGGTGCTCAGCTGCAGGGGCCAAGGGAGACCAGTGCCCAGCTGCAATCTGTCAACAGAGGATGTGCTCCTAGACTGCATCTGCCCAGAAGGTCCCTTTTCCTGATTTGTGGGAAAGGTACCATTTGGATGAGTGGGTGCTCTGGCTCAGGACATCCAGGGTGCTACAGAGGTCAGTTGGGAACTGCTGGAGAGCAAGGACTGGGTTCTATTCATCTTTATTTCTCCAGCACTTAGCACAGTGTTGGGCAATAACACACCTTAATAAATGTGGAATAAATGATAGGACAATCGAGGGGCTCTGCTGATGGCATGTCACATAACATGGGCCTAGTCTAAAAGATTACTAACATAAATTTCTCAAATCCAGTCTGCTGGGGAAGTGGCTTTCAAGTGTGTTGGATACACTGGCGTACTGTGGTAAGGTCGCAGCTGCCCCGCCCCCACCTCTAGGCACCACCCAGAGCCCTGGATCCCTCCCGTCTGTGTGTGGAGGCCGTTAAGCCCTTAGTGGTCATTCACCACGTGTGCTGATATTGAAACAAGAAGGTGAGAACATACAATAAATGGTGTTGGAAAAATCATGTAGATACGTGCAAAAATATGAGAGTAGATCACCTTCTTACCCCATATATAATAATAAACTAAAAATGGATTAAAGACTTACTGAAATGTACCACTTGAAATCATAAAACTCCTAGAAGGAAACACAGGCAGTAAAATCTTGGATATTTCCCTTACTAATATTTTTCTTATACATCTCCTCAGGCAAGGGAAACAAAATAAAATGTAAACAAATGGGACTATAGCATACTAACGAGTTTTTGCACAGCACAGGAAACCATCAACAAAATGAAAAGACAACATACTGAATGGGAGAAGATATTTACCAATGTTACATCTGATAAGGGATTAATATCCAAAATTTATAAAGAACTCATACAACTCGCCCTGGCTGGTGTAGCTCAGTGGATTGAGCGCGGGCTGCGAACCAGGCATCGCAGGTTCGATTCCCAGTCAGGGCACATGCCTAGGTTGCAGGCCATGTCTCCCAGCAGCCGCACATCGATGTCTCTCTCTTTCTCTCTCTCTCTCTCTCTCTATCCCCACCTTCCCTCTCTAAAAAATAAATGAATAAAATCTTAAAAAAAAAAAAACAAACTCATACAACTCAACACCAACCTCCCCCAAACAATCCAATTAAAAAAGTGGGCAAAGGACCCAAAGAGGCACTTCTTCAAAGAGAACATACGGATGGCCCATAGACATATAAAAAATGCTCAACATTACTAATTATCAGAGAAATGCAAATTAAAACCTCAGTGAGATATCACTTTATAATGTCAAAATGTCTATCATTAATAAATCCACAAATGGCAAATGTTGGCATGGATGTGGAGAAAAGGGAATTCTCATGTAGTGCTGGTGGGAGTGCAGACGGGCACAGCCACTGTGAAAACAGTATGCAGTGTCCTCAAAAAATTAAAAATGGCACTGCCTTATATGACCCAGTGATTCCATTTCTGGGTATATATCTGAAGAAACTCAACACATGAATTCAGAAGAATATATATCTACCTTTTGTTCATTGTGGTGTTACTTATAATAGTCAAGCTATGAAAGCAACCTAAGTGTCCATCAGTAGACGAGTGGATAAAAAAGTGGTGGTACATGTACATGATGGAATATTACTTGGCCATAAAAAAGAATGAAATCTTTTGCAACAGCATGGGTGGACTTAGAGGGTATCATCCTAAGTGACATAAGTCAGACAGAGAAAGACAAATACCATATGATTTCACTTACATGTGGAATCTAAAGAACAATATCAGTTAAAAAACAAAACAGAAATAGACTCATAGACACAGAGAACAGACTGATGGTTGCCAGAGGGGAGGGCATTTGGGAGAGTGGATGAAAAGGTGAAGGGATTAACAACTACAACCTGGCAGTTACAAAATAGCCATGGGGATGTAAAGTGCAGCACAGGGAATGTAGTTAATGACACTGTAATAACTATGTGTGCTACCAGGTAGGTACTGGAAATATTGGGGGAAACACTTTGTAAAGTGTACAATTGTCTAGTCAACTATGCTGTGCACCTGTATGTAACACAAAATAATGTTAAATGTAAAGTGTCATTGAAAAAATAATAATAATAAAAAAGAAAGGCTGGGAGCTGCTGCGCCAATGCATTCCCTTCTTACCAACAGGAAGCCCCGCAGTCTCTCTGGTGGCCCCGTTTCCTGCACAGCAGGTGGGTGATGAGCACAGCAGAAACCAGCACTCTGAGAATTTTACAGTCCTAGAGCTGGAAGGTGGCTTAGCGGTCACCTAGTTCATTCTCATTCACAGTCAGGAGACTGACACCTACAGAGTTGATAGAACAGCAACTAGAACCTGGGTTAAAATTACCTCCATCCTGCAAGCCGTGCTCAGGCCTTCTTGTCCCCCCTTTTATTTGGGTCTGTAGCAGTACCCTCTCCACCCCCACTTCCACGTGCTGATCACTTGGTCATTCCCTAATCCTAGTCTAAGAGATGGCAGAGCCAAGCCCAAGGAAAGGTGGGAGTAAAAAATGGCCAAAAGGACAAACTTCCCTTCTCCTACAAGTGCCAAGTGCCAGCCTGGGCCTTTGTCTGGGGACATCACATTGACACTGCCAGGTTTTGTGCAAGGCCGGGCTCTCATGGGACACAGGTGGGGGTGAGGGGAAGTTTGGCTGGGTGAATGCAGGGACCACAAATGAGAGGCATGGTGTGGTGAATGACTTACTAGCAGCTGGCTTTATGTCCAGTGCAGCATCCAGAAACAAAGTCCACACACCTTCAATCACATAATTGCAACTGCATTCCTCATTTGATCTGTGTTTGTTTCTGAAGGCTTGAGAGGAACCATGTGGCTGGTAGGCTTTGCAAAGAAGCCTTTTTGGAAGACTGTGCATGAGGTTTGGCCCTGCCCAAGACAGAGGTCCAGTAGGGGATCTGGCAGGGGGTAGGATTTCTCCATCATGCTCTCTGTCACTCTGCTCCCAGTTGGGCATGGGGTCTGCCAGCCTGCTGTGGGACCCTCCGAAGACATCTGGGCAGCAGAGTCAATTTCTGGGAGCTCACCCAGGCACGTCAGGGACTATGTGCTTCCTTCTGTTTGACAGATGGGGGACAATGAGATGTCAGGAGACAGGAGGCAACTCCCAAAGGTCAAAGAAAGGAGACCTTGTATGGGAACCAGACCAAGAGTTTTAGTGCTGCCCTCTGTTTGTTACAGGGTGCAGCCAAGGGGGGGACCCCAAATGGACATTTGAAATGGGGCCCAGAACTCAAGGTGTCCAGAGACTCTAGGATGTTTTTTTTTCCTCTTCTCCCCCACCACAGGTGTGAGTTGGGGGAAGGGGCACACAGAGCAAGAACATGCAGGGCAGCTTTGCAGCTAATCCATGGCATGGTCATTTAACATACCTATAGCCTTGGGCTGGTTGCTTGAATATGCTAAATAGCTATGGCCATGCTCTGGGCTAGGGGGATGGAAAGGAACTCCTTCCTGAGACCTGACTAGGAGCAGGTCCCCTGAGTTTCAACACTTGGGTGGGAGCTCGGAGGAGATTGGTTCCAGGACATGGGGTGACACTTGCCCAGACCCATGATGGTGACCAGAAAAGCTGGGAAGGACAGCAGATTGAGGGCAAGTGTGGCCAAGTGTAGGAGGAGTCGGAAATAGGGCTGCAGAGGAAGTTTGGCGCGGGGATTTAAACCCAGACACGACAGCCATAGGGGAGAGAACCACGTGGATTTGGCAGAGTGGGGACTCCCGTGGTCCTGCAGAGGAAAGAGGACCACGTGGTTGGACTGGTGGAGAAAGGACCACATGGCTGGAGCAGTGGAGAGAGGACCACGTACCTTTGCCAGAGTGGGTTCCCCCACAGCAGTAGTAGGGGGAACCGTCACCCGGTTTTAGCAGATTCCGGCGACACAGCTGATGGTGCTGAGAACCGAGAGAGGCCTACCAGCCAAGCACGGATTACTGGGAAGAACCAGACACTACCTGAGACTGGACTTCTATTTCCTTTCCTGAGATACGGTACCCCATACTGGGCAAGGGGGAAGAAAGAACTGTGTGCATTAGTGGGTGTTTTAAGGGATTTTAAGATTTAGATAAAAACATTAGGTCACTGCCTTAAGTTAGTATAGCACAAAATAAACATTTTCCTTTCCTTTTCACAAATCTCTGGCATTGAGAGATATCTTTCCTTTACGGCGGCGGACAAGACGGACCCGAATCTTTTTCAGTAAGAGCATCACCGTCCCGGGCCCCTCTTGTTTGGTTCCTGCTCCTGCTCTGTAACATGTTGGGTGCCTAGGACTTACCTTGGTTACTGACGCTGGCTCTGAGGGTCATCTGCTTGCACTCAGGGCTCACAGAGTCTGGAGGACATGGGTTTGGGAGAGAAGGATAGCTGGGTAAGAGAGTGAGTCCTAGAGCAAGCATCTGTTTGAAGAGAGATAGGGAGGAGGAGGAGGGAGGGCCATGGAAGTGTGTCCCTAGCATGATGTCCCTTGGCCATCTTACGGGTTCATCTGAGATGCATCTCCTGCCCCTCGTGATCTAAATGAGGCGATCTCTGTTCTTTTCTACTATTGCCCTTACTACAAGTTGTAACTGTGTGTTTCTTTGTGTGTTGTTTCTTGTTCAGTGTCCAAGTCATTAGAAGGCAGGTCTGTGAAGGCAGGGGACATAGTGTCTGTCTGCTCCAGGGCTCGGGCTCAGCAGTGCCTGGCGTGTAGCAGGCATGCAACAAATATTCGATGAGACAATGAATGGAGATTTATTTTCAGTGTTGTTTTTAAAACATTCATGAGTCAGTATGGAAAATGACACGAACTGAAATACCACTAATAGTTGAATGGCTGCAACTAATCCTAGGTGCCTGTTTAAAGCAGATGTAAATTACATAAATGATTTTTTGCATCATCCATGGTTCTTTTTCTAAGTGTTGGAACAGACAACCAATGGACATGAGTTGGTTAGAGGTACAAGATTACTTTAGAATCTATTTTACCTTGTATTTACTTCACTGTGTAATTCATGATGCAGTCCTAGACACAGTGATTTGTGGTTCGTGTAGTAAAATGTTGTTACAGGAGTTTTCGTTTTGCTCCTTCGACCTGAGTACACAAAGCTGTACTTTGAGGATCCTAAGGGACTAAAAGAAGCAGGCCTGCTCTGCACAGTTCCAGAGGGTGTTCATGTTGTAGCTCGTGAAGGCAGTCCTGCAGGTGGGCGTGCCACTGGGCCTTGGGAAGCCCCCAGGTATGCTGTTTAATGGGGATGCAGCTGAGAGGACTGCTGGCATTGCTGGGTGACTCATCTCCCACTTTTTGTTCTTGCCCCTTTTCTGTTGTTTCCATCTCATCCAGAATGAGCTTTTCAAAGCTTTCATGAGAGCATGACACTCATGTGCTCAAAACCCTCTAGTGACCCTCCATGGTACCAGGAGCAAAAACGAAGCCCTCTCGCTGGCCTACAGGGCCCTGGAGGGTGTGTCCGGGGCCTGCCTCTCCCACCTTGTCGCTTCTCTCTCGCCCTTGCTCAGCGGACTCAGGCCCCACTGACCTCCTTTCTTTTCCTCGTGTGCCCAAGCCCGTTCCCTCTCAGGGGCTGGCACCACTGCATTATCTGCCTGGACGCTCTTCCTCCTGGTCCTTGTCCTGCTGCTCTCTCTCACTGTTGAGTTCCCGGGTTGCATGTCACCTCCAGGAGAGCTCGTCCTTGACTCTGACTGTAAAGTACACCCTGGTCACTCTGCATAACATCTTTCTGTTTATCTTTCCACAGAATTCATTGCTATCTGATATCTGGTATTTTCTTGTTTCTCTCCCTTTAGTTACTCATCCTCTGTCTGCCCCACTGGAAGAAAGCACCATGAGAACGGGGTTGTTATCTTTGTTGTTCTTTGCTGCATTTCCTGTGCTCAGAGCAGTGCCAGGCCTGCAGTATGTGCTCCAGAAATATTTGTAGAGGAACAGATTAAAATCGACAGGGCAGAGTTGTTAGCTGTGGCTTCCCAGCTTGGCCTGCCAGTTAACTGGTAGAGTCCATCTGAGAGCTTGGAAAATGGTGAGCACCTGTTATGCTGGAAAAAGCAAGTGGCCTGACTCCTAGGCCCTTTGCTTGTTGTTACCACTAGCTTCTTTCCCAGGGCCTCCGTTTGCTCCTCTGCCTTGTGAGGAAACTGGGTGGGGCAGTCTCTGAGGTCACATCTGGTGGACTGACCCCAGTGCCCTACCCTCCAACTGCACGGAGACCAGATGCCTGGAGAAGGAGCAGAAGTCTTGGGGTCGCCACAGCTGTAGCACCTCCACTTTCCGTGGGCTCCTGATATTGGAGGAGATGCCTGACTTCTTTTGGCCTAAAACTGAGAGGTAAACAGCAAGCAATACTTCTGGGGGAAGTGAGTTGTAATGGGAAGGGCACTGGCACCAGATAGACCTGGATTTGTGCCTCAGCTCCTTGCTTACCAGCTGAATGACCTTGAATGATTTCCTAATTACTCTGAGCTGTAGTTTTGGCTAACAAGAGTACTTACACCCTGCTTGCAGATTTGCAGCAAGGTTTACATGGATTAATATATGAGAAACTGAATAGAGGCCAGCTCCTTTCCCATTCCCTTAGAAAGCCTGAGCGTGTCCACAGGAATGGCCCTGTGCCTGGGTTACCAATGCTAGCCTGTAGGTTGTTCCCACTGAAGCCGGCAGGGCTGCAGCTGGGACAGCCAGAGTGAAAATGGGAGATGAAGGAAAACCAAAAAAACTCTTTTGTGAGAATTGCAAAACAGCTTGTTGGTTTATTTTGCACTAGAAACTTGTGGTGCGTAAGCCTACAGAGATGGCTGTGAGAACTGGGAAGGAGACAAGTGTGTTAATCGCTGTTTCCTGGGCAAGCCTCATTTGCATTCCTAGAGAGTGTTGATTGTAGTGTTCTAAGAAATAAAGTTGTTTGGTAGTCTAGCTTATCCCAACACAAACCACTGTTCTTTTGCTTGTGTGTGGAGGTAAAGAGCTGCTACTGGTGAGCCTCTGCTACGTGCCAGAGGCTGGGCGAGTTCTTTCCCGCACTGTGGCAGCCAGCATAGGGGTGCTCACCCGGGCAGCTTCTGTCTCCCCTGCCTTCCTCTTTCACAGAGTCTGCGAGCCCAAAACTCAGCTTCCCACACCCCACAGATGGCCATGTCTGTAATAGAGTTCTGGCCAATACTACGTAAGTGGAAATTTCTTAGAGACAAGAGAAAACACTATCTTTTCCCCACTCCTCCTTTGTTCCTGCATGTAATACGGATGCGGTGCTCAAAGGTGCAGTGGTCTTCTTGCAAATACGGGATGAGCGCCAGCAGGCTAACAGTCTTGACCCTGATAACACATTGTCTTTCATCAGAAAAGCAATTGACATTGTAAGACACCACTATTTAACCACCATTAGGAAAGATGTAACAGTGTTAAACTACAGCCCACTTGTGAATTGCATCAAGATTCCCAAGACATTAGAATGTGGAGGAAAAACAAAAACAAAAAGCAACATGGGTCTTAGAATCAATGGGAATAGAACAGGTTCTTAAAATCTGGACTTTCTACCTCTAGACTTAAGTAAAAACAATAAACTCCTTTCAGGCATGGTTGTCGGGCTCTTTGTTACTTGTGTCAAAGCCTGTTTCTAACGCTAACTCCTCACAACCACCTTCTGAGAAGGGTATTGATATCTCTGGTTTACTAGTGAGGACACAGAGGCATGGAGGGAGGTGGGCTGGACAGCATAGAATCGCACACATTGGAAATGAGAGCCGAACCCACTAAGGGGTCTCCAGGTCTGCTCTACCTGACCTTGCACCTGACCTGCTCCGTTCACTGCTGTTCCTGCCCCGCACATGGCCTTTGCAGCACAGCTAAGAGGGATGGTCAGCAGCTCTGCAGCTGCCCCCTTGACCCTGCTCCTGAGGACACTGCTCTGTAGCTCTCCAGTACACGAAATTTGACCTTGGGAGCTGGGAGCCAGGGCCACAGAGTTGAGCAATCACTCTGGCACAAGGTTTCTTAGTTGTTCCGGCAGTTTCTTTCCTTCCACAACCCCTGTTGAATACAGGCCTAGGATGTGAGAAGGCTCAGCATATCTCTGGAGGATTTGTGTCTTCATGCTGTCCCTGGCTTGCTGCTGATTTCCTATTATCCTACAGGCTTCTAGTGTGCAGGGCCCAGGAGGCCACATATGAAAGAAGCTGCCAGAAGAAAAATCTCTGGTCAAGAGCCTCTTGCAAATCAGGCAGCCAACTTTCCATGGCCTCGTGAACCTGGTTGTTGAGGGCAACCTCCTGGAGACCTGCAGACGGGACTGAGAGGACAGGGCTGAGCAAGCACCCGGCCCAGATGTCCAGACACAGGCAGCGCTGTAGCGCAGGGCAGTGTTCTTTCTCTGAACCCTAGTTTTATTTCCTAAAGCAGGAGGAGAAGGAATGGTTGAAATACTCCTACTGTTAAGTAAGAGAGAATGAGCTTTTCCAGATCTCTGCTATCCGATTGGTAAAAGAAGTTGAGAACATAGGGGAAAATTAAATGGGATGTCAGTTGAACCAATACATCAGAACATCATTTTCTAGCGTGTTGTTTATGGCATCACTGGAAGTGTGTAAGAAGCACATTAAGAAGAGGAGTGACTCCTGTAAAACAGGCCCCACACCCAGGGCAGGAGAAGAGGCGGCACTCTGCGTCTTGTGTGGCCAGGCTAGTGTTTCTCTCAGGGCCGGAGGATGGGGGTGAGGGTGGGGCAGGGGCTTCCTGCCATCTCCTCTGGCTTCCAGCAGAGGCAGGAGCAGAGAAGTGGAAAAATCCTATGGGGGTTTTCTTTTCCAACATGAGGGGAAAGCCCTCAAATGATCCTTTTCTGAGAAAACCCATTGAGAGCTGCTCTCCCACCCCCACACCACCCCAAGACCCACACAGTCCAGTCTGCTGGCCAGAGAACTGGCCTTTAAAACCCTTGTTGACACACCACCACACCTTCAGTCCAGCTCCAGCCTGGCCTGGCATCCCAAACACCGAGTTCCCGTAAGAGATGTTATTAAGCGCCTGCATACCTCACAGGAAGCTTTAGATTGCAAACATGTGTCAAACTGCTGACTTCGTGTAAATGGATCAAACCCCTGAGTCTGTGTTGGAGGGGCGGATGTTTGTATCAGGGAGTGGTGAGTACTTGCTACTTGAATGTGGGCCATGCTGAGTGGAGCTTCTGGCTTCAGACGGATTCAGGCTAAGAGAGGATTCTTTTGTAAATCAGCCTGTATGGTCATTCTTTTCGGGCCTTCTTTCTGCAAGTGAAGTATCTGCAGTGCTCGTTTCTCCTGACCCCACATGGGGCTCTTGGATTTTCCCTCTCATTCCTCTGCAGGGCCTCTGTTTCCAATGCCCGCCACACTTGCTATGGGCCTCCCAGACCCACAGATTTGTTTACTGCACTCTGGTGCAATCATTAAAGATTAAACCTTTTATTATGAGCTAATTGGAAATTCACACACATGCAGTTGTACAAAATCATGCAGAGAGACTTTATGTATCCTTTTCACAGCTTCCCCCAATGGTAACATCTTATAAAAATGATGGTTCAACATCATACCCAGGATATTGACATTGATACATTGAAGATATAAGACATTTCCATCACAAGAACCTCTAATGTTTCCTTTTTATAGCCACACCCACACACCGCCCTCCTATCACTCTCCTCCTTCACCCTTGGAAACCACTAATCTCTTCTTTGTTTCTATAATTTTGTTATTTCAAGATACCTATATAAGTGAAATCACATAGTATGTAACCTTCTGGGGTTGGATTTTTAAATTTTACTCAGCATAGTTCTCTGGAGACTCATCTAAATTGTTGCATGTATCACTATTTCTTTTTGCTGATGAATAGTATTCTATGGCAGCAGTTCCCAACCTTTTTGGCACTAGTGACTGGTTTCATGGAAAACAATTTTTCCATGGACCGGGGTTGAGGGAATTGTAGGAGACCGTTCTGCATGGCATGGGCCCAGCTCCCACTGGGAGATGCATAGGACCTATGCTCATGGATAGGTTCTCCCGTGGGGAATCAAGGGCTGCTTTGAGTTTTGCCCTTGCTAAAAAACTCCCTCACCCTGAATTGAGGACATTTACTGCAGAGTAACTTCCTAAAATCCATGCTAAACCTTCCACTTTTGCCTTTTTATTGGCAAATATCCCTCTTCTGTGATGGGATTAGTGACATTGACTCCTTTGTTTTCTGTAAAAGGTAACTACCTACAGCGAACCTGTGCATAGGAAATGAGGACCATCATGTAATATGCTGAGAAACCCAATAAAGGCCAGTCACAGCAAGGGCCAAGGCTTTTGCTCCCCTTGAGAGAAAAGCCATGCTGTCCCTTTTCCTACACCAGACTTGGTAGTCCACGTGAATGTCTCATTTTGTCCGTAATGACGCAGACGCTGCGGGCCAGTATCTGCGTCAGGAATGACTTTATAGCCTGCCACCAGATGCAGCTTAATTGTCACTTGCTGCTTGCTGATAGGGTTTTGATATGAGTCTGCAAGCACCTGATCTATTATGGTCTCTGTGCAGTCACACCTCTCTGCTCATGATAATCCGTATTTGCAGCTGCTCCCCAGTGCTGGCATCACTGCCTCAGCCGCACCTCAGCTCGCCAGGCATTAGATTCTCATAAGGAGCACACAACCTAGATCCCTCACATGCACAGCTCACAGTAGGGTTCGTGCTCCTGTGAGAAGCTAATGCCCCTGCCGATCTGGCAGGAGGCGGAGCTCAGGTGGTAATGCCAGTGATGGGGAGCAGCTGTAAACACAGATGATTCTTTGCTTGCCTCCTGCTATGTAGTCCAGTTCCTGTCCCAGTACCAGTCCGGGGCCTGGGGCCCTTATGGTGTGGATGTACCAGAGTTTGTTTACTCATTCACTCATTGAAGGACACTTGGGTTGCTTCTGGTTTTGGGCCATTGAGAATAAAGCTGCCATGAACAGTGGTGTGCAGGTTTTTGTGTGAACATAAATTTTCATTTTTCTAGGACAAATGCTATTCCTCTGGGTCATATGATAGTTGCATATTTAGTTTCTTAAAAAATAATGCCAAACTATTCCAGAGTGATTGTACCATTTGCATGACCACTGGCAATGTATGAGAGATCATTTCTCTATATCCTCACCTGCATTTGATGTTACCACTACTTATTGGTAATAGTTATTATTTTCATCCCCATAACTGTTTTTGCATTGCAGCTGGCCAAGGCCTTTCAGGTCCACTCTAGATTCAGGGAGACAGAAGAAAATGTGTGGAGCAGTGGGGATGCTTGACATGCCTTTATTCATGGGTGGGTGAGCCACCTTGCAGGTGAGACGCACGCTGCAAGCTGTGTGTCTGTAGTGGGAAGTTCCAACCTTCTTAAGTACTAGAGACAAACAAAGCTGGCAGAAAGCCAAAAAATTGTATAACATAGCATGATTCTGTGCATGCGAGCCCACTTCATGTTATGGAAACTGTTTATCGGACCCAGTCTCAAGGCTAGGAGAACACTACTTATCAGGCCCATTCAGGGTTATGGGAGACTGCTTCCCTTTGCTACCCAGACAGTTGGGTGAGGAAGCCAGACTGCCTCTGTTTACCCTTCAATATTCATCCTGCAAAACTGAAACTCTATACCTTTTAAAAAACAACTCCTAATTCTGCCCTCCCCCTAGGTGTTGGCAACCACATCCTCCTCTCTGTCTTTATGATTTTTGAGTACTCTAGGTACCTCGTATAAGCAGAATCATACAGTGTTTGCTTTTTGGTGGCTAGCTTATTTCACTTAGCACAATACCGTCAAGTTTCATCCATGTTGCAGCATATTGAAGAATCTCCTTTCTTTCAAAAGGTAGGATAACATTCTATTATATGTATATGTCTTACTTTGCATATCCATTCTTCTAGTTGGTGGAATCTTGGGTTGTTTCCACATTTTAGCTGTTGTGAGTAATGAATGGATGTACAAATATCTCTTAGAAAACCTGCTTTCAATTCTTTTGGGTGTATATACAGAAGCAGAATTGCTGAGTCATATGGTAATTTTATTTTTAATTTTTTGAGGAAATTTCATACTGTTTTGCAGTTATAACATTTTACATTCCTACCAACAATGCACAAGGATTCTAGTTTCTCCACATACCCATCAGCACTTGTTTTCTGTTTTTGGATGGTGGCTGCTCTGACAGGCGTGAGGTGATATCTCATTGTAGTTTTATTTGCATTTCCCTAATGATTGTGATGGTGAGCATTTTTTCATGTGTTTATTGGTGATTTGTATATCTTCTTTGGATAAATGCCTATTCAAATTCTTTGCCCATTTTTGTATGGAGCTGTATAGTTTTTTGTTAAGTTTTAAGACTTCTCTATCTATTTTGGGTATCAGTCCCTTATCAGAAATATGATTTACAAATATTTTCTCTTATTCTGTGCATTACCTTTGTACTCTATGGATGGTATGTTTTGATGTTCAAAAAAACTTAAATTTTCATGAAGTCAAATTTGTCTATTTTTACCTTTGTTACCTGTGCCTTAGTGTCACATCCCAGACATCATTGCCAAGTTCTATGTTGTGAAGATTTTGTCTTGTCTTCTTCTAAGAATTTTATTGTTTTAGGTCTTCCTTTTAGGTCCTTAATCCATTTTGAGTTAATTTTTGTATGTGGTATTAGGTAGGTAGGGGTTCAACTTCATTCTTTTATTTACTTTGCTTATCCGACTGAACAGGACGCCCACTGTGGTGGTGAGTGAGAGTGGGGGAGAGGGCACCCTCACCTTGCTCCTGATCTCGGGAGGAAGAGTTAGGTCTCTCACCACTAAGCATCATGTTAGCTGTAGATATTTTTGCAGACAATTTTCATCAGGTTGAGGAAGGTTCCCTCTATTTCTACTCCCAAGAATTCTTTTTTTTTTAATGTCATGAACAGTGTTGAATTTTGTCAAATGCTTTTCTGCATCAAAATGATTGATTTTGATGCTGTGACTTCTTTAAAATTTTTTTAGGTCAAACAATGGGTAATTCAGGATGCTTTGGGCTGCAAATAACATATTAAAACAGATTAAAATTTGATTAAATTAAAAAGAAAAGCATTCTTCCTCTGAATAGGACCTCTAAAAGTTGGCAGTCCCAAGCTTGGCTAACTCGGCAAGTCAGAAATGTCAGGACTCTGTGTGTCCTCTGCTTTCCCCTTGACTTCCCCTTATGGTTGCTGAGGGGCACTGAGGCTCCAAGGGTCACAGGTAGTCAGGGAATAGGGGGTATGCTCCTTTTTGTATCATGAGGAAAATCCTTCTCAGAAAATAACAGACTTCTGTGTCTTTTGGCCAAGGTGTTTAACCCTAAACCAATTTGGCAAAAGAAATAGAAAGGGAAATGGAATTCCTATGAATAGTTTAATCCTGTGTTTTCTGGTAGGGGTACTTTTGTCATTTTGGTTGACAATTTGCTGTTGTGTGGACTGTCCTGCTCCTTGCAGGACAGTTAGCATATCTGGCCTCACTTACTGAGTGCCAGTGGAACCCTCAAGTCACTGTAAGAACTTCTTAAGACTTCCTCTGGGGTGCAATACCACCTCCCATTGAGAGCCATTAGATCAATGCCTATTTTTACCTTATATGAATAATATAGCAAAGAAAAAGGAGGAAGTGGTTGTTGAGTAGCTAGCTAGTCAACAGTGTCAGCCATGGAGGGGAAGAAGCATTTTCAAGGGGAACCAGAAACTTGGATCCAGAGAGGTGTCAACATCTTTGTCAGGGCCTCCAAATCCAGTGGGACTTACTCTTTCTGCCATCAGGTATATCCAAGGTAGCAGCATGGCCCAGACTTGTCACCAACTCTGGCCACATGGTGAAAGACTGCAGTGGGAGAGGGAGCTTATTCTTACCATACTTATTTCTTTTCCTCTCTGAGGTCTTGTTCTAAGAGTAAACTATCTTAACCTGGAAGGGACCGTGGAGATCATGAAAATTATTTTATAGATGAAGACACTGAAGCTCACAATGGAGAAGTGATTTGCTCAAGGCCAATCAGAGAGTGAACAAGCCAGGACTGGTTAGGTGAACAACTATATAGGAAGTTCCCAATTATCAGTTTTTCTTTTATTTCTCCTCCCTCAATGACATTGTATATCTGTTGGGTGCTTACTATGAGACAGTGTGCTAATTGATCTATATCATTTTTCATATTAAACTTTAAAATGACCTTATGAGATATATTATTGTCCCCATGTACAGATTAGGAAAGATTCAGGAAGTTGCCCAATGTGTGACCCCAGAATTGACATGATTAGCTGCTACACCATACCACTTCCCCAGTAAACCTTTGTTACCCTTCGCTGCTGTTTATTCTGGGTGGATTAGCAATACATAATCTGAGGCCAGGTAATTTTTTTCAGATTGTGCCCACAGTTTTGGTGTCTCCCTATCATTGGAGGAAATGTAGAGGGAAGGTGAATAAATTTACTCCAGTTCTGTATAACCGAAAAGAGGTAAGAGAGAAGACCATGATTCAGCCAAATTATTTTGCTTTTTCTAAAAAGAAAAGTCCTTATTAAAACAACAGTTTAACTATTAGGCTATGTCTTAATTATAATATAGGGTTTACAGTTCTTAAGGAAACATATGATTAAGACAAAATTAAAATATGGCAATGAGTATAAGTTGTCTCACTAAAGTACTGTTTTTAGTGACTTCTTATTTAAGCTTTGGCTTTCTTTACTCTTTTGTATTGTCTTTTTTTAAAGTACATTTTATTGATTATGCTATTACAGTTGTCCCACTTTTTTCTCCCCTTTATTACCTTCTGCACTGCACCACCCCTGCCAACAGCATCCCCCTGCCCTTTAGTTCATGTCCATGGGTCGTACAATAAGTGCTTTGGCTTCTACATTTCCTATACTATTCTTAACCTCCCCCTGTCTATTTTCTACCTGCCATTTATACTCCTTATTCCATGACCTTTCTCCCCCATTCTCCCCACTCCCCCTCCCTGCTGATAACCCTCCATGTGATCTCCATTTCTGTGATTCTGTTCCTGTTCTAGGTGTTTGCTTAGTTTGCTTTTGTTTTAGGTTCAGTTATTGATAGTTGTGAATTTGTTGTCATTTTACTGTTCATAGTTTTGATCTTCTTTTTCTTAGATAAGCCTCTTTAATATTTCATAGAATAAGGGCTTGGTAATGATGAACTCCTTTAACTTGACTTTATCTTGGAAGCACTTTATCTGTCATTCCATTCTAAATGACAGTTTTGCTGGATAGAGTCATCTTGGATGTAGGTCCTTGCCTTTCATGACTTTGAATACTTTCCAACCCCTCCTTGTCTGCAAGGTCTCTTTTGAGAAATAAACTGATAGTTTGATGGGAACTCCTTTGGAGGTAATTGTATCCTTTCCCCTTGCTGCTTTTAAGATTCTTTCCTTATCTTTAATCTTGGATAATTTAATTATGATGTGCCTTGGTGTGTGCTTCCGTGGGCCCAACTTCTTTGGGACTCTCTGAGCTTCCTGGACTTCCCAGAAGTCTATATTCTTTGCCAGAATGGGGAAGTTCTCTTCCATTATGTTTTCAAATAAGTTTTCAATTTCTTGCTGTTCCTCTTCTCATGCTGGAACTCTTATGATTCAGATGTTAGAACATTTAAAGTCATCCCAGAAGTTCCTAAGCCTCTCCTCATTTTTTTGAATTCTTGTTTCTTCATTCTGTTCTGGTTGAATGTTTCTTTCTTTCTTCTGGTCCAAACTGTTGATCTGAGTCCCGGTTTCCTTCCCTTCACTGTTGGTTCCCTGTGAGTTTTTCTTTATTTCACTTTGCATAGCCTTCACTTCTTCCTCTATTTTTTGACCATACTCATCCAATTCTGTGAGCATCCTGATTACCAGTGTTTTGAACTCTGCATCTGATAGGTTGGCTATCTCTTCATTGCTTAGTTCTTTTTCTGGAGTTTTGATCTGTTCTTTCATTTGGGCCATATTTCTTTATCTCTGTGCAGGTGTTATTAGTAAGAGGCGAAGCCTTAGGTATTCACCAGGACAGGGCAACCCACTTCACTGCATTGTGGTGCTATATGTGAGGGAGGGGTCAGAGAGGGAACAATGCCACTGCATTGCTCTTGGCTGGCTTTCAGTCACTTTCTCAGTTACCCACAAGCAAATTGGGCCCTTCTGGTGCTGATTCCTTGGTTGGTGGGCTTGTGTATTTCCTAGGACCCTGTGGTCTCTCCAGTGAACTCTCCTGTGAGCCTGGGAGTTTCTCCTGCTGCTGCAACCCCCAGAGGTTTTTACAGCCAGAGGTTTTGAGGCTTTATTTCCCTGCACTGGAAACATGGGTTGTGTGCTTTATTTCGCTCCCCTGTTGTTCCTCCTGATTTATCCACATGCAGATGTGGGACAACCCAGTCTATCTGTTGATACCTTGCCCCTTCCAGTCTGCGAGTCACAGCCTTGCTGTGTGTCCTGTATGCCCCAGCTGCCCATCTCTGCCCCTCCTACTGGTCTGAACAAATGTTTCTTCTTTAACTCCTTGGTTTTTGGACTTCCATACAGTTAGTTTTTCTGGCAGTTCTGGTTATTTTTTGTTTTTAAATTTGCTATTGTCCTTGTTTGGGTTTTGTAAGGAGGCAAAGTGTATCTACCTACACCTCCATATTGGCTAGAAGTGTACCCTTTTGTATTTTCAAACTGATTCCAGGCATTGTAAAGCTATTTTGCCTGTGTAAGGCTTCCAGGAACCAAAATTAGCCACCAACAGAAACATCCTGAAGAAAGCAATTCCCTGGGCTTTTCTCCTTTGCCTGTGTTGAGAGTATTTAGAACTGCCTTCTCCATTCGTTTGTCTGCTTGTGCATCCATCCATCCATCCATTCATCCATCCACTCAGCTATTCTTTCATTCAACAGTGATTGATTAAATGTGTACTCACTATGATCCTATTATGTGTCATATGCTATATAATGTTCATAAAGACTTTTACTTAAGAGCTAGTTTTTAGTTGCAGACTACTTTTCTCCTATTTTTTCAACTGTTATTTTTTGTGTTAGAATAGGAAAATTTATAGAAAAGACCTTGCAACCAAGTGGTGGAACCCTCGGGCTAAGGGCAGTGTCCCCCCGCCTTTGATCTCCAGGCTGGACAGTGGCTGCAACATGGCACATGCTCAGTAATAATGCTCATGGAGCGGAATTGTGTTGTTCCTCACCCAGGAAGTGCTAGAGTGCTCTCGTGAGTCAGAATAGGTTTACCTGGGTGATCACATCGTAACATTGTATTCTTTTTATTTCTTCTTTTCAATAGGTCAGATTTTATTAAAAAGGAAAATTATTCCTTACATTTTGATGTTCTTCTACTAAGATGCTTTTTATCTCAGCTGAGCTTTTCCTGGTTCTTTAATATCCAGTTAAAATATCAATAAACTAGTGGCTTTTCCCTAACTGCTAAAATCTTCATATAAAATTAGTCTTTCTTTCTCTCTGTCCTTATATCATCCTTTGCAATCTTTTGTCTGTCCATTCATCCATCCACTCTGCCATTTTTCATTCAACAATGTTTTAGCAAATGCCTCCTTGCTGTAATCCTACTATGTTTTACATGCCTCATGATATTCATGTGCCTTGTTTAGTTTCTTGATTATGTGTTTTTTCCTTCAGCAGATTATGAGCTCTTCAGGTAGGACAAGAAAGGGGCTTACGACTCTGTACCAAGTGCCTGACACAGAGGAGGGTATTCAATCATTGTTTGTAGAACTGTATTATCCGTCCAATAGTAGCTTCTCTTCAAGCTTATCTAAACAGGCATTTCTTTTCTTTTTTTGAGTTTCAAAGGACAATTAAAAAGCACAGAGAGAGAATAATTTCAAAAGAGCTTGAAATCTGCAAAAAGAGAAAAAACAGTTCAGAGGGTATGGATGGTCAGAGAGGGTCAGCATCATGACTGCAGTGACCAGGGTGGTTTCCTCGCAGCTCCACGGGAATTTGATTGCTTCGTGTGTGTGTGTAGCCTTTATCATCCCTTCAGCACCTCCTCTCTCCTTGGCATTCCATATATGGGTCGAATGTGCCTCCTGCTTTATAGAAGGGAAAACGGAATGCTAAAATTAAAATCACCTACTGGCTTAAGCCATCTAGCCATGGCAAGTCAGGAACTGAGAAATAGTGATAAAATAGGCATTTATAGATGTTTATAGTTTCAATCAAATCAAGATCTTATCATCTACTTATCCTATTTGATATGTATTACACTCTTATTAAGTGCCAAGTACTTTATATGCATTATCCTTTCCTCGAAATCTTTATTTACAAAAATTTCAAACCTACAAAAAGTTGTAAGAACACACACACAAAAATCACATTCCACTAATTGTTTTACTTCTTATACCTGGTTTCTTAGAATTTGTTCCACTTCTGCTTTGTCCCCCCTCCCCCACACCCTGAACCGGTTGAGTTGCATGCATACATCATGACTCTTCACCCCTAAAAATTCAGCATATGACTCCTCAGAACAAGAGCGTTCTTCTACATAACCAAATGCAGCTATCACACTGCGGACATTTAACATTAAAACGATTCTGTCATCTGTTACACAGTCATTGTTCAAATTTTCCCAGTTTCCCTATTAGGAATTCTTTCTTCCTTTCTTCTTTCAGTCCAGGATCTCATCAAGGATTGAATATTGTATTTACTTTTCGTACTTTGTTAGCCTCCTTTAGTCTAGAACAGTGTCTCAGTCTTCTCCCTCGATGCCATTGACTGTTGTGAGGAGTCCAAGTGGTTATTGTGTAAAACGGCTCTCAGTTTTGGACTTGTTTGATATTCCCTCATGGAAAGAGTTGGGGTAAATATTGGCCAGGATAATTACCTAAGTGATTACCTAAGCTCTGTGCTTCTCAGGTTGTCACGTCACAAGGCATAAAGTATCAGTGTGTCCTGTCATCCGTGATGTTAGGGTCACTTGGTTAAGGCAGTATTTGCCCCAGGTCTACATTGCAGATATACCATTTTCCTTGGTAATTACTAAGTAATCTGTAGGGTGATAGGATGAGGTTGTGTGAATATTCCTCCATCAGCCTTTCATGCAGTAGTGTTAGTGTTTTGATGATAATTGTACATTATCTTTTAAACTTGCATAATAACCCTGTGAGGGACGTACTATTTCCCTTATTCTTACAATGGGGGATCTGAATTTTTTGAAGATTTTATTTATTTTACTCTCTAAATAAAAAGGAAGGGAAGGAGAGAAACATCAATGTGCAAGAGATACTTCGATCCGTTGCCTCTTGCATGCCCCCAACTGGCAGCCTGGCTCATAACCCAGGCATGTGCCCTGACAGAGAATGGAACCGGCAACCTTCTGGTTCTCAAGCGGCCGCTCCATCCACTGAGCCACACCAGCCAGGGAGGGGGAACTGAATTCTTAAAGAGATAAAGACACTTGCTCAAGGCTGCACAGCTGGTAAGAGACAGAGCTGGTCTTTCAACCCCAGTCTGTTCTCTGTAAAAACCTCTGCTGTTATGACCTACATGCTGTTATGTGCCACGTGAAGGCACATATCTCATCTCTTTTGCCCCAGGCAAGACAAGAAAAATGATATTTAAGATCATATAAGACACCAAGTTTTTTCAACTCTTGAGGATTTTCCTCTTTACTCCCTAAACATCTTCTGTTGTTGTTGGAGCCTGGCGCCTCTCAGTTCACCTTGCTCTGGTTGCTACCTCAAACATGGTGACTAAATTATGCTTTTGTCCAATGGTCACTAGACTATGGATTTCTACGTTGATTTGATCCCAGGATGCTGGGGACCCTTACACTTGCCAGCACCACACTGTGACCAGTGCAATTACCTTGGTAATGGCTAATTTGAGTGTGAGAAGGACGCTGACATCAGTCAGTTCATAGAGATAATCACAGTGAACTTCTCTCTGGGTTCTTTCATAAAGGGGAACTTGTGTGGTCTTGGGTTGGGGCTGGGTAATATCCTTGTCTATTAGAATAAAATTTGCCAGTCAAGAACTGGATTGAAAAATCATAGTGTATTAAAACTAGAAGAGATCACCTAGCCCAACCCCTTCCATCATAGATGAAGAAAGTGAGCCTTAGAGTTACTACTTAGTGGACTTGCCCAAGGTCATAGCAGGTGACCCACAATCTGAGGCTGGACTAGGGATCCCATGCAGATTATGCTCAGAAGTCACTAAGGTTATGCCCTATTTTCCCCTGTGCCTGGGGCCAACTCAGCCAGCTTGTCTGGCACTTGGTCTGTCTGCTGCCCTCTCCCAGCCTTTCCCTTCTCAGATTTGCCCTTTCGAAGGCATTTGCTCATCCTTTCCTCACTTCCTCCATTGGTTCCTTCATTCCTAACCAACATTAATTATCCTCCTGCTGTATGTCAGATCCTGTGCTAGGCACAGGGGGTACAAAGTGAAAAGAACTACACAGTGTCAGCCTAGAAGGAGGTCACAGTTCAGGTGGGGGCAGGGAATACAATCCAACAATGCACTTAACCACGATGTTAAGTGCTGAGCACTAAGCACTAAGCAGTGGCTCCACTAGTGCTCTTGGGAAACAGAAGAGGGAAGGGCGTGTGGGAGTTTGCTGGGGAAGGTGGGGCCTCCAATGCCAAGGGAAGAAAGGATGGGGGAGAAAGAAGGGCAGGGTAGAGATTGCTTGCTATGTGATGAGAGGATTCTGGAAGGGACCCAGAACACGTCCTCTCACAGAGGGGACCCAGGAGTAAGTAATTGGTATGGCTGGGGTGGCTGTAACGGCCACTGGCGACTAGAATCCTAGAGCTGGTTATTGGCTCAATTCATTCAAAAGTTTAGACAAGAGCTCCATCTGTCCCGCTTGGCTGCTGGGTGTCCAGAACCTTCTCTGCTCACAGGCCTGGGGGAGGAGGCCAGGGGAGGACACTGGAAGCAGAAACACAATTGCCCCGAGGGTCTGAGTTGCAGCTTTAGCTGTGGGAGGCCCTGTGATCTTCCTGCTTGCTGCTCAGTACACTGCATAATTAGTTTAATAAGAGACACTTAGTTATGGGATCTAAACTAAGGCCGAATCTTATTCTGCACAAGGGAATAATTACAGCACAAACTGGAAGGAAGGAGTTTGGTGCTGATTAGACCAAGGCATGCACAGGCTGTGAAAAGTTCTGGCTGCTTTTCTCCGCTCCACCGCTGACCGATTGCACAATAGAGGCCAATTAGGAAACAGCTGCTTACATTTATCAGCGAGTTGATGTAAGAGGCCTGGGGCAGTGCTGGACTTCTCAAGTGAGCCCTTCTTCCCTCAGCAACAGCAGTAACAACTGAACGACATTTCCCTGTGCCAGACCAAGTAAATTATTGACACAGATTACCTGTGTAATCCTCACAGTAGCCCAGATAATTAGAAAGTACTTAGAATTCAATTTTGCTTAGGAAGATACTGAAGTTCAGAGAGGTTAAGAAACTTGCCCAAGGTCACACAGCTAATAAATAGTGCAACTGGGACTGAATCAGGCAGTGTGATTTTTGAGCCCATGCTCCTGCCTGCTAGACTACGTTGCCTCTTAGTCCCTGGAGGATGTGATGTGGGCAGGTGTTCTAATGCTGGTTAAAATGTGTAATTATGCTGTTCATTCCCTTGATTGTTAGATGGTAAACTACATGAGGGCAAGGGATAGGCCGTTTCATTCACCACCGGGCCCCCAGGACCTAGCACCTTCCTTGGCACATAGATGTTTAATACGTGTTTTGGGTGGAACGAATAGCTCTGGCTCAGGCTGCAGGCATAGACGGTTTTATATTTTGCTGATTATCCTAGCAGGAGAAACCGGTGAATACAGGTGTTGCTCTGAATCTCTGTTTTTTCAGTTATGTGAGCTGTCTGGATCCTGAGGAGTAGCATTTGGGGAGAGTTACCAGAGCTGTTCATCTCTTTGCCCTTACTCTCATCTCCTTATCTCATTCCTTCATTCTTCAGTTAATTTACTTAACAGATATTTAAGGAACACCTGTGCCAGGTACTGTTCCAGGTAGAGCAGTGAACAAGAACAACAAAAATTCCTTCCCTCATGAGCTTGCAATCCCTTGGTGGAGACAAACAATAGCAAGAAATAAGTGAAATGCAGTATGTACATTGGAATAAATGCTTAGGGGGAGGGATATGAAGTCTCAGGAAGAGAGTGAAAATTTTAGACAGGTGGCCAGTAAAAGCCTCATGGAAAATGACATTTAACAAAAGACTGGAAGGAATTTAGGAGTCAGGCCATGCAAATCCCACAGGGAGGAGCTTTCCAGACAGAGGGAGTAGCAAGAGTGGTGCCCTGAGGCACAACCGTGCTGAGTGGTAGAGGAACAATGAAGAGGTCAGAGGTCATTGGGGGGAGATGGGAGAGTGATGGGAGAAGAGTTCCCATCACTCTTCTCCATTCTCCTAAGGGCTTCTAGGTCTGGGGAAGGCGGGAAACAACTCCAGCATCTGGGCGGAGGAGAGACACAATCTGACTTTCCCTGTTATTCTGTAAGGAGGCTGTGTGCGTGTCTGTCTTCCCTCTCTGAGCTGTGAGCTCCTCAAAGCAGTGACTATGTGTGCGTTCCCATGGCTGAGCACAGGGCCTGTGGTGCAGCAGACGTTTCAGTACGTGTGCAACCAGTGGGTAGACACATACGACATACGAAACAGAATGAAGCAAGCCACAAGCCAAATTGGTGCACACACAGAGGCCCAGAGAGAGGATGAATACATTCTGACCTGCGGAAGGAGGGATGATTTATGGAGCAGACACCTTTGAATCTAGGTCTAGACACATGAGAAGGCTCTCCACTGGCAGAGAGCAAAGAGTACGCATGTATTAGGTTGAGCAAGGAAAAGGAGTGAAGTCTGGAGGCAGAGGTATAGGGCAAATTGAGAAAACGCTGAGAGACATGTTTCTGGTGCGCAGGGAGAGTGGGAGGAGGGGGTGGGATCGGGAGTGGGACCCGGCGCAATGGGATGGGAAGCCAGAATACATGTGGGCCGATCTTGTAATGATGTGCACAGCAGGCTAACGAGCTTGGGCTTCCTAGTGCAGGCAATGGGGAGCCATTGCGGATTTTACAGGTGCGTGTACCCATTTTGGAGGATGAGATTCAGCCCATTCAGTCTGGGCTGTTAACCCAGTCATGGCTTGCTGCCAAAGGGGGCAGCTCGCCTACTGAGAATGGTGTATGGGCCGGTGGTGCCTCGCCTTGCTGCTGCGGTGTCACGCTCTAGACCACACAGACTCAGTGTGGAAACGCTGTCGGTACAGAAGGAAAGAGCCCTCCTGAGAAACCCTCTGACACTGAACAATGAAAGATGTAGCAATTTATTCAGGTGTGTTTCAACAGACGCCTGTGTTCAACTCGGGACCAGCAAGGGTTTCATTACGCTGCATATCCAGTCCATTTGTCCATATGTAAAATCAGTCAGCCATAGCGCTCCCAGGATTATTGCATTTCTCCTCTGTTGGGGGAGGCTGGCAGGGAGTCCGCCCAGGCTGCGCTGCCCCCACGTGGCATGTGTCTGCGCTACTCCTACTCCTCAAGGAGGGATCCGTTACAAGGACTGGGGCACTTCTTCTAGATAAGGGAGCCACGGCTTCTACTTTTCACCAGGAAGGGAATGCCAAGGTGGCCATCTGCTTGAGCCATTCTGTGTGGCAGGGATGCTGCTAGTGGTGGGTGATGGCTGCTGGGAGCCCTGTTAGAATGGAAATGGAAGTCCAGGTCAAGTTGAGAGTTGTCAGCCATTCCTTGGAGCAGATAGGCTTGTTCCCAGGCTGGAGCCCTAGGCTCCCACCTTCCTGCTCTAACTGGACACTACTACCAGGCTGTGCCACTTGGTCACCTCTTCACTCCCACTTTGTCTTTCCAGGTTAACTGGTGGGGCTTCTTGCCCACCCCCCACTCCCCACCTTGCACTTGCACAGCTTCATGGTGGAGCAGGCCCGAGCACAGCCCCTGGTGTGTTTCCAACCTAGGGCTACGGCCTGCAGCTGTCCCTGGGGAGTACATTTGGGTGCCACAGTACCATGGAATCCACATGCAGGAAAGAGCACGTGCTTTTGGGGTTGGGAGTGGGGGAGTGGGGACAGGGCCAGAAATGGAGTGGCTCAGACAAACCCCAGTACCCAACTTTCAGGGAGTTTAAATAAGAAACTAGTAACTTGGGTGGTGGTGGTGGGGAACTTCTACCAGCAATCCCGTTTCTTTTTGACTGCTTTCAAGGAAAGAAAATGAGCTGTGCTCTGCTGAGAAGGAGCAGGTTCTCCTGCAATGACTGAAAAGCCACTGTGGAAGGGAACTGGGTGCAGGAACCACCCATGGACAGAAAACTAGGTGGGGCGCAGAACTTGACTGGGAATGACGCACCTGGATGAGTCCAATCAAAGTCAGGGCCGTGAACTGTTCCTCACACTGCAGTCAGGGGTCAGCCCTACAGTGTCCCCCCTCATTCTCTTGGGTGGTCCTCCAGTGATCCAGACTCATTGTCTACATGCGATTTGTGTAGTTTGAAGATGAGCTTAGCCGGCTTTTTCATATTTTTTGCCTCTTCCAGGCCCCCCAGTAAAACACTCATTGTGGATTCAGACTATGAACATTAACTAAGTGGGTTTGGTGATGGACGTGGCCTGAGGTAGCATGTGATTTGGACTGAGGCTGGGTCTCTAACTATACCCCAGGCCCACATAGAAAGGGTTGTTTCGGTTTCTACTCTTCGGTAAGGGTTAATGGATGAGTATGTTATGACAACTGTCAATATCTATTAAAGGCTTTTAAAATGCACACAACCTTTGACCTAAAAATCCAACACCTAGGAATGGCTCCAAAGAAATTAGAGATACCACAAGTATTTAGAATAAGGATGTGATCCCAGTACTATTTATAATAGTAAAAAACCACAGCCATTAAAAATTGCTATTTCAGAATGTCTGAGGACATGAGAATGTATTTACACTTAAAAATTAAAACTTTAAAAATTTTGAAATTTTTTATATAGAAAATTATAGTAAATATTATAAATATCCATATACCCTTCAGTCAAATGATCAAATGTTAACATTTTGCCATATTTAGTTAAGAACTTTTTAACAAATAAAAGGTTACAGATATAGTTGAGGCCTGTTTTGGATTCTTCTCTTCCCTGCCTTCCCAGAGATGACTATTTTCCTGAAATTAGTATGCACCTTTCCTACTGGGAAATTATGCTTTTGACATGCACACACATAGATCTCCATAAAAATTATAGAGCATTTAAAAATAACTTACAAAAATTTTAATCTTCTGCAGTGTGCTGTTTTCATTCTACATATCTTTGAAGGTATAAATAGATGAAATTGGTTTTTATTGCTTTATGTAGTATTCCAACTACACAAATATGTTGAATAAACTTTTAAAATTAAATTACAGCAGTTTGAAGAGTGACCTCTAAGTGAGCACACCCAACTAATTACTACCAGGTTGAGAAATGGCCTCACCCCGGAAACGCTCCCTCACGCCCACTCCCAACAGCCATGCATTGCTCTCTCCCCCAAAGTGGCCACTGTCACGGCTTTTAAAAGACATAGTCTTGCCTGTTTCTGAAAATGCTATAAAAGGGTGTTCTACACTCACCAGCTAGTTCATTTTTTAGTTGTGTTGTTCAGATCTTCTCTTTTCTTACTTTTTTTCCCCATCATCAGCTATTGAAAGAGAGGTATTTAACTCACTAGGAATATAAATTTGTTACTTCTCCTTTTCATTTTGCCAATTTTTGCTCTACATATTTTGAAGCTCTGCTATTGCACGCATGCAGATTTAGAATTGTGAAGGCTTTCTGATAAATGACCCCTTTACAATTATGAAATGCCTCTCTTTACCTAGTAATGTTTTTGCCTTAACATCTACTTTCTCTGCTATTAGAATATCTATATCAATTCCCGTTTGGCTAGTATTTACATCTTTTCTACTCTTTTCATTTTCACCCTTTCTGTGGACTTATATTTAGACTGCCTCTTGTGAGCAGCATATGGCTGGATTTTCGAATTTAATTTTTATAACCTACTACATTTATTTTTACATTTAATCTATTTATATTTAGCATTTGGCTCATTTACATGTAATGAATGCGATTACCAAGTATTTGGGCTCACATGCACCATTTATATATTTGTTTCCTATTTGACCTACTTGTTTTATATTTCCTTTTCTTTTTTATGCCATCTTTTTGAGTAAGCAAATATTTTGATTATTTTATTTTTCCTTGTATTTACTTGATGGTTATACATTCCTTTACTGTTCTTTTAAGGATTATTCTAGAAAATGTGCTTCCTTGACTTGGTTACAGTCTAATACAAACTATCATTTTCACCACTTCCCTAATATGTTAGAATTGGAATATTTTATCTTCATTTACTCCTGGCCTTTTGTGTCGTTGTTTCCATGCATTTCCTATGCATTAAAGTATATGTAATCTTTAATTTTTACATATAATTTAATTTTATATAACATTTAATTTAATGTTTCCATGCATTAAAGTATATATGATGCTACATATACTTTAAACCCCATTATATGTTAATATTATTTTGTTTTGTAAAGTCAATATTACTTTATAATTTCCCCACATTTGTACCTTTTCTCTTATTCTTCTTTCCTTCTTAGATTTTTGTATTTTCATCAGAGATCATCTTTCTTTTGCCTGAATAAGTTTCTTTCATAGTCCTTTTAAGGCGGGTGGGATAGTAATGGCTTCTCTGTTTTTGTCTGCCTGAAATGTCTTTATATTGCCTTCATTTTTGAGGGCAAGCTTTGGTGTGTATAGATTAACAGATTGGTTGTTATTTCATTTTGGTCCCTTAAAGCTAGCATTCCACTGCCTGGTGGCCTCTACTGTCTCTGTGGGTAGTCTTGTTAAAGTCTTACCATCACTCCTTTGCAGGTAATGTGCCTGCTTTTCTCTGACCACCTTTAAGACTATTTTTGTCTTGTTTTCAGTAGTTCCCCCGTGGTATACTTAGATATCATTTTATTTATATTTATACTGCTTGGGGTTCATAGGTCCTCTTGATTCTGCGAGTTGATATCCTTTATAAGTACTGAAAAATTCTTGGCCATTATCTTTTCAAAAATTACTTCTTCCTTTTTCCTGCATGGGGGGCCATTTTCATGTATGCTAAATTTTCTGACTATAACTCCCAATCTGTTATGCTTTTTGCATATATTCCATTCTAAAAATGATCTTGTTTGGATATTTTCTACTGACGTGTCTTTAAGTTCATATCCTTCATCTTCTACATTGAAGTTGCTGTTAAAAAGTTTGTTGAGTCCTGCCCTGGCTGGCATAGCTCAGTGGATTGAGCGCGGGCTGTGAACCAAAGCATCCCAGGTTGGGTTCCCAGTCAGGGTGCATTCCTGGGTTGCCAGCCACGGCCCCCAGCAACCGCACATTGATGTTTCTCTCTCTCTTTGTCCCTCCCTTCCCTCTCTAAAAATAAATAAATAAATAAATAAATAAATAAATAAATAAATAAATAGATAGATAGATAGATAGTTTGTTGAGTCCTTCATGTCAGACAGATATTGAGTTTATAATTTGATATATGAATATATATGTATGTATACCTGAATGCCTAACATTGTGTTTTGGAAATTTATGGAGTTAATTTGGAGTTCTGGATGATGTCATCTTCCTCTAGAGAAGATATAGGCTTGCTTCTGGCTGTTAACTAGTCTGGGGGTAAGTCACCTTCCTTCAGGGATTGATATTATTTGAATCTGGGATTCATTCTTTCTGAGGCCAGGTTTACTGTTGTGACCAGAGGTCCCATCTGGATTCCCAGGACATTTACCAGGGCTCGTCCTGCTGTCTCCATTCTGGTTATAGCAGCCCCACAAGACTGCTGAAAGGTCACTGATTTCTCAGCCTCTTAGTCATGGTTTTTGCTTATGGAATCCAGCTCTTGCTTTGCAGGAGCTTTTCTAGTTCTCAGTGGGAAAGGCGGTTCAAACATATCCCAGTCAATCAATAATGAGCGTGGAATTCTCGATGACATTTTTTAAGTGAACGTGAAAAGCAAATTTCAAACATAGAATGTGCTGTACGGTGCTAACTTGGCTAAAAACAAAAGCATGTGAATATATGTGTGGATGCACTAGTGGTTCTCTTTGGGTAATTGGGTTATAGATGATTTTCATATTGTCTCTGTATTTTTCAAATTTTCTGTAATAAATGAGATTTTCACATTTTAAAATGCCACTTTAGAGATAGACAACTGCCAAAAACATTAGGCAACATAGGGAAGGAAGCTAAAGAAAAAGAAGATGATACCCCAGAAGCAGTAAAATAAGACCACCCACAGAGTAGTGGAGGAAGAAAGATGGGGCTACAGAGATTGTGAAATAGCCCCTCAGAGCTGGGAAGGATGTAGCTCATCTTACTCAAGCCCCTCATTGTACAGATGAGGAGGCTGAGGGACAGGAAGCAGCATGGCTCAGCACCTAGTTAGTGACAGCACTGGTCAGCAGCTAGGTCTCCTGGAGGGGCCAGAGCTCTTTCCAGGGCAGTTTGTTGAGTAATCGTGGACCCATGGGGCCTCAGGCAGTTCTCCCTGCAGAGTGAGGACCTGCGTCCAGGCCTGAAAGTGAAGAAGTTAGCCTGGACCTTCTCAGGCAGAGAAATCACTGGGACCATGGCTGTCAGAATCATCTTACCTCTTGTTTTATTTAGATTTTGTTGGCAAGCAGTTAGCTTCAACAAGGGATGGCACTGTCTACAAGACACAGTTATTAGCTTGGCATTGAAAAGCCTGCTCCGTCTGCCAGGTCTCCCTATTTCACAGACTTCTCTGCCTTTTGCATAACTCTTCTAATGCCCAGAACCCTATTCTGGTCATTCCATGCTGAGTAGTGGACTTACCATCCCCATGTATGTTTGGGTCTTTGCTCATGTGATCCCGCATCAAGAGACCCTTTCCCTTTCTCCTATCCTAATTCTACCTGCCCCTCCAGGTATAACTCCAACTCTCAAGTTTTTCAACCAGTAGAGTCTGAGCCCCTCATTTGGAAAAGATTCTCTAGGTTTTGCATTTCCTTTTATTAATTGTCAAGTATTATTATTGAGATAGTAAGGTCTGAGAGGCAGGGACAAATTCTTCCATATTTGGGCATCCTCCCTGGCACAGAAGTCAGTGTCTTGCATGAAGTGGGCCTGCAGGAAATACTGGTGAAGCAAGTGGTGGGCTGTTGGAAAGAAACATGCTTTTGAGAAGCTGAGAAAGATCTAGAAGGCACAATGGGCAGCTGGGAGAGGAGCAGGCAGTGCAGAACTCATTACTGGAGCCCATCAAAGGCCTTCTGCTTGCTGCTCTTGTCTCCCTTGATTCTGATGTTGGTTTCAGAAAGATGGTAGAGGACCCTGAGTCGGGAGGGAACAGATGTGGAAAGGAGAGGACAAGTTGTGCTGCTGGACATGAAGATAACGTAGAGAGGAGCAACGCAAGGGAATTCAGGTCTGGAGAGGTAGGCAACTTCCTAGAAAGAGATTGGGCCCCAAAGTTTGAACACATTTTCTCAGGTATGGGGTGGGCTGGCCTCATGAGCAAAGAACTGGAATGTGAGTTTAGGCAGAGAACAAATAGCATGTAAGAGTTTTGGTGGCAAATTATAGTGACAGGCCAATGTGCCTGGAGTTTAGGGAGAGGAGGTACTTCAGTTCTTTTGTAGAGGGAACCTTGTCAAGGGAACTATTATATTGATCTGAAGCCAGAGTCTTTCAGGTTTTTGATGGCTTCCATTAGGTACCTGAACAGAAGCATGTAATTGAACAGAGAGTCTAGGAGATTTATAAACCAAGAACCTCTGAATGAGAGGTTTGGAGTTTATAAATCTTGGGTTCTCTTCTTTGCAGCACTGAGGTTTGTTTGGGGGAAAGGATTTGAAGTCTGTGAAATTAGAATTAGCTGATGTAACAATCAGATGTCAGACCTTGGCCTAGAGATGAGGTGAGAAGTAGAGTCTTGCGCTTACCTTGGCTAGGGGCCTTGGATGGACTCTCAGAGGTGAGGCGCAAAGGAGTAGCTCTCAGAAAACCAGTCGTGCAGCAGAAGCTCATTCAGAGAATCATCAGGAACACAGAAGAGCATCTACCTCTCATGTTACCTACAAGCAAATTAGGCTCCTGTGGCTTTTGGAAGTAGCTTTTGAAGGGCGCCCAAAGAATGTCATTTTGGTGATGTGTTTGGGGAGTGTGAGCAAAAAGGCACTAGTACAGGAAGAACTTTATATATCATTGAAGTAGCATCATTTAAAGGGGCTGATAATTTGGAACAGATTAAAATACAACCTGTCCTCAGAAGCCACTGTTCTTGAACTGCCACCACCAGGCATTCATTCCCTTTCTTCACCACAACTTTACTGGAGTGAAGTTTACCTAATTAAGCAGCACCTGGAAAGAGGAAAGGTGGGAATAAGAGATAAAAGTTCCACCTACTTAACTTCTTTTGCCTTGAGAGTAGCTTTGGATATAGTTTGTTTTCACAGAGGCCCTACTTGAAGCCGCCTGCCTAGCTTTGAATCTCAGTTCTGCTACTTTTTGCTGAGGGACTTGGGGCCAGTTATTTAACCTCTCTGTGCTTCAATTTCCCCATCTGTAATATGAAGATAATAGTAGTATTCAGTAATATAACAACAATGAAATGTTTATTAAAAAAGACTTGACAAGAAAGAGTTAAAGATAAATTACTGGCTCAAATAGAAAAAATAGTTTTAGCTCATGGAGTAGTTGCAAGTATTAAATGAGTTAATGCATATAAAATACAACAGTTTCTGGCACAGAGTAAATGCTCACTAAACTTCTATCAGTACTCTTACTAGCTTTCGGCATGGTGGCACCCGCTGCCTAAGGGAATTTCCCACCTAGGTCCCAGCCAAGTGTGAAGAATCCCACAATGACTAAGGCTGCAAGAGGAGGGAAATGTTCTGGAGTTCTTTGTTTTTCAACTGCCATTTCTTTGAAATGCTCCTCAGTCCTTGTGATGAAAGAACTAATGTGGGGGCATGTATTAAGTAGTCAGAGAAGGAAGGAAAAATCAAGTAAACCAGTAAGTCATAGGCTAAGGGTTTTTAAGAGAAGTTTCCTTGAAACACAGATTTGCACATCAGGTTATGAGAGGGTTCAACAGCCCTCTCATAACCTGATTTGCTCCTTCTACAACCCTGTGTTTAAGAGCTTGGCATTGCTGGATGTTTTAGGCAACATTTGCTTTAAAAAAATCATAGTGTGAATTGAGTATAGTTAAGGCAAATGCTTCAGACAGAACAATGCAAACCTTGGTTCTAGTCCTCTGGTGATGAGCTTCTGGTCCATATGGATGGGTTGGAGCTCCAGCTGGTCCAGCCCAGTTGCTGATGATGACAATGTTCCAGCCAGTGACAGGAGTGGCTCAAAATGGATGTTGAAATTGGCATCCTGCATTGCTCTACCCCCTACTCTGAGCCTTCAAGCCCATGTTGTTGTTGGTGGTGGTAGGTGTGCATATATATGTGTGTGTGAACTCTAAGTGTGAATCTAAGTACCTTGCCCTCCATTAATTGGATTCTAACTTCCCCTTTCCTCCCTTCCCCATCATCTTTTTTGTTTAGATGTCCTGCTGGTTTCTCTTTTGGGAGGTGCCTGGAGCAGACTCAGTAAAGCAATGTCTCTGGTGGCTTTTGTTCCCTGTGGAGGGCGGGAGTGGGGCTCTTTGGTGGAAGAGAAAAAGGATGAGAGTGCGCTGGGGAAACAGGTGATGTAGAAATGGGGAAGTGGTAGGGAAGATGGAGGATTTAAATGTTAAGGGGTGGGTAGAAAATGTACCAAGATATTTTGAGGACTAAATTCGTTTTGGAAGTTAAATGCATAGAATGCGATGAATCAGAAGAACAAGAACCACTTAAGATTTTTAAAGCTGTTGGGTTGCCCCGGTGATACGTAGATGGTTCATGGATGGTTTGCTATTAGTGGTAAACATTTACATAGCACTTCACTATCTCAAAAATTCCTCCAGAGAACCCTGGAGTGTTATTGATGGCCAGAAAACAGACCCAGGGAGGAAGTGATTTGCTTAAGGTACCAAACTAGTGTGCTGTGGAGATGCCAGATCTCAGGTCTTCTTGCCTTGTGTTACTCCCTGCATTGTGCTTCCCTTTGCTGCCCAGTGTGCCTTACAGCCCAGGCAGCGTCACTGAAATAGGCTGGTCATAGTCTTCAGATCCAGGACCAGAGAGGTGGGAAGGGGCACAATCTGCATTGACTAACCAAGAGGCTGTAATGACCTTTCAGCTTCCAAATCTCCTGCCTGAGTCCTCAGCCCCCTCAAAGGGCAGCTCACATACCAGTGTTCTCTCCCTTGGAGAATGACACCACCAGTCACCCAGTTGCCCAAGGAATTTGGCTTTTCCATTTTGTCCACTGCCCCCCCCAGCCTGTGTTTAATTAATCACCACGACTTTTCAATTCCATCTGTTCAATATGTCTTGAACCTCCACTTCTCTACATCCCCACTCCAACCACCTATCTACCAGCCTACAAATTAACTACTCTACTATTTTCTCCTATCTCTTCTCCTACTTCCTAAAATTTTGTCAGGTCTCATTCCAGCTGAAAACTCTCCCATGGCTCCCGTTGACCTCAGGAGAAAGCCTGAACACCTTGTCACAAGGCCCTGCCGTGTCTCCAGACTTGCCCACTGCTGTGTCTCACGTTTGGTTCTCAAACCAGAATGCACTTGTGTTCTCTGAGATCATCACGCTGTGGGTACTTCAGCAATGTGGACAGAAGGAGATAGAGAAGGAGCACAGGAATGGGTAAGGAGAGAGGGAGAAATGGCTTAGAACCTGGGTCCGGGCATCCTCAACCATTGGCCAGCAACTTATAGGGCACTGCCATCAGACTCAGAGGTGGGTAGGAAGTATCTATCAGAGCAAGACTGAAAACTCAAAGCTCTCTCTGTGTAGCATGTCCTGGTTTGGTGAACAAAACACAGTGACTCTTAAGAGGCTTGACATTTCTTACTGGCTATGTGACACTGAGCTGGGTACTTAATGTAATGAGTCTGTGGGCTTTCGTTTTCTCATCTGTAAAATGGGCGTGGTAGCTGCCCTACTGTGTGGCTGGTTTATTTATTTACTTTTTTACTTTTTTGCTGCAAAGCATGGAAACTATCTGCCTGTTTTGGGGAATCCTCTGCTATGTGAGCCTCCAAGGGAAGGAGGGTCCTGTCTTCTACTTAGGAAGCTAAGAAAGCCATATACTGTGGCTGACCCTTGTCAGCAAGGGGTGAGATGTTCCTGCCTGGTTTCTGCACCTGGAGAATAATGCAGAGATATAAGCACAGTTGAGAGTCACCACAGAGGCTGTGGAGTAGCAGTGACAATGACAGTGGAGGCGGTCACCAGGGTGTCCAGACCAGACTCTCCTTGATCGATGAATTTGGCTCCTTTCTTCTATGCCTTTGAGTTAATTCTGGGAGCTGCCCAATCCCCTTCTGGTAAATTCCACTCCCGCTCTTCCGTAGGTCAATCAGTTTCTGTAGATGGAAACAAGAGTCTCAGCTCGAAAACTCACCTACTTCACAGGATGTGTGGGACAAAGCAGGACATTTAGAAGGTACTGCTTCGGTGAACTGGGTGCATCTCAGTGTCGGGGAGATGGGGATAAGAGTGTCTACTGTGCACTCTTATGGTGGTCAAAAACCGTATTAAATGTCAGGCATTCCATTGTGGGGATGAGATTGTGTGACTACACTTTGTAAAGGACAAGAAAAATGTGAGAAATTCTTATTTTACCAATAGAGAGCCCTCCCACTCCTCCTCCTCCTCTATGTCTTAAATTTAGCTGAAAAACATAATTATTCCAAAAATGAAGAAAGGCACAGGTCCATTTCAGGAGACTGTCAGCATCTAGGAGCAGATTCTGCACCACGTCTCACAGGATCAGGAGTCTGGTTTGGGCAGCCTCTTGTGTCATTTTTATCTGGGGTTGCAGAAGGCCAGAGAGACACCCTGCAAGCTGTGGGGCCAGGCTTTCCCTCAGAGTGGAAACTTTAGAAGCTGCCTGCTAAGGTTTGGGCTTCACTCCGTGGGCACGCAGCCCTGATTCACTAGCCCTCAGCCCTGTCTTCCTGCCTGGGGAGGACCCCTGAGCGCACATCTGTTTGTTTAGCTCCTCAGTGTTCAGAAAGCAGGTGCAGGGCCTGCTCTAGATTTTTCACATTAACTGAACTGGGCTGGATATAAAAATGTGGTGGTTTAATGCTCCCATTGCCCAAGGGCTGTTGTTTCCTCCACTTAGGAAAACATTCAGGCATAAGAGCATGACCCGTGCTTCTGGGGACAGAAAGGACATGCCATTGGCCCCCATCCCTGGGACCTGTCCCCCTTAACTGTCATCTTTGGGAAAAAGGCACTTTGGAGACAGTACGTAATTATAGTGTTTTTTTTTTAATTAATTTTTACATTTTGAAAGAAAAAGTTGTCAGGCTACTTATGTGGAAGCAGAGCCATTAACCTCTAGAGAACAAAGTGCAATAGCCAAGGGGAGCCAGGCCAGGCTGCAGCAGAGGGGAGTTTGCAGGCTCACTCTGCACCTCTACAGGAAAAGAGCTTGCCGCTAGCTGGGGGTGGTGGTGTGGGGGGCGGGGAATTGTCGGTGGGGGTGTGGGGGGAGTGTTGATTGCTTTCTTAGGGCTGCATGGCTTCCTTCCTTAGTGCTTTCTCAGTCAGCACAAGCCTCTGGTTCTTTGGGACAATGGGTTGGGTGGTCTCTACGGAAACAGGGTCTGTGCTGGGGCACTGGAAGTGCCTTGTGCCCACCTGAATCATGGGGTACCCAGGACCAGGCCTCCTTCTAGCTCTTTGGGCCTTGGTTTTCTCATCTGTAAAATGAGGGAATAAGACTCAATGATCTCCAAGCTCACTTCCAGTTCTAGCTTTTCTTTGGTAGGTCTATGTTTCCCACAAGTCTCTCAGGCGTCAGGCTGCTAGGCTGTGTTTCTGAGGTTTGGGCCATAGTCATTCTCTCCTTTATCAAGCATTGTAATGGGCAAAAGCTGCTGCCCCCCACGGGTAACTGGATAAATATCCCAGTGCCCCAAGGGGAGGTGGCTCCCTGGAATTGCATGGGTTTATCTTGGTAGGAAACAGAGAAAACTGGGGGAGCAGGTCCCTGGTTGTTCTGCCTGCTCTGTTTGTGGATCCCAGACATCAGACCATTGAAGTGCAAGGCAACTAAGGAGGGCGATTGTATTGTTTAAAAAATAAATAAGAGTAGAAACAAAAACCCTAGAAGCTGTTTCAAAAATATTCTATTTTAACCAAGTAAGTTTGTTTGATTACACACAGAGTACTGTTGAATTGAAAGGGAGGTAATAAGAAAGTTCAGATGTTTCCTTCCAAGCAAAAGCCAGACAATGTAAAGCATTTTGTTAGTGCCAGACAGATATGGCAGGAAAGGGGAAGGAAGTCTTGGCCATACTTGCCTGAGATCTGGTAGCTCAGCTTTTAAATCCGTCTTCTCAAACTGCATTAATGCCCCATCCCCATCCTTGTTGCCTCTGTGTGGGCTGAGAAGAAGGTGAAGACAGGCATTGTTTTTGTCACCCATTAGCACTTGTTTCAGAGCCACAGACTTGCAGGGAAGGGTATGCCTGTTGAGGTCTTTCAGCTCCGTTGCCCCCTTGTTAGTGCTTGTAGCCCACTCTTCAGGGGGTGCAATAGTTGTAGAAGAAATAGTTGAAATAGAAGAAATAGTTGATTTCACAATATTCTTATGGAGATGAAATAACATTTTTAAAAATGTCCACTAAGAAGCCATAAGTAGCTACTCAATAAACATTAGTTTCCTTTCCCTTATCCTACTCCTAACCATTTTTAAATTTGTTAAGTGACACAGTTTTGAGTTACTTTACTGCACTGGTTGACATTGTCTAAGCCTTTCCAGTTGGGCACCAAGAACGAAACATAATACACCTGAGGTAGGATTTGACCCCCAGAGAGTAAAATATCCATCCATCCATCCATCCATCCATCCATCCATCCATCCATCCATCCATTCATCCAAACATCTAACATTTCCAGAGCAACTGCTAGGGACCAGGCACTATGTCAGGCACTGAAAAACACAGAAGCAAAAGGCAATGAGTGTATAGCTTAGTGGGGAAGACAATCCATCACATCAGAGCTCTAGGAAGCAGTGATCTCAGGAGACCTTTTGGAGCTGAGGGAAGAGCTTCTAGCCAGGAACAGGGGAGGTTCAGAAAAGGTGTCCTAGAGGTGGGCTGCCTGACTCTTGAGGCATGAGATGAGTTAGAAAGAGTTGAGTCCTTAACAACAAGCAATGTCCAAATCCTGTAAGCCCTTGTGTACCATGCTAAAGATTTAGATTTGAATTTGAAGTCAGTAGATAGCCTTAAATAATGTACTAAGATTTTTATTCTAGAAATATCCCTTAGCCTGCATTTCAGAGAATGCAGTGGGAGAACACAAGACTAGAGGCAGCAGGATCAGCTGGGAAATCACAGAAATCACAGCAGTGGTTCAGCTTGAAAAGGGTGGGGGCCTCAACAGAGCAGTAATGGTGGGCGTGGAGAAAGGGACCAACCTCAGTGAGGGCAAAGAGGTGGAGATGCCTGTTCTTTTTTTTTTTTTAATTATTGTTCAAGTACAGTTGTCTGCATTTCTCCCCTACTTCTCCCACAACTCCAGCCATCCCCACCTCCCTCCCCCATCCCATCTCCCCCCTTGGTTTTGTCCATGTGTCCTTTATAGTTGTTTTGAGATGCTTGTTCTTTGTGACCATTTGGTTGTGGGGCATGGGGCAGAGCAAAGACTCAGAAAGACCCCCAGAAGACAGAGGCTTCTGAGTCTGGGTGGCAGGTGATGTTCACTGTGGTGAGGAGCTTGGGAGGTCAGGATCAAGGAATCAGAGGGAGCAGTGCCAAGTTTTGAACAAGGAGAACATTCACAGGTAAGGTTTGCCAGAGGGAAACAGGCCGGAGAGAATTAAGAATCACGAGGGGGAAAGATGTCCTGGAGATTAAGGAAAGATCATGCTTCAAGAAGGGGAGCTATGTGGTATCTAAGTCTGCAGTCAAGCAAGATTAGGACTAAAAAACTTTAACTAAGTAGTCAAAGTCAAGGTCATCAGTGACATTGACAAGAACAATTTCCATGGAGAGTCTGAGCCAAGGGTTGTGAAGTGAATGGGAGGTGAGCAAAAGGAAAATTTGCAGACTGTTCTTTCAAGAAGCTCATCTCTGTAGAGCAAGAGAGACATGGGGTAGTTGGTGCTTAGGGTATATAGCTGAGGTGGAGGCAGAGGAGGGGGCTTGGGAAGCAACCAGGAGGAATGAGAGTGAGCAGGAGGATGCTGCCAGCAGCAACTAGGAGGAGGAGAGAATGCTCTTGGCAGGTAGTGTGGGCATTAAAGGAGCAGAGATTGTCCCAAAAGAATAGAGGAGTTTGTGCCTCTAGCAGGCATCAGGAAGAGAAGTGACATCCTCATGGTACAAGAGAAGGCACCTGGTTGAAGTGGAAGGCACAGGTTGAAGGGACTTTGTGCAGAGGCCTAAGGTGGCTGAGATAATGGTAGTGGCAGGGTGACAGGGCCATTCATTCCCTACCAGGTGGGTCCCTGGCTTTCCTCTTGTTGTTTTGAATAACCTGTTGAGGTGTTTTTGCACTGTGCTTCTGTCATCCTATACATTGGCTGGCTGCAGACTAAGACCCACTCTCCAGGACCTTCCCACCTTCTTGGTGCAGAATGGAAAGACTTTGAAATAACCATTCAAAGCTATGTATGGTGCAGTCCAGGGGGAAGAGAAAAGCAAGGTCGGAATCAAGAAGAGATGACATCTGTACCTAATCCCAAGGCAGCACTAGACAGGAAGGGCTGGAGAGGATGGAACTAGAGAATAGCAACAGAAATGATGAGAAAGGCTCTACAGACAGTCTGCAGGACTTGGGCCTTCTTGGCTTTTGTTTTGTTTCTTTCTTTAAAGTATATTTTATTAATTATGCTATTACAATTGTCCCATTTTTTTCTCCCCTCTATTCCCCTCCACCCTGCACCCTGCCATTAGCATCCCTCACTCCTTAGTTCATGTCCATGGATTGCATATATAAGTTCTTTGGCTTCTCCATTTCCTATACTATTCTTAACCTCACCCTGTCTATTTTCTACCTACCATTTATGCTTCTTATTCCATGTACCTTTTACCCCATTCTCCTCTCTTCCCTTCCCTGCTGATAACCCTCCATGTGATCTCCATTTCTGTGATTCTGTGACTGTTCTAGTTGTTTGCTTAGTTTGTTTTTGGTTTAGTTGTTGACAGTTGTGAGTTTGTTGCCATTTTACTGTTCATAGTTTTGATCTTCTTTTTCTTAGATAAGTCCCTTTAACATTTCATAGAATAAGGGCTTGGTAATGATGAACTCCTTTAACTTGACCTTATCTGGGAAGCACCTTATCTGCCATTCCATTCTAAATGATTGCTTTGCTGGACAGAGTAATCTTGGATGTAAGTCCTTGCCTTTCATGACTTTGAATACTTCTTTTCAGCCCCTTCTTTACTGTAGGGTTTCTTTTGAGAAATCAACTGATAGTCTAATGGGAACTCCTTTGTAGGTAACTCTCTACTCTCCTCTTGCTGCTTTTAAGATTCTCTCCTTATCTTTAATATTGGGTAATTTAAGTATGATGTATCTTGGTGTGTTCCTCCTGGGGTACAATTTCTTTGGGACTCTCTGAGCTTCCTGGAAGTCTATTTCCTTTGGCAGATTGAGGAAGTTCTCCTCCATTATGTTTTCAAATAAGTTTTCAATTTCTTGCTCTTCCTTTTTTCCTTCTGGCACCCCTATGATGAGGATGTTGAAATGTTTCAAGTTGCCCCAGAGGTTCCTAAACCTCTCTTCATTTTTTAAAAATTCTTGTTTCTTCATTCTGTTCTGGTTGAATGTTTATTTCTTTCTTCTGCTCCAAATCATTGATTTCAATCCCAGTTTCATTCCCTTCGCTGTTGGTTCCCTGTACATTTTCCTTTATTTTGCTTTGCATAGCCTTCACCTCTTCCTCTAATCTGCGACCATACACAACCAATTCTCTGAGTATCCTGATTACCAGTGTTTTGAACTCTGCATCGGATAGGTTGGCTATCTCTTTACTGCTTAGTTCTTTTTTGGGGGGTCTTAATCTGTTGTTTTATTTGGGCCATATTTCTCTGTTTCACTGCACCTGTTACATTGTAAGGGGCAGAGTCTTATGTATTTGCCAGGGAGGGGCAACCCACTTCACTGCATTGTGGTGCTGTATGTAGGGGAGGGGTCAGAGAGGGAACAATGCCACTTACTTTGCTCTTGGCCAGCTTTCAGTCACTTTCCCAGCTACCCACAAGTGAATTGGGCCCTTCTGGTGCTGATTCCCTGGTGGGTGGGTTTGTATACATTCTAGGAACTTGTGTGTCTCTCCAATGAACACTTCTGTGAGTCTGGGAGTTTCTCTTGATGCTGCAACCCCCAGAGATTTTTACAGCCAGAGGTTTTGAGGCTTTCTTTTTTCCCCCTGCACTAGAACCTTGGGTTGTGTGGTCTGTCTTGCTCCTCAGTTGTTCCTCCCTATTTATCCGCACACAAGTATGGGACTACCAGCCACCATCTCACCTGCCCAGTCCAGCCCCTGCCTTGCTGCATGTCCACTCCACTCCTCCTAACAGTCTGAGTGAATGTTTGTTCTTTAACTCCTTGGTTGTCGGACTTCCATACCATTTGATTTCCTGGCAGTTCTGGTTGTTTTTTGTTTTTAAATTTGTTGTTGTCCTTATTTTGGTTGTGTGAGGAGGCAAAGTGTATCTGCCTAAGTCTTGGCTTTCCACTTTAAGTTCTCATCCTTATAGCTTGCTGCTCATATGATTCTAATTATTGGTGTCTAACTTGTGTCTGACTTGAGGAAAGAATTCCTCCTTGTGAGTGTGTGTGTGTGTGTGTGTGTGTGTTTTGAGGTAAGGTGGTGAAAGCACAGAGAAGATGAAAAATAGAACAGGAACACTGAATCAACAGGTGGAAGAAACCATTCTACTCCCAGTGAAATGATCAGCCAGATGAAGTGCGACCCCTTGTCCTAAAACCAACCTGAAGATGCCGGAGAAACCAGGGAAGGTTTGTGGGTCCCCCAAAAAATTGGATCTCAGTTGGGGGAGGAGTGGGAAATGGTGGGTGGCTAGAAAGGAGGTAGCCAGATGCCACTCACAGGGAATGGGCTGAGAGAAGGAGAACTTCCAGGTGAGTGATATTGTCTCCATCTTGTTGCCCTGGCTGGATCATTTCTCACCAATTAGCCACAAGATAGGGAAATGCAACATTCCACCCAATGCAGCCAGGAGTGGGAGGTTACCATTAGGATGGAGATGAAGGAGGCTGGGCTCCAGTAAAGGTGAAAGGTACAGGCAATCGTTAAATCCTCCCTGAGGATGGCCTCCTCCCCTCTCCAGACCAAGGGAGTGTGGACTGGATGGTTACAGCCAAGGGGAGAAGCAACTCTCAAAGGAGAAATGCCCAACTAGGACATTCTTCAAGGGGCAGGGTCTCCGGGCTAGGTTGAAGAGGGGCACAAGCTACAGCCCAGGATCCTGCTTTTTCCCTGGGAGTTTATATTACTTGCCTAAACAGTCAATGGTATTAAGGAAATATTAACTTCTAGGAAAGATTATCAGGATATCCAAAGGGAATAATTATTAGAGGAAAAAGCTTAATAAGCTAAACACACCTAGCTGGGTGGGACAGAATCCGTGTGAACAAGAATTTAAAATAAACATTATATCTTCAAGAAACTAAATCTAACAACCCTTTTGGCAGTACTGGGAGCCAAATGGCCTTCCGGCCAAGATGGAGCTATAGCTGGACACACTGTGCCTCCTCACACAACCAAAACTAAGGACAAAAAAATTTAGAAGCAAACAAAACAAGACAAAAAAAAAAAAAACAGAATAGACAGAGAAATGAACTGTATGGAAGTCTGACAACCATTCACCCAGACCAGCAAGAGGGGCAGAGTTGGAGGCCGACCAAGAGGGGTTGTGGGGTCCTGGCAGGAAAAAGTCGTGGCTGGCAGATGTGGGGGCGCAGAGTGCAGATGGCAATTGGCAGACCCCAGGCATGCAGGGGTGGCTGACCAACTGATGGCAGACCCGAGCACAGGAGGCAGCTGGCTGTCTAGTCATACATTCGCACGCAGATAACCCAGGCAAAAACGGGCAGTGACATAGACTGTGCAACCCAGGGACCCATCACGGGAAACAAAGCCTAAAAGCACTGAATGAAAACACCTGTGGGGGTTGAGGTGCTGGGAGAATCTCCCAACCTCACAGGAGAGTTTCTTGGGGAAACTCACAGGGTCCTAGAACATACACATGCCCACCTGCCCAGGAGCCAGCACCAGAAGGGTCCAATTTGCTTGTGGGAAGCAGCAGAGGGGACTGAAGTCTGAGGGAGAATGGAGAGAGAACAGAGCAAGTGCCATTGTTTCCTATCTGACTTCGCCCCCACATACAGCATCACAACCCAGCGATGTGGGTTGACCCACCCAGGTGAACACCTTAGGCTCTGCCCCTCAATACGTTAACAAGCTTGACCAGACCAAAAAAAAAAAAAAAAAAGGCTCAAACAGAACAAATCAAAGCCCCACATCCAATACTTTTAAGCGACCAAGAGATAGCCAACCTATCAGATGCACAGGTCAAAGCACTGATGATCAGGATGCTCACAGAATTGGTTGATTTTGGTCACAAATTAGATGAACAAATGAAGGCTACACTAAGTGAAATGATGAAAAATGCACAAGGAACCAATAGTGATGGAATGAAAACTGGGTTTCAAATCAATGGTGTGGACCAGAAGGAAGAAAAAATATATAATCAGAAAAGAATGAAGAAACAAGAATTCAAAAATATGAGAAGAGGCTTAGGAACCTACAGGACACCTTTAAATTTTCCAACATCCGAATTATAGGGGTACCAGAAGGAGAAGAGGAAGGGCAGCAACTGGAAAAGTTATTTGAACAAATAATAAAGGAGAACTTCCCCATTCTGGCAAAGGATATAGGGTTCCAGGAAGCTCAGAGAGTCCCCAAGAAGTTGGACCCAAGGAGGAACACACCAAGTCACATCATAGTTACATCATGCCAAGATTAAAATGAAGGAAAGAATTTTAGAAGCAGCAAGAGATAAAAGGATGGTCACCTACAAAGGAGTTCCCATCACACTGTCAGCTGATTTCTCCAAAGAGACCTTCCTGGCAAGAAGGGGCTGGAAAGAAGTATTCCAAGTCATGAAAGGCAAAGACCTACATCCAAGATTGCTCTATCCTGCAAAGCTTTCATTTAGAATGGAAGGGCAGATCAAGTGCTTCTCAGATAAGGTCAAGTTAAAGGACTTCATCATCACCAAGCCCTTATTTTATGAAATGTTAAAGGGACTTATCTAAGAAAAAGAAGATAAAAAAATATGAACAGTAAAAAGACATCAAACTCACAGTTATTAACAACCACACCTAAAACAAAAACAAAAGCAAACTAAGCAAACAACTAGAACAGGAACAGAACCACAGAAATGGAGATTACATGGAGGGTTAGCAACAGGGGAGTGGGAAGAGGAGAGAGGGAGAAAAGGTATAGAGAATAAGTAGCATAAATGGTAGGTAGAAAATAGACAAGGGGAGGG